>JAUYWG010000048.1:12814600-12832306 GCA_034779775.1 Enteromius afrohamiltoni
CTCAAGAAACATTTATCATCAATGCTAAAAATAGTGCTCCTTTTATTTTTTGATTGTAAAATTGTCATTTACTCAACCATTCTTCATCTATGACCTACATCTTCTGCCATTTTAGAGAATATTACTGCATAAGCATCCGCTTTCTTCTAGGACACAGATTACGCACATGCAAGCTTTTACCCGGATGTAAACAAGGCTGATTACGTCAAATACATTAAAGCTTGCTTATACAGTGTATTGATCATGGCAACGATCTAAGTCGTGGGAGAATAAATGATGTTGTTTTTTTTTATTTATTTACACAAGGTATTTGCATGGCATCGCAAAAGTAAGGTTGAGACACTGATGTCACATGGACTGTTTTACCGATGTGTTTACCACGTTTCTGGATCTGGGATCATTCCAGTTGTATTACTCTCTATGGAGGGTCTGATGACTCTGATATAATTGAAAATATCTTAGTTTTCCGAAGATGAACAAAGGTTTTATGGGATTGGAATGACATGAGGATGAGTAATTAACGACAAAATGTTTATTTGTTGGTGAACTAACCCTTTAATAATATCTATTACATCAATTAAAACTGTCTTACTAGGAAACAAATGGCACGGTTCTCATATAATGCCTGGTCTTGCCTGCTGTATACACATCTGGGAAGCTGTTCACTCCATTCCAGATTTATACAAACACACAAGTAACAGCATGCCCACTGAAAAACATTTGTTCTACAAGTTCATGCTGTAACTGCAATAAAAGTATCAGCTAAATGTGGTTTGATTCCCTTTAGCCCTGAATATGCATAACTCTTAAAGACATGGACTGTAATCTCTTTCCAGAACATCCAGTACTTCTGCCACACAAAATAGTCATATTGTCTCACGTGGTGTGTGTGAGGGTTGATGATAAGCTTATTCTAAAGAGACGGTGAAAAGGCCATTTATCTTGGGAAAACCTTAATCTGTCATGTCTAATTGGAACAGATAGAGGGCAAAGTGTATACTATACTGTGTTTGCTTCTAGATTTGAATAATGCATGTACTTCATGGGCACATATATGCATTCAGGGTCTTGAAAGGCTAATACGACTGATGCTGTTTTCATAATCTTAACTAAGCTAATATAAGTGAGCTTTGACATTCTGAAGTGTTGCTGTAGACAAGATGGTCAAGGTCACACTGTTATCCGCCATGCATCGCACATGCTCGAAAATCACATTTTCCTCAGGTGGTGGGGAAATCTCCAGAAGCTAATGTGACAAATTCTGATTCTAAAGTGTACTTCCAGTTATATTATCAGTAAACTAGATTGTTTTTTTTTGTTGTTTTTTTTTATATCCTTAAATAGATTTGAGATTATTGTTTGTTTGTTTTAAAATAACGTTGATGTTAAAATAATGTTTGGTAGAAATGTCTCTTTAGACCCACTTTGCATTATAATGACTCTCAGCATAGCTTGTTTTGTTTTGGCTGTTTATAAGACGATGGTTTTTCAATTTAATTGTCATTACATGATTAAATAAATTCTAAAAACAAATGTATTTAGTATACAATACACTAGTAAATTTGGGGTCAGAAAAGGTCAATGCTTTTGTTTAGCAAGGATGCATTTAAATTGATTAAACTTGACTAAAGACATTTATAATTATAAAGTGTTATAAATGTTCACGTAACACTGAAGACCTGGATACTAAAAAAAATCTTTCAGCAATATGATCCAACAGAAAACAGTGGTTTTAAAGTATTATTATAATTCAATGACCAATCACAATTTAGTATGTAAATATAATGACGCGGTACATTTTCAATGGCAGATCATTCTGTTCTTATTCACAGGTTAAAGTAATCTTTGTGGAAACTATATGGAACTTTTCATGTATTTTAAACTGTTTGGGCTGGATTGCAGCAATTGAACAAGCTCGATGTGTAATGCTTAAGAGTTCTGAACAAAGCCCTAATCAGAATGTTTGAGAAATATCAATGCCTTTCAAGCACCGTTAAGATCCCTCTGCAATTACTGCATGTTAAAAGCTGTAGATCAATCAAATGAGCTTGAGGTGATTATAGCCTGGTTTTTATGGATCTGGGCTGTTAATTAGAAGGGCTTAAGTCTGACGAAAAAACAAAAAAATCTAGTCAAATGCATATAATGATCAATCAAACCAGGAAAAAACTAAAGTGATATTGCTTGTTTAACTTAACAGATCTGTCCAGTGTTTTCCAGGAGAGTTATGTATGCATATGATACATTAAAATTAAGTTTGTGAAAGCATAGTTTACGTGTCATTTATGGTTTGTTTTCTTCATGTGTGACTGTGGAGTTTCAGCATTGCTTTGCAATGTGCTGATGCAGGTTCAATCTCATGCACACATAATAAACACTGACCTGTGTAGTCTGTGAAGGGCTGAGCGGGATCCACAGGGAATATCAGCAGCCAAGTTGTGAACATTCAGCACTTAATGTCCTTCAATTGAGGAGGTCATTCTCAGGAAACACTGCCACTTGTGACCTATTTGTAACCCCTGGTTTAATACCGCTCCTTTACGTCTATGGATTTAGCAGATGCTTTTATCCAAAGCGACTTGCAGTTGAGAAACACAATAAGTGAGTCATAATAAAGAGGCAAGCAGACACAGAAAGTGCTTGTAACACAAAGTTCCAGGCACTGTTCAAGAAGGGAGAGGTTAAGGAAAGAAAGTTTTTGGAAGAGGTCACGTGATGTCAGAAGAGATGAGTTTTCAGGTGTTGCTTGAAATTTTACATGTGTTTAAAAAAATATTACATATATATATATATACAGTATATATATAATGACATATGTTTTTTTTTTACTTTTCTCTTTTGAAAGTGGTTTGTCAGAACAGTGATGATGTGACATCAAGTCTTTTCAATCATATTATTCAAAAGAACATGGCCCATAAAATGCAATACTTTAGCTTTGTGCAGATTTTTTTCTTAGCACAAAATACAAAAATGATGCATGTAAAATTCAACCCTGAAAAATTTTGATTTAGGGTTTTATAAATGTTATAAAGTTTTATTACAAGGCATACCTAAAGGTGATGAAACTGGAACTTACTCCATTAACAGTCAAACCATAAGCAATTTTTCATATTTAATGATTCTGAGTTATTTCAGATTATTCTTAATATGCACAATTGTGTTTGCTAAAAAATTCTTGTTGATCTTTAAAAATATCATAGCGCTCTGCTTATCGGTAGAAACAACCTACCACCCCTCTTACAGCATGTCTGGCAAGGTAATGCACTGCAAAAACTGGATGTGAAGGTGCCTGGTGCCTGATCTCACACATTCTCTTCTCCATATGGCCCTCAGGCTCAGAGAGGTCAGCCTCACTTAATTCCCAAGATTCATGGGTAATCAGTCTAGAGGAAGTCCCTGTTGAGCTGAGCCTACTGGACGCTTACAGCCCTCTGACACTGACAGATGCTGTTTCACACTTACACACAATATGCATAGTGCTGACCAGAAAGTACATACTCTGCTTACTCTGCTGCTCTTTAATAGAAACAACTTTCAGAAATAAAGCGAAAGGACATAAACCCTCAAAATGTATTCACTATTTTATAAAACATAAAATTTTAAAGTTTGTAAATTGAAGAGTTGTGCCTTGTGGATTGATTTAAATGTGAAAGTCAGCAATTCTGACAGCTATTGAGACTCAGCAAAACCCTACAGCTAAATATACTTTCCTTAACTTTCCTATTCGTTCTTTACCTGTGATATATCTCCTGTTTGATCTATGCCCAGTCTATACAGGCATATGTTCTGTAATGGTCTAAAATCTACACATAAACAAATGGTATGCCTTTCATCTAAAGCTCTGAATAAGTAGCCTTCAAATAATATCACAAAAACACACACATAAGTAAAAGGAAACATTATGTAAAAGTGTTAAACTGAGATGAATGAGATCTGATCATATTTATTATTCTTTCCAAAGAGGAACCTTCACTCAACCACAACTTCCTCAATGGTATTTTCACTCCAGGCCATCTTTTAGCTGGGATTGCCTCCATTGCTTGACCCATTGACAAGACCGGTAAGGATTTTATATTTACATGTGGTTCTAACTCTGATGTGAAAACATAAGGTACACAAAACAGCTCTTAATTGGAAAAATGCAGTATTTCAAAAACTATATAAACATTGCTGTCCAGTCAAAAATTATTAATTAGTAAAATCCATGGCTTTCAATGCCAACACATGCTGTATATGATATTATTATATAAATAACTTATATTAAATTATTATATATAAGTTATATAATAATAATTATTATTATTTAATTAATTAATTAAAATAAGTAAAAAGAATAATATATGGAAATTTTTTGATAAATAGATCAAAGATAAATAGATTTTTGATAAATGGATGATAGGGTGTGTACTTATTGCTGACATTATGATGATCATATTTTGAGCTATTCCAGCTGCATACCAAAACTCCTACACAAAACATTTTATTGACCTGTGGCTGTGCTGTGAATCAGGTCTTTGTAACGACTGAGAAACAGACAGCACAGTATAGCTAAAGAAATCTTGAGAAGGTGGAGCTGAAGGGGTATGAGCCTGGAAAATGTAAGAAATAAAAAAATAAAACCTCGTTATTGAGTCGACTGCACACTTTTGGACATCGCTGTCAAATGAGTCAGTTTTGCAATTACTCATACTCGTAAGAACAATGTTTTCATCAGACCACCCAAATCCACAGAGGTCATTTTAGAAGCAGCCCAAACGATGAGAACATAGTCCCAGCAGCCCTTCAGTTCTCCTTCCTCTGAAAACCAATCAGAAAACACCTGAGAGAGAAACAAAGCTAGATAGCAAGTCACCTTAACACTTAACATTCTGCAGTGTGGTCCAAGCAGTCTTGCTGCCTGGTACCCGGCATTACAAACAGACCATCTCTTTGTTAGTCATACAGACCTAATGGCGCTGGAGAATGGTGCAGGTTTCCTCCATTTTCCCCTCATTCCTCTTTGACCTTACCGAAAAGAGGGTCACAAACCACATGTAAAGACTTCCATATTACAAGTCAGCAGTCCACAAAATGTGCCATTCACATCTAAACACCACTTTCCAGGCCCTCTAATCCACATCAGTGATGTGGTTGTTCAGAAAAGCGAGAAAAAAGGGGAAGAGAGGAGAAGAAAAAACAACAGCTGGGGTCAGTTTACTCTTTAATGGTTGAAGGTTTACAAATTTAGGAAACCACTGATGCCTAACACAGTGGAAGGATCTCATTTTGAAAAGGAGTAGTTTCCGCCCTTCTCCAAACCAGCTCCTGGAAAGTTTTAACTAGACGTCCTTCTTCATTAGGAGACTTCCCTATGAATACACCATGTGCATTCAGCACCCATTGCCCCAGCTGGAGACTAATGTGAGGTAAATGTCTGTTTGTCTTGGCACTGGGAGGATGCAGTGCATGGCATACATAGGGTACTGGTCTGCTTTTTTAACTCCTGTTGCTCTTTGTAAACTGCCGAAAAGGAAGAAAGGCACTTAAATCCTTTAAAACACTATCAAAAATTTCATCCATTTTATTTAAAGAAGTTTAAGCGAATATACCAGTTGAATTATTGAAATTAATTTGAGGTAGAAGGCATGTTATGGCAGAATCAATCAGTTCTTCATGTGTGTGTAATGGACAGGCTCTGACAGAACCTGCTGACACATTTTCTGTGCTGATTTTTGTTTAGCTGAGGGTATAACCACTGTACATTGTGATAATTAAAAGCATCATTTAACAGTATCTTAATACCAAAATATGTAATAAGCAAACAGAGTGAGGTTGTGTGGAACTTTGCATTACAGTACATTACCGCACATTACTTGTTGAATGGAAAAAAAGAATCTGTAACACTGTCATTAATAAATGAATGAAGAGAGTGAGGATCATGGTAACCAATGGAAATCCATTGGGAAGTACCTTTAAAAAAGGTTTAGAATGGCTTCTGTCATTAGAGAGTTATCATTATCTTCAGAATGCTGATCCCATTAGTAATTATTTTAGAATGCAATAACGTTTGAGTCATTACTATCCAATACTTTACAAAACCCTTAAAAACTAATCATGATTTCAGTCATTACTAGAGAGTTACCACGTCCTTCACTTAAGAATACTGATCCAAATAAGTGTTTCCTTCAGAAGGATTTGGTAATATTTGCGTCAGCAGGATACCGTGATTTAGAATTTATTATACTTTTTCCATAATTCAAATGAATTATGTTATTATGAGTTATTAACCTATATACAGTAGTTTTTCATAGACCAGAAGACATAAATAGTACCTACTGGTTAAATAATAGTGAACTATTCAAATAAGCACTATCCTTGTTTCATGTTAGTTAATAGTAATTAGACTGCTGTTGTGTTCCTGTCTAGTTATTAATTAAGGATAGAACAGTATGTTCTAGCAGACTTTTCCATCAATGTTAGGGTTGTATAAACAATTATGTAAATTATACAAATTGCAGTTCTGGAGTTGAACGCGAAGACATTTAGGAGGCACAATAGTGTAAAAGAAAAATGGGCAAACTTTTAAAATGTATGTTAGTATACTGTCTGTCTCTTTGTTTGTTTACTTCCTGCATATATTACGCATACTTAATTCTGATTAGTCAACTGAGCCATTCAGTGATCTGATATTTCCTAATATTGTTCTTGTCAGAGCCGAGAAGGTTTGTATATGGGTGGAAAAAGGCTGTGTAAAATATGATTTTAAACAAAAAACACACATACACATATATTTTAAGTCTACATTTTTAATAAACTCTTCCATTTAACTTTTTTTTTTCGGACTATTATACATAGTTAATATTAGCTATAATCTTAGCGGAAGCTTTAAGATATAAACTGATAAGATAATAAAATAATTTCTCCTCAGAACATTATTTCATGTCCACGTATTTATCCAGAGTAGCCATGTAATAAACAGGACAATGTACAATAAGCCAGTCAATATGGCACATAAACCCCTTTCAGTACTGAGAAGTTTTCTGCATCATCCCTTACTTATTAAAACTTTATTTTACCAGGTTATTCCCGAGCAGCATTGACCACTCATTGTGATCTCAGTCATGGTTTTAGGTCAATGTACACCCAAAGCCCTCTCCCATTCCTCTCTCCCACTTTCTCTGTGGGAGTCTGAACAGGGTGGAACTTGCTTGACTTCACTCAGATGGCCTCTGTCCAAGGCAAACGGTCTAGATTCTCCAAGGCAGGGTGCTGCTCTGGGATGCCATTGACCTAAATCACTGGTCCGCTCCATGGTAAGCCTCACAATGCCTCTTTGAATTAGTCCGAACACTAGCAGAGTCTTTAGCTGATGTATACCTCCAAGCATTTGACAGCCTCGCCTTCTCATAGCGTATATCAGGGTTGTGTCCAATTTCACCAGGAACAAAAAGTATCTACATATAAACACAGTGTCTCAGAATTTCAAAGCATCTGTTAAGCGTATTTCTGAGCTCTTTGATGATAAATTGCAAGGCTTTGTAGTGAAAACTTTGATGGTTTCTACAGATTGGATATTTGGAATAGTTTTTAAAAGTTCTTTGTAACATCAGATGCCTCTTTTCTCTGTGCTGTCTCACATAATACCTCTTAGCACACTTGATTCCATGGTCTTTTATTGCAAATCAAACTTCTTAGTCTACTCTCAACGGGCCTTTGAAGTCTGTCTTCCATTTGTAAGATCAAACAGCTCAATATAAAGCATCACTGAATTACCATGTGGTCATGTTAAAAAAAATGTATCTATGTGCATTACCTAACTTCCAGCAGCACACACTGGGTTTATGGTATAATGGTAACAGACATTCTGCTTTAGGTTTGGTCAATGTTCAGCATCTCTGGCACATATTAAAGCTGTTGGTTCAGCAGGGAGTTTGTAATCGATGCTAATAGGGTCTCTTTTGCCCATCTTGAGTAACCCCTAACCCCCTAACTAAATTATTTCGCTTAGTTTTAAAGAAGTCTCATGTCGGCAGTATTATGACACAGCTCATAACTACACAGCGAGAAAGCCCATAACAGCAGAGTATAAACTCTACCTTTGTTGGCTTTGAAACACTTGGTCCAGCGGTATCTGGAGATCAGAAAAAAGGGAGTTTTAGAAAAGAAATAGTAGACACAGTAGACCGACTCTCCACACTGACCTTTCTTGAGACACCGAGAGTCATGTGGAAGTTAACAAAGTCCCCCAAGTCATGAAAAAGGTAATATCTCATGTCAGCTGCAGCCAGTCGGACAGCCTAATGGCAGACATTTATTCTGGGTGGGAAAACAGTCTCATTTCTGCTGGATTTATGTTGACTGCTGGGAGCATGGCAAACTGTGCTGTTTTAATGCAGAGTCATATTGCATGAGTCTCAAGAATAAATAAGATAAATGGACTTGGGTGCACAGTACACAATTTCTGGTCGTTATGCTCCAAATTATATCATTTCATATGACAGAGTCATAATGCAAATGAAAAATACGGATGTAGCAGCAGTGCAACGCCAGCAGCATCATAAAGATGACCTTGAGAATTGTGTTTTTCATTTGGGAATTATGGGGGGAACAAAATATTCAAAAGAGTTTTTGAAATGAGTACATTGCCAAGATGTCAAATTCCCCCTGAATTCCCCTGACAAGAAAATGGCAGAAAATTAATGGTTTATTTTTATCCTAGAATAACCAGGCACCTTAATTGTGATCTGAAAACCTCCCCACCACCCAACCAGAGATTTCCCCTAAGGAGAAGATGGAAAGAAGGGATATGCCAGGGATTGTGTGAGATCAGACTGTGTCAGGCTGTCAGTGTGAGACAAATGTGTCATTCCGGTGCTTATTCATGTTGATGTGAAATAGTGGTTTGATGATAGAGCTGATGGGGGAACTCTCAGAGGAGAGGTATGGTAGTGTTCTGTGAAGACCCTGGTTTCCATTTAAAATACAAGCTGAAAGCCAGATCAGATCCACACGTCACTTTGATTCAGTTCTCATGACAATCAAAGCAGTATATCATGTACAGGTCAGCTTGTTGTCTGTTGGCTCTGACATTTAGCTGAAGCAGTAAAGCAGTGCTCAGGAAATGTTATGGAGTTGTTAACTCTCGATTAAATTAAAATAATATGCATATTCTGTTTCTGAAAAAAAAAGTATTTTATGCTTGCTAAGAGTGCATTTAATTATTATTAAGTATTCTATGTAAAAATATTAAAATAAATGTTGTCTATTTTAATGCATTTTAATTTATTAAACCCATTTATTTCAAAAAGATCATATAGTAAAAATTAAAATGTCTTTCCAGTTATTTTTTGATCTATTTAATGCATGCCAAACTTCAGCAGGATTAAAAACCACTGCTGCTGTTTGCAAAATGATTGCTACAGAATAAAAATGAAACATTTTTACATTAACAACAGTATTGGGAGTTATCACAACATAGCATGACTGTGCCCTTTACTTCTTAGCAATTAAAAAAATAATCATACTCATTATCACTTTTTGATGGAATATGTTAATGTTTCACTTGGCGTTACAAAATATTCTGATGGCATTACTCCAGGGAACACACTGTGGTTTAATGTAACACTTCTTTTGGTCTGTATTATGGAGGGTAAAATGAGTACTAATTGTGTAGCCTCATGCTAATGCAGCTCTTTTCTGACTGTAAAAAGAAATGACCACAAAAGCACAGTAGCCACCATAACAAGTGCAGGCCAAACCACAGGAGAAGAATGAAGTGAAAGGCAAATATAAATTAGAGGATAGAGTAAAAGAGCATGCAATGGCATGAAAGAACATCTGCATCTCTGGCTATAACCACGAAATGCAATGAACTCAAATGGGCTTTTTATCCTATGTTTTTTGCCCCACTGCTGAACTTGCTTGAGATCAGTTTCCTCTCCAGATGTTCAAATGTACAAAAACTGTGATCATTTTCTGATTTTTATTCTTTTCCTCGCTCCTTTAACAGAGCACACTTTTAAGATGCCCACAGCTGGCACGGAGGGCCTATTTCCATTAGAGGTGCCAACCGATTGTGAGCAATGCCAGTGCTGAGGAAGATCAAAGTGGTGGCCCTCCTAGGGCACGGGTCACCAGAGGAACAGACTGCTCACACTACAATGAGATGTGTGTGTGTGTGTGTGTGTGTGTTCAATCTCTTTGATTTTGATACAAGCAGTTAACACTGCTCCCTGGTGATTTTCATTTAGATCAAAAGAGTCTAGCCCAAACAAAACATCTGCTACAAAATACCAAAATAATTTTCCTTTCCCTCCTCTCAAGCTGGACATCTTAGCAGATTCACACACCCAACTAGTCGCAGCTGCACTCTTTGAATCGCTGCTGATTATTATGTTGAAATAAAATACTATGATTATTTTTTGGCTTAGTAACGTCAAAGAGAGACAGAAAACTATTGAACACATGTATAATAACTGACAACACTGGTCCCTGACCATTGCATCTTGTGCATGAAAGCCATGCTTTTAAAGTGCCCCTATTATGGATTATAAACGGTTCCTATTTTTACCGCTCCAAAAGCGACACCTAGTGGCAATGAGTGAATTTGCATTTTTATTCAGACCAATGCGAAAAGTCCAACAAGTGAGCAGTTTCATGCTCATGTCAACATGAAACAACTTGGGATTCATTTTCAAAATTACTTGTTTCAACGAGAGTCGCCTCTTTCTTTTGAGAGGCCAAAACGTTATACACAGAGCACTTTCACATTTAAAATTTTGCAGGATGTTTTCATGCACTGTTACACACTGAAAGAAAAGGTAATTTTCAAAATCCATAATAAGGGCACTTAAGACAGTGTCACTGCTCTCATGATATGATTAGTAAACCATTTACACCCTTTATAAAGTAAGACAGATGAGTTGCATGTTGTGTATAGCAGCAGGAACATCTGACCACCCACTCATCATATTGTCTAGACAGAAGATTTGATCAAAGCTGTCATAACACTTGAGCTATGAGGGTGTGGCTGTCAAAACAGAGCAAAAGAGAGAAATAAAACTATGGGATATAAAAAGGAATGACAAAGAAGAAAGAGAGTCGGAAAATAATCAACCACGCATGATTGAATCTGAGAAAGGAGATGACGATTTCGTTTCTCTCCCATATGTTAAGCATTCGGTATAATTAGTTGTGGTTATAAATGCTTATGTAGAGTGTCAGGCTCTATTTCAGTGCTCTTTTAAATGTTAAATGATTAAATCTGTGCTGCTCAGTATATATAAGCGTATTAAAATTCTGTCTGTTCTGTTAATCTAACAATGCAGTTTTCTCCTAGAAAAGCATACCCACTCTCTTTTCTTTTCATGCCAACCTTCTACATCAGTCTGCTCCAAGATAGTGTTGCTATGGAAATAAGGCATCCCTTGCAACATAGAGCCAAGGGCTTGTCATGAAAGAAGTTAGTTATGCAAAACTAACCCTTAAGTCATGCAATAACATTGCAACATAAGATGCAGCCAATAATGCAAGTTCTGAGTGTTTGATTCTGTAATCGTACTAAATTATTCAGAAGTTCTGTTATATAATATTAGGCCTATGCAGTGTTTTTGATCAAGCTAAATGATGTAGCCTGGGGTAAGACAATAAAATCGGAAAATGTAACGTCAAATAATCTGCAGTCAAGTAAACTGCATAACAATTTGAACATACAATTTAGGTTGTATACAGTTTATTAAGACACTGATTGTTTTGCTTTTCTCTTAAGTTTACAATGTCAGTGAGGGAAAAAAAATAACTTGGCTGTTAAATTTTGATTACCCATAATTACTGACCCTGTATCATTAAATCCTCCTGATTATTTATTTTCCTTTTTAAAGGAACGTCCAAGATATGATTAGTGTTTTAAGAAGGGAGTTAGTCGCCTGTGGTGCTTGGCTCCTTTCCCTCTCTTCAGCACGAGATGAACGATTCTGCTTCAAGGGCAGCAGTGAACCAAGTTTAAGCAAGGAAATGATTCTCTTCAGCATTTTACAATATGAGTTATTTTGATTGGCGTTCTTGTCTTATCCTTTAATACATACATTAATGCTCAATACTAAAGGTTCAGAATCTATGCATCTGAATATGAGATATCAGAAAAATATATTATTTTGAAATACATTCTTTTCACACTGGCATATGTTTTTATGCATTTATGGGGCATAATGTTGCCATCTGTTTCACTGTATTATGGATATGCCTATTAATTCTGATGGATTTTGTTTGTGCTACCAATAGAAAATATAACCGTTTTCATAAACTGACTCTCTATGAGTACATTAACTTTACAAATACAATTAGTTTACAATTAGCATTTAATGAGACTTGATGATGGAAGCTTAATTCATAATTTGTCAGCTTCATAATTCTCTCTAGTCTTCATGACCCCTCATTGGATCAACATTAGTAACCTCATCTGTCACAACTTAATCTAGTCTGGGCATTTTGTCAAGTATGCACAGCCAAATTAATCTCTGTGAGAGAATAATCTGTCATCTTTTTTATAGTGCTGGTCAATTTGTGTGCGTATTTGGTCACGGATACTGTGGCTGGCACCCATTAGTTCCTGCTGGATTAGTTGCATGTTTGAAATTAACTGCATAATTGAGTTAACTACAACCATATATTATGTTAAAGTTTCCAATAAGAAAAAAAGAAAAAGTACACTGAACAAAGTAATGTCATTTTCATCTGTATTCATACAGACAATGGCGAACATTAGGAAATATGGGACCTCTGGGTGTCACGATCGACTAATCAGAATATAGTTCATAACACCACTAGGCAATATTTATAAATATACTAACACAGCACAGGTGCAAAATCATCCTGAAGATCAGGTCGAAGATATTTTGTGATGCGATGTGTAATTTAACCCAGGGGCACCTAGACAGAGAGATGCTGCATATCTTTGTGATGGCAATTATGGTGCACATTAATGAACCCTGGAATGGCAGACACTGAGGAAGTCAGATAAGGTCTTCTGTCTCAGTCCAAGGTCAGTAATGAAAGCTGCTTTTCCCATTATTTTTGTCTTATTTCTTGAATGAGTGCCAGGTATCCCACTATGCTCTGAAATTGGTTCAGTATAGCACATTTTTATATTGGTATGATCCAGGTTTTGACCTTGTTAATAGGGTTGGTGAGCATGGAGCCTCTTGAAGAGAAATGTTTGGAGACAGTGGAAAACATATGCTTTTTCATTTGCTGACAAAACTTTTATGTCCCCCTGAGAAACACAGGTCTGGATGTCATAGCTTTAAACCCTGCTTTTTGTCTTTTTGGGTAAAGACACTTTGACACTTTACAAGCAGAGTTATCACTGCATTTAATGAAGCCCTGTTGCAGAGCAGGGCATTGCATTGTTTTTCCACTGTTAATCCTGCATTGCGTTGCCAGACTTGTGCAATGTTAAACAAAGCAGTGTTAAAATGTTACGACAAGATGCTTAGCAACCGACAACCAGCCTTGCTTTATCCTCGCATGAAACACCATGCTTTGTATAAACTAGTTGTGTGATTTTTCTCTTGAACCAGTTCAGTGCTAACTTCATCCCTGTAGCTAAAGGGTTAGCTCACACATAAATGAAAATTCTGTCATTAATTACTGACCCTTGTATCGTTCCAAACCCATTTACAATTCAGTAGTCATTTTAAAGACAAACATTTATGCTGTATATAAACAAAAATAAGCTAGTAAATAATAATGAACTGAATATATATTAACCACATTTTATCCATTATTAACAACTTAAGTCACACTCACACACAAAATCTTTCTGCGTGTATGTCCTTATTTTGTGACAAACATATGGGTCATTTTACTATTAACTATTTCTATTTTATTGCACTGTGTTATTTTTAAAATTCTACATAAGCAGTAAAAACAGTGCCATTCTTTAGTGATTACTGGAAATTAATTTAGAATAGGGAATCAAACTTATCTTATTAGCACTAAATTAGTGTCAGTTTAGCCCTAATAAACTTGAATATTACTCATGTAACGCTCAGGTAAGGAGAGGTCAGGACAACAGGAAGCAGTTTAACAGTGTTTATCTATATTTGAAGAAAAGGCAAAGATGATGTCCTTTGGGATTCAACCGAGAGCTATCCTCTGTTCGCTCTTTCCAGTGAACTGGGGTAATCATGTTCTTCGGATCACATGTGTCTTTGGTGAGTCTTTGCTTACAGCTTGGTGCAGGTAATTCCTTTTCAGGTGTTCGAGTGGTGCTCTGTGGAAACAGGTGAGTAACTTCAAGTGAGTGTTAAAAGGTAAGTGGTGCAAGGCAACTCTCACGTTGGTTGAGGCATCTCCGATCGCTTTTCTTCCAGATCCAGATCTTTCCGGTGAGTAACGTGGTAAGACCCAAGATAATCCTTCCAGTGGAATTTTAACAGCAGGCAGCGTGAAGACAGCAACCACAATGACTTCGTTGGATAGCCTTTGGAGATCGATAGACATGAGATAGCAATACTAGGCGGCAGGTAAGTATATAAGGTAGTTACCTTGAGCTCAGCCGTCGAACTACTGGTGAGAGCTGCTTAAAAAGAGGTGCATTAATGTGGATCAGCTGAGATGAATCAATAATCTCTATATAATAATCTATATATATATATATATATATATATATGTGTGTGTGTGTGTGTGTGTGTGTATCTTAATCAGTTGTTAATAATGGATAAAATGTGGTTACTGTGCATTCAGTTAATTATTAATTACTTTTTGTTTATAGCATACATGTGTCTTTAAAACTATATATACAGACAATCATTAGTTATACACGTGTTCAAGCGTAACTGATGCATGATTGCTAATCATAAATTACTAGTTTATTTGTGCTTAACTTACGTGTGCTTAAAATGTTAAGTTAATCATTATGCTTGTTTGTGAACAAATGAACCATTAATTAATGCTTAACTAATGCATTATTCTTGCCCTCTGTTTTGAAGTGTTACCAAAATATCTTAATTTGTGTTCCAAAGATGAATGGTTTGGAACTACGTGAGGGTGAACTATCCCTTTAATACTTTCTAAAGCAAAGCGAATATTCATGACATTTTCACTTTTCTGGTGTGACTACACCCCTACTTTCACAAATTAACTACACACCATTAAGCTTCCACTGATTGTGGCTACCCAAACCACTTAACCAACTTGTGCTGAAGTGGTTTTGGAAAACATTTAGCACAATAGTTTCAACGTTTGAGTGGAAAAAATGGCAAATTGTGATAAGAAACAGATGAACCGGAGTGAAGAAGAGGATGTTTTATTGTTACCTTTATAGTCCACTGAAAGTCCATTCAAGGAAAAAACTCAACAGTAGCTACAGTCAGCAGAGCAGTATATATTATGAGATGTGCATTACATCAACAGGGTTGCATTCTGTGTTCGTCCAATCAGTGATAGACAGCACAAATATTCAGTCACGAATAATCAATCAGGGTTTAAGAATGTACAGTGTGAAAATAGTTTATAAATACTCCGGATTAATTGTTAACCCTGGGTAAACTATGAGCAGTGTGATAACCCAGGTTTAAATTTATCCAGGTTTAGAAGATGTTTTAAAGTGGAATACAGAAAGTTACACCATTGATCCAATGATCTACCAATACTCAGAGTCAGAGTCAGATTGTAGGGGGTGACTTTGTATACAGAAGTACAATGTTATGGCCATGTTATCTACGATCCTTTTCTTCTCTAAAACTGTTTTAAATGCAAGTGCTTCCCTCACACATTAATCAATCCATGTTTAGTAACTGGAAAAAAAGGATTTGAAAATGGATTGAATATATCTTCTGTTTGCCTATGCCACTTCTGAATGGATTGACACTCCTGTCTATATTCCCCAGCCCAGGAGAGATTGATCGAGCAGTCTGGATAATAGAGTTCTAAAATGAAAGGCTTTATTTCACTCTTCCTGCCAAAGGCATTTCTCAGTCTGGCAGGGCATCAGCTGTGCTTTACAGCTACTGGCTATTTCAGTGGCAGTATTGTTACACAGCCTTAACCAGAGATACGCCTGCCTCCTTTATTTCAGGGGATATAGTGCCTAAGTAAGGCACCAGGCACAGCACCATTTCTTGAAGCTACATTTTTATTGTATTTATCAGACTTTGTCATTCATATCTGCAATTTCCTTCTACCGATCCCTACGAACATTTTGATCCAGCGACATCTAAAGGACTGGTCTCTGCATGTGCTAAATTTGGATCCTTTGTTTTTAGGGAACACTGAGATCTAAATGTTTTAATTTCACAGGCCCTATTTTTGGCAATGGATGCAGATGGTTGCTGTTGGCTGAACCTCAGTAAAGGACGGTTAAGTGTAAAGTTATTTACTAGGCCTCTTGGCACATTGTCAGATCTTACATTAACTCTGCCAAGATACAATCTACTCCTGGCAAGAACAACTTTTGATAAGTTCAAAATGTCTCTTCTGACTTTTAATGGCTTGAAATGAGCTTCAGTTACAACAGGAAGCAATGAATAATTTGATCCTATACGACGTCTTGCTTTCTAAAGAGCATTATGAAAAATGTCTATTAAAAAAGAGAGAGAAACAACTGTATATCAATGTTTGTATGCTCTTTATCTGTTGAAATCTGGGACATCTCCATTCCTGGAAATTGTAAATTGATTTTTTTTTTTTTTTTTGGTATTCAAATAACTTTTCATTCCCATACTTTCCAACTTCAGTTGTTCACATTAACGTAATAGTACAGCTATTTGAGTATAGCTACGCAGTCATCTCCACCCAGATGCATTATGAGGTAATTTCTCTACTTCATGTATATAATATATCACAGAAATCATTGTGCAGCCCTGTCTGTGAGAGCAATGTGCAGCCTTTAACAGTGACTGTTGGTAATAGTGGTAATAGTGGTTATTGGGGGGTAAATGTATTCTCTGTGCAGAGGCATGACAGTGATGAAGTATTCCTCTCCTCCCAGCTGGCCTGGCAGCATAGCTAACACCTGGATGATCAAACTCTTAACTGGGTCATCTCCACGGGGAGCAGCACAAGTGGCCACTTACCTCATTACAGTTCCCGCTCGTTTTTAAGCCTTCATCTTCTTCTCTCTTTTCGCCCTCCAACACACTTGCAAATAAGGTTGTGTTTTGGTATGTCACTTAAGACAAATATATTTGACAGTCAGAGGCAGGTTGGAAAAAGTTGCAAGTATGCTAAAAATCAGACCACTTGAATGTACTGTAACACTTTTTATTTGTTATATTAATCTGTCTTTGAAACTTTTCACCATGCCATTGTTTTTGCTGCTATGTAATGCCTTTTATGTGTAGATTTTAAAATATTAAAAGCCATCATATTGAATGTTAATAAATATTTACAATTTAATAATAATGTTGAAAATTATGCAAGAGGATATATATATATATATATATATACACACACTGAACAAAATTATAAACCTAACACTTTTGTTTTGGGTGGCTGGGCGAAGTTGCTAGATATTGGCAGGAACTGGAATATGCTGTCGTATACGCCAATCCTGAGCATCCCACACATGGTCAATGGGTGACATGTCCGGTGAGTATGCTGGCCATGCAAGACTTCCAGGAATTGTGTACAGATCCTTTCAGCATGCACACAGAAAAAAAATGGTGCTTCAGTGGTTCTTCAGCAGTTCTTTGGTGTGATTGTGGTGCTATATAGCTCTGTTAGTGT
>JAUYWG010000048.1:12840481-12852619 GCA_034779775.1 Enteromius afrohamiltoni
TGAATATTTCTCAAGCCCCCATTATAAATTCATTTTAATTTTTATAACACAGACAACTTTGTATATCAAATTAAAAAGATACATGTTCAGCTCAGTCATAAATAAAAAAAAAAGCAACCTTGACTTGATATTTAACGCCACCTGATACCAACAATGGAAATGCGAGTTACATAGAAATAAAAAGTATCACTGTCTTTGAAGTTGATAAGGCATGGCACATTATACATTAAGTGAGGAAAATCAGCACTTCGAAGGCTGTAGGTCATCATCTATCTCTACAACACATAACTTAAGACATTCTCGTGGAAAACAACTGCAAAACCAGTGGTGCCTCAATAAAAGGAACATTCCACAACATAACTTTGGTTTCACAACATTGGCACTTTGTGCAATGACAGTATACACATTTCAACAAATGTTTTACAGCAGATAGTAAATACTTTATACATAAAGGACTCATGCTTTACAAAGACATACGGTACAAACAGCATGCATACTTGAGACATCATGCAAAGACACAAATCAACCACCCCAGGGCTAAAAACACATGTATTAGTTGAGTTAGTTGTGTTAGTTTAACGCACACATATTAAAAACCAACAAATGTAGTTATTTTGGTCCACCTCTAATAACTAAAGGCACTGAACCATCATGCAGAATGATTGAAACAGCAGAGACGGTTAATTAACTGGCACATTCCTTTAGGAAAATACTCGGGTTTCTTCTCAGGTTCTTTCCTACATACTGGACAGGTTAAAAACAAATATTAAACAACATCTGCTTAATTTAAAAAGACATGAAAATAGCTCCCAAGTGTTAAAAACATGTATAGAATCACTGTCTAGAAACTACTCTACCATTCCTAAGTTTGGAGTCAGAAAGATTTTCTTTTTGAAGTCTGCCAGTAAAAACAGTAATGTTGCAAAATAATATTGCAATTTAAAATATTTGGTTTCTAGTTAAATAGTAATTTATAAATAAGTAATTAGTAATTTAAAATAAGTAATTTATTTCTGACATGGCATTATCCCAGGCTTTAGTGTCACGTGATCTTTTAGAAATTGCAATATGCTGATTTGGTGTTAAAAAAATTGTTATGATCAATATTGTAATTGCACTAATTTTTAATGCTATAAATGCCACTTTCAAATCAATTTAACACATACCTGCTAAATAAAAAGCACTGATTTCTAACAGTCCCCAAAGTTGTGAATGGTAGCATAACATGAAAAGTTTAAAACCTTGATTGCTTTCTCTACACTTTTTCACCCACTGATCTCCACGGAGGCAGCACAAAGCTTCACATTCATGGAGAAGAAACAGCTATAAAGTAGATTTATTGCATAGGACTCCTAAAATGAGTGAATCACACTCTTATTCACGTGTTAAAAACAATGCTATCGAGAGGAATAGCTCATGTTTCTTGTATAATGACACAAGAGAAAACAGCCATAGAGGAAAACCCCACTCACACTATAATACCATATTAAAATCTGTGAAGTAAACTGATTTTTATGGCTCAGTATGAAGGTGCAAAAGGATACAGAGATTTCAAAAGGCACAATGTGACATTTTGAATGATGAGGAAAATTATTTATCAATACTCACTTGACAAGTGGTGGCTGATTTTTTTCCACCTAAATGGACTAGAGTTTATGGGTTTTGGGCTAGATGGACAGGTGAGGGAAACATTTGTGAGATATCCATTGATATTAAACTATGTGCTTTAATGGTTGCTTCCAAGTGAAATACCTAAATGAGCCTCAATATACTATATGAATAAATTCCCTATTTTTTATTAGAACTTGGAATGATACAATCAGAAGGATAAGACTTGTGCAAGAGTGTCTCTCATATTAGCATCAACGTTTGTGTTCTTTTTTCCTCACCTTTTCACTTTTAATATTCCTCTTTCTTAACACAGCCCCTTAGTTAAAGTGCTTCAGAGACCAGCTTCATCCTGGTTTGTGTTCGGTGACTGTCTGCTGCTTGGTTCAGGAGAAACATCAACATGCTCTCTCTGATAAGTCAAGCCTCTCCTTCCATGACTCCGCTTTCGTTGCCCAGGAGAAAGTCTCTGACAGCCAGTGATCTGAATAACAGGAGTTCTTGAGTTAATGCATGGGTTTTCACTTGATCTTTAAACATCATTTTTGTATTCCAACCAAGGCTTTAATTTCCTCACCTCTTTATCTAGACCTCTGTCCTCGTCGTCAAGCTGAATGGACTGCATAAGAGAGAATAAATCCATCCTGCCACTTCTGCTGGGGCTAGATGACACCTAGGGTTAAGGTTTTGCAAACATTTAAAGAAATGCTTCATGAAAACATCAAGACATTCAAGACCCATCCTGCATCCAAATAATTTTCCAAAAAGGCCTAATAAAGTTCAAAAATACCAATATGTACTTTCCATAACGTATAGTTTATTATTCCGAAACATGATCTCTCCAAGATCTCTTGGTATACAGGTATATATATATATATATTCAAAGGTATACAGAAAACATCTGGGTCAAGTTGGTTTTTTTTCTGCCACTGGCCTTAATTTATACCCTTGAATTCAGGATTAGGCATAAAATAGTATTTTCAGAATCATCTATACTTTTGCAAATGTGGCTGAGACCTGAATAGTTGTAACCAGTCTCAGAGGAAAATAGTGTCCTTGTGGCAGTTTTTCTGGTAATTAATGGATAATTCAAGACTTCTTCACTCATACAAACGGTTCTGGAAAGCATACTGTAAATGCAATGCACAAGATAAGTATGCTATACAAAAACACACATTTTTTGTGGAATCAGCACCCCAGAAATAATTTGGATAAGTTGGATTTCATTTATAAAATACGATGCAGAATGGTGCAATAGTAAAAGGAAACCACATTAACATCTGGAAGGCCTTTTAAACGGTCAGGTGTAATGAATTTAAATTCTCTGCCTCTGAGAGCTCTAACCTTATCACTTTCTTGTACAGTAATAAGTGGGTTGGATGAAGCTGTATCTGCCCCAGACGTGTCAGGAACACTCTCCTCCAGCTGTTCATCAAAGACCTGAGAATGACAGAGGCATAGAAATAAACACACAGGAAATTAAAGAGACAGAGAACCATCAAAATGATAAGACATTTTCTTACATCTGTTTCCTCCTCACTACTGCTTTCTTCTTCTGGGCTTTCTGAGTCGTCCTCTTTCTGTTCATGTTCACTCCCTGTGGCTGCTTCGTTGT
Source organism: Enteromius afrohamiltoni (assembly GCA_034779775.1). NCBI lineage: Eukaryota > Metazoa > Chordata > Actinopteri > Cypriniformes > Cyprinidae > Enteromius > Enteromius afrohamiltoni. The sequence goes on from JAUYWG010000048.1 coordinate 12,843,705, forward strand.
GGACAGATGGCTGGCGGACTTCCGGCTTGGACTTCCTCCTCCAGAGGGCACTGTGGCGCTGTTTACTGTATGGCACAACGCAATGTTAGCAATGAAAATCAACACTTACTATCAAAAAAGTACACCATACTACTATTTTTTATTTATTTTTTTTTACAAAAAAAAAAAATATATATATTTTTTTTTATAATACGCAAAACAAAAACTTTCCAATTCGAAAACGAATCCTCTGAGTGATTTCAGTTTATTAGATTTTTTTTTAAGGCTATTTAGCCTTTTCTGTCCAATTTGACGTAAAAACGTATTGATAGCACTACTAAATGACATCACTTCAACTACATTTTCTGTGCACAATTTGCTGCAGAAAGCCTCTGCATATACCAGTTTATGTCTGTATAATGTGTATTTAAAACATATATAAAAGCCTGTTGTTTATATTTATTGTCAAGTTTAATTTACTGCTGAACTATATACACTACCGTTCAGTGTATTTCAGTAGTTAGGGATCAGTGGGATTTCTTTTAAAAGAAATTAAAACTTTTGATTAATTTGGTTTGTCTGTGCTGAATAAAAACCAAAGTAAAAACATTTATGATGTTAAAAAAGATTTCTACTTCAACTTAATTCAACATAAATAAGAAATGTCTATTTAGCAGCAAATAGCAATCCCTAAAGGATCATGTGATACTAAAGTAATGACGGCTAAAATAAACACTAAAATAAATTACATTTAAATACTGTATATTATAAAACAGTTATTTTAAATTGCAATAATTTCACAAATATTACCGTTTTTATTTTTGATCACATAAACGCATCTTTGCATAAGAGACTTTTTTCAAGATCCCAAACGTACATAGTTTGAGATGAGTTTGTGTATCTGCGCAATTCAGTTCCCTCATGTACACACATGATTGAACAACAATAAACCAGACTTGACTTGACTTGTCTGAACATCCTGAGATACTACATGAGTGGGGAAAATGTCAGTACTTCTGAGTGAATGCTTGTTTATGAAAGTGCAAGTCACCTGGCACTGAGGATGCCGCTGTACGTATGCAGCTGTTTGAGGAAACCTTCATTGGGCTGCACTATAGGCCGTCTTTCTCTCACGTGGTTGAGGGCATGGTCTAATGTCCATCCCTGCTGCTTCATGAGGTAAGCAATTACTGTGGAGGCAGAGCGAGAGACGCCCATCTTACAATGCACCAGTATGGCCTGTCCACTCTTCCTGCATCATCATCAGTACAAAACAACAACATATTAGAATGAGACCGACCAAATATAAACCAATGCATTTAAGAGTCAGGGTAGGCAGACTGCAAACATGAAAACTCAGAGGAGTGAATGTGTGTGTGTGTGTGTGAGTTTGTTTTGCTATACTTGTGAGGACGGTGAGGGTGGTCCTCAGAAGGGAAATAAATTAATAAATATGCTAACTGAAGTCTTAAAATCTAAAACTGCAAAAAGGTTTCTGTGGCTAGGTTTAGTGTAGGCGATAAAACATTGTTAGTTCAGTATAAGAACAATAGAAGTCTATCAAAGTCCTCACAAATATAGCAAAAACAAGCGTGTGTGAGTTGAGTACCTTGCTTCACTGATGAACATGTATGTGTTCTTCCAGTATGAGAGTAGATCTGTTGCTTCCACATCGTAAACTCTAATATTCATATAGGAGAAGGATTCTGGGAAAAAGTTGTCAATCTCCATGGTAACATTCAGGATATAGCCCACACTATCAAAAATAAAAACAGTGATTTTTATTTGTCTGCTGCAATTTTTTAAAAAATTTATAACATATTTAAATGATTTAAGCAAAAAACATTAAATTATCTTTAATAATTTAATTGGTATACTTGTTCTTTTGTAGTTCTTCAAAGTTGGCAGCATTCCATTCGGAACCCTTTTTTAGGAAAAAAGGACAAACAAATGATGGTGTATTTCGAACAGTATAGTAGACAAGGTAAAATGTCAACACCCACCAAGTAAAGGTAATCCAAGATTCTGGAAGGTTTGTCCATCTGTGCCATTGTGACCATCATCTCATTGTCAATATATTCTTTGTAGTCCTTCATGTCTATGCCTATTCTGGTTTCCAGGGATGTTCGCACCTACAAACACGCAGAGAGAGTGACTATAGCTCAACTGTATGGTGCTAGAAATTCCAAGATCATGGGTTTTTCATTTCATTTCATTTCATTTATACAATGCCTACAAACACCAAATCAACCTTCTCACCAAATTATTGCCTAAATGCAGCTGCATGTTCATATCACAAAGATTCTTTGGATAAGACAACAAGCCTGGGCACATTACCTTCGAGTAAGTTCTAGAAAAAGAGTGTCTTTAAAAAGGTATGTCCTCAGGCTTGCAATATTATTTAATACAATTTTTTTAAACAAATTCATATGGTTTTTTTTATTCAGCAGGGGCCCGTTTAATTTATCAAAGCGACAGTAAAAACATTTATAATAATTATAATAATAATAAAAAAAAAGTTGAAGAAATGTTTCTTGAGCAGCAAATCAGCATAATGGAATGATTTCTGAAGGATCATGTCACTCTGAAGACGGGTGTAATGCCTGTGAATTCAGCTTCGCCAGGAATAAAATTTAATTATATTTTTAAATATATTCTAACAGAATGTCCTTATTAAAAATGGTAATGATTTCACAGTTTCACAATATTAATATTGATGTTTTCTTTAAATGGTTAACATTAGACATTAACATTTCAAATGTAAAAAAAAATATATAAATACATACATAAATACCAACCCAATAAGTTTATGTTGTGTACTTTGAAAAACCTAAAAGAGGCATATTAAATAAATCCTGTCCACACAGAATGAAAATAAGCTGCAAGAACATGCAAATTGTGCAATGTTTTGCAACTTGTTTCAATGCAATACTGGCTTTGCAAAGTGCCTGTTATGGAAGGATGGCAACAAAGACACAGAAAAAAAAAAAAAAAAAAAAGTTGTTGCGTACATATGCAAAAAGTTAACCAATCATAACATACTGTTAAAAAAAAAAAAAAAGCATAATGTACAGGGATTTTATTTTCTGTAACGATTTTTAACAGGTGTTTTTTGAGTGTGTGTATATATATATATTTATGTGTGGATCTTTATATTATCCATCAGGATCTGACTGGGCATGAAAAATAGTTGGTCTATACGCAACCAGAGGGAAAAGCTTGGTGAAGTTGTGGGACACTGTTTGAAAAGCAGAGTAAAGCCGTACTCTCTTTCATTTTACCTGCTTTGAGGTAATGTTTTCCAAGTCCTCGGTCCTCATGATATCTCGAAGTTGGGCTTTGATCTCCTTCTCCACTGACTCTCGATTTGACGATGATCGTGCTCCGGTGGCCCTCCTGACCGACTCCAGGCCAGTCATAGCCGCCCATTCATTAAGGCAGTGCTGGTCAGATTCCACATTCTCTCTGTAATGTTGTGCCCACTCCATCCCACAACCTGGTATGACAGCCCCACGCACGGCCCGTTCACAGCAGCCATGCAGTGCCTGCAACACTGACCTTGAGCAAAGTGAGAGTGACGTACAAGAGACAGCTGTGAACAAGCCAATTGTCAAACCACAAACACATTTACAATTCACAGAGCTAACGTGGAGGCTTTAGGCAGATGGCTAAAAGTTTACATGTAACTGAATACAGACCAGAATAAAGACAAATAGCAAAAAAGCATTACAAGTGAAAACAAAGATTTAAGTATATGTAGGCTGCAAGGCCGAATTCACATTGCATGCCGTTGATAGTGGAGGAAATTCATTGTTTCCTAAGCATTTCCTGCTTTAAACCTTACCACATCGTCTGAATGGACACAGGCTTAAAGATTCGTGTCACTTCTGCAGATGTCACACTGAAACCTCTGTAAGAGAAAGAGTGAAACAAGCTGTCAGAAAAGCAGAACTCTGGGGCTGAGGCTTTAACAGTGTCTAAAGTTCTGCAGAGCTGTGCAGATAAACTAGAAAGTGAAAACCTTTCCATTTAAACCAAGCATAGTTTTATTTTCTTCTAAAGGTTAGTTACTTTCATTTTACATTCAGTTCAGATACATTTACTTTTGATGTTTTGGCCTTCCCTGTTATCATCATGTGTTTGCACTTATGAAAATGATTTAGTCTTATGTTCTTACCCATCTCCATCGAGGTAAACCTGTGTGTCACTCCATATTGGCAAGACAAGTCCAATAGTGCACTCATCACTGTAGAGCAGTAAAGAGATAAATGAGACACATGTTAAAGTTTCTTGAAAGGCTTATTCAGCAATTCTATTAAAAAAAAATTGCTAAAAGTTTAAAGACATTGTTTCCATCAAATGCAAACATGAAACAAACACAAATATTACATATTTTTTATGTCTAAAATATAATTTTAGAAATGTCTCTGCTTTTGTTGTATATACACAAAAGCTCCATAGCCCCCACCATTGTTCAAAACAACTTCACAGAAGAAATAAAGTATTGCAGACTTAGAATGAAAAGTGAAGTAGTATTCTGTCAGAAATGTCAATTTAAGCTGAACTGTCCCTTTAAAACATGGGCATCGTGTAAAGTAGCTGCGCATTCCATTTCCAAAAAAGTAGAATGTTAAAAATAAAAACACTCTCCTTGATTCAGTTGTGTTTGTGAACAGATGCAATAAAAAAGCAACAGTTTTTAGTCTATAAAACAATAGATATACAAATATTTAATATGCATGTGTCACATACAAATTAATATTTCCGCATCTCGTATGAAATAAAAGCAGTTAATGATTACTTAATTTAATTCATTAAGACGTGCTACCTGTTTAACCCTGGGAAGTCCATGCCAAGCAGCAGACTCTCTTGTTTCTTGTCAAGCGTGCAGACTACAAGTAAATACCTCACTCTGACTGGGCTCACTGACTCCAAACGCACAGCCTGAGGAAGGGAGAAAGAGAAATTCAGGTACATTGTACATGAATCAGGCAAAGAAGTCATGAAAAATTACAGAGCAATTACAATGGGACACGTTCTATTATTATGATTCAATCACAGCACCCATGCAATATGTTCTACTTTCTTGTTTTTTGATAGACATATTTACAAACTGTTTTTTGCGTAAGTCAAAACAAAGCATTTCTGCATATAAGATGGAACAAACTGCAGTGTCTCCAGAAACCACATTGCAGAACTTGTGACGTTGCATATGCAAAACACAGGCAGTTAGTACAAACACTTTCATTAATCAGTCTCAAACACAAGAAAAGCTGTAAATGCATGAGGTATTTTCATATCCATTGAGTCATATCCATGACTTTCAAGTCATTTGTGATTTTAAAATTCATTTTATAGAGGCTGTCTTTAATGGGGTCATATGATGTTGCTAAAAAGAACATTATTTTGTGTAATTGGTGTAATACAGGGTGGGCCATTTATATGGATACACTTTAATAAAATGGGAATGGTTGGTGATATTGACTTCCTGTCTGTGGCTTTTCAAGATGGGTGGTGACCATGGTGGCCATTTTATTAAGGTGTATCCATATAAATGGCCCACCCTGTACAATGTGTTTATGTGGTTTAAGGTACAATTTTTTTTTTCCCACATAACATTACTGTACATTTTTGTTTCTCCTCTAAGCCCCGCCTCCTGAAACAGGTCTGAAAAAGCGAGGTGTTCTCTGATTGGCCAGCTATTCAGTGCAGTGTGATTAGGGCCGGGCATCAAGTTTGATACTCGATACTGACCGAATTGTGCACATTAATTGTGCATACCAATTGTTTGTAACACTAGAAAGGAAAATTTTAAATCATATGACCCCTTTAATTTGGAGACCCTGAACACTGAAAGGCTTTGTATTAAAATAAGGTTGAGAAAAACCTAACCAGTTTGACTGTGTCTTCTGGTCGTAGTAATGAAATCATTGCATGCAAATGTCTGCGTTGAGTGTCAGAGGCTCGGCCTCCTTGCCTAGGACCGAGCAGAGAGGGTAAAGTTTCTTCATGTAATCCCTCCCTCTCTTCCTCTTCCACCAGGAGCACTGCCCCCTTAACCAGGGCGAAACTTTCTCTGGTGTGCGGAAATAAAAAATTAATCAGTTACGCATTTCTGAACGAAACACTATATACGCTGAAATATACATGCGTGATTAAAGCTGTATCACAAACCATCACCTTTTCTGAAGTCTTCCTCTTCTTGGAATAGGCTCATCCTAAAAACACAATTAGTAAAAAAATGTAACAATTAGTAAAACAAATTTTGTGAATTAGAAGTTACAAGACACTATAAGACTCTGTAAATTCTAAGATTAGTCCAGAGAACGGTGATTTTGAGAATGGGCGGTGGGTGAATTGATTAAGTGATGCGCTTAATAGCTAACAGAGATTCTGCTTGACTCCTCTGGATCAAGTAAGTGCTATTCGCCAAAACTTGCACCTGGGAAGGGCTTATTAGCCTTTTTTTTCTCACCCATAACTCACTCTGAGATGAGTGACTGGGTAAAAAAAAAAAATAGAAAAAAGGAAACCAGTAAACACAATGACAAGGCGTTTTGACAAAACTACCAACTGTAATGCAGTATGATAAGACACTGAGGAAGCACATACTAAAGACGATAAACAGACAGAAAGAAATCGAGTGGAGATAGGAAGACAGCGAGAAGGACACCAAAGGGGCTGTTATCAGTGCTTGTATGGAATGAAAGAGGAGACAGTAACATTACCTGTTATGTGACTGACGTGTCCAGACAGAGACAAGAAGAAAAAGAAGAGAGAGGGTGGAGAGGAGGGGCAATGAGGTTTTAGGTTAAAGCTCCAGTTAGACTTTACTCAAAATAGTCTGAACATAATGTTTTATAGAAGATACATAGTTTGCATGTGTTATTATGGGTAAAAAGGAATCTTGTGTTATATCATAAACACGAAGCCTACCAGTCAACCAATAGAGACAGAGAACGATTACTCGGCATTGTCCAGAAACTCACAAGAACAGCCATAAAAGTTATCAGGCGTTTTGGCTCTTTAGCAGAATCCTCATATAATCCTTGGGCTTTTTTTGGAACAGCGTGAAAAGGATTCTCATATTTGCAGCAAATTTGGAAAGCTGTTGGAGCGCTACCAAGAAGACATTCCTCCTAATTATGCAGAAACTTGTGTACAGAAAAAAGGTGTAGAGTAACTGGACACACATGGAGGGAGTGGGAGTAGGGTGAAAGAATGTGTGGAGAACTGCAACTGACACACAAAACGTTTAGAGCGTCTTCCTTTAGCATTTTAGAGACGAACAGTTCCATCAGGCTTAATAAAACTCACCGGTGTCGTGGAAATAGACGGCGTTCTGTGCAAGGTCAGCAAAGCCATTCCACAGCCGGTTATCCTGCTTTACCACCGGCAGACGAGTCAGAGCAGCTCAACAGAATGCTTGAAAGTTTACTGGGTTGAGCAGGAAAAGAAAATACAAATAAAACAAACTGACGGACGGCACTACATCTGAACATGAAACAGTAAAACACCAGACATTTCAGCCAACTATACACCCTTTCTACAAAAAGGGAACAAAACAGGGCCTGACATTTTTTTTTACAAATATTTTAAGAACTAAGAGAAGGGAAAATGCTTATACTTCAGAAAGTGCTTATCATCAACCATTTGTGAACTGCTTTTATTTGGAGTGTCACCCTAGAAAGAAACTTACAAAATACAATTATTTTCTACATTTTCTTTCCTTGCAAGATGGAGCATGATATGTGGGACTGGATATGGTAATAATAACAGTTATTAGTTCATATTAAACATTAAGTTTTAATGTTTATTAAAATGTGACACTGTAGTGTGGTTTTAATTATTGCATTATTTCAGATATAAGGTCGCGACCTTTAATTCTCATTTTTAGGAGAGGATACAAATAATGAAGTAATAATAGAAACCATTTATTGTATTTACCTGGCGTCAAAACAATATCAACTAAATTAATGTGTGGCTTTAGAAGTCAATAAACGCCAGAGTGCGTAATAGTGTAACGTGTCGCAAATTCCCAAAACGTAACTATATCACGCAGCGTAACAGATAACCGAAATTACACTCAGTCGAATGGTTCTGCGGTCTAAGATGGAGACATGCCGTGCATTTCTTCGCCATATCCATGACACACCATAATACAACGCGCAACCCATCATGCATTCTCTGAAATATCACGAAATGTTTTCGATATGTGGGATATGTGGACGAGGCTTGTAATTATAGCGTAGTAACGCGGCTGTGCGCGTCACACCAAGCATTTAGCTGTTTTACATGACAAACCTGCAATCTTTCCATTTTATAAATGCCTCGATAAAGTATGCCACATACCTACTCTCCTGCTAATACGTCTCTAGGCTGATGCTTTATGCTTATGTAGCTCCGACACAGCTGTGTTTTAACCAACAACAGACTAGAGGCTTGTCATTTCCAGTTCCTTAAGAAAAGCAAAGGAGGGCGGATAAACATGGAGAGCTCGCTTACCTGATGCGCTGAAACGCGGCGGAATTACAAGGATTCCCTCCTAACTGTTTCTCCCTCGAGAAATCGTCTTAGTTATTTTGATGCTATGACCACAACTTTTGCATTGGTCCAAAATCCATTTAAAGGGGAAGGTAGACTACTATATCATGAAACCAGGAAGACTTATTCTCGGCCGAGAAAAGTAAATGTGCCCTTAAATGGAAGAGGCGGATCGGGAGTAATTCGCCTATTAAAGCGACAGAGACGCATTTAGTTGATCGGTGGATGAATCACGTAATGTCTTATAAAATGCCAATTCTGTTATAGAAATGGAGTAACAGCTTTTACAATCTAAAAAAAAAGGATAAACGATGTTTAAGTCATCTTCTGGTTACATGAGGACTTTAGGGCGTTTACAGGAGGGCCAATTTAATAACAGCAAATTATAAATA
>JAUYWG010000048.1:12853407-12867285 GCA_034779775.1 Enteromius afrohamiltoni
TAAATACAAATACAATGGTAATCTATACACCAAAGCAAAAGTTAGTAAAGTTCAGCTAACGTGATATTTTCAGTGTCCTACCAACAACAAAATGTATACAAAAAGGAGATAAGTAACGTTATAATGCTGTACTGTCTACAACACCTGTCACATTGTACAGAAATGTAGCATAACCTTTCCTGCAAAAAAAAAAAAAAACAAACAAAAAAAACAACGTTGTGAAATAATTCCTGGGAGGGACCGCGACAAGAAGTGTTTACATAACAACATTGTGTTCATAACTCACAAAATTAAATGAACCGTCTTCATCTTGCAGTCGGGAATGATAAAGTGTAAGCCCTTGTTTTTACTTTGTGCAACAGGTACCTTCAGACAGTACTTGAATTAAACTAGACCGATGTGTAATAGGTTACAGAGTTCCGCCAGTAGGCGGCGGTCATTGACACACGTGTGCAGAGGATAACTAACGCTTAACAGAAGCATTATATTTAAGACATAAGATATAATATTAGCATTTAAAATTATGGCACATTCACACAACGGATGGAGATTAAGTACTGAACTCACATTAGTAAGACGTTTTCTGTAGAGAAGTGGCACTACTATTCCGTCCACGAGCCAGGTAACCCCGCCCCTTTAGCCACGTAGTAGGGCACGCGGAGTGCGGCAGCATTCAACTTTTTATTTATTTATTTATGTACTTTTTATGTCTGCGCTAGAGGTAGAAAAAACGCCAGATTCGTTTACTCATTAATTAAGGCCGTTGTAATGAAGATTTAAAAAATGTTTAAAAATGTATTTTGCAATTCAAGAAATTTCAAGATAAAATATGCACATTTTACCTTCTAAATCAAAATAATAAAAAAATTATAATAAGAAAACAAATGCAGAGTTCTGGTAAAATTCTCTGTATGTGCCATTTTAAATTTTCGCCTAAAACAAACTTTTTTTTTTCTAAAAAAAAAAATCTGATTCATAAAAGTCAAAAGATCATAAAAGTGAAATTACTGAAGACAAATAGGAGCCTGAGATAAATTCAAATTTTAGAAAATTATTATTCAGTATTTTTTACATTATTCAGTATTTTCTAACTCCTTTTGATATTGTAACTACATCGTAGAAAATGATTTTTATAGACCTTTTTTGGCCAGAGTTTCAAGATAATGGAGCCGCAGTGCCACCCTCCGTCCAAGCACAGAAGAGTTGCATGTCCGACTAGTGGAAGAAATTTGTGATGAGACGCCAGTCGTCTAAAGCCTGCGTGGGATTCACTGCTCGGGACTAAGCTCTGTGAAGAACGATTACTTTGGAAAAAGCAATATATTCTTTAGTTTAAAAATTCAGTTTTTAACATTTATAGCCATATTTCGGCCTGGCAGCTTATGCAATGTTTAAATTTATTGTTCTTTTTGTTGAGTTGTGCATCATTTGTCAGTCTCTGGGTGATAGCACTGAGGGTAAGAGATCTTTAAATTCTCTTTCTTCTGTGAAAATGTAATCGTCTCTGGTTTAAAGTTATTTTTGTAAAGCTGAGTAAAAGGCTTTCAACATTTCAGCTGTGTTTACCCTTGCACTGAAGTTACGGACTATCAGGTCTTAGTGGAGAAATGGAGATTTTATTTTATCTTTCAGGAATGAATAGAATATAAGCTGAATAACAGTATGCAGGCTAAAGTGACAGACTAACCTTTTAAACCTTTTTAGTCGTGCTCTTGTTGATTCTCCAAACCTCACAGTGTTGCGCTTTTGTCTTCGAAGATCCCGATTCATAATAATTCAAACTCCAGGGGAATAAGTCGCTTACATTTGGCCAAGAGTACTAGACATAAACATACACTGTTTCATCCATTAAGCGTTAAAACATTATTAACATGTTCACTGTTTGATTAATGATGTTCATGCATACCTACAGACCTAATTATAACCCAGTGACCCAGTAAATGACTGAGTGTGAGGTCACCATCTGTGACAGAGCCCTAATTTGACCTTCTAAAGGAACAGCTTTACCTGTGTCAAGTTTGGGTCGAAGGCCAAACAAACAATAATAAAATCTGGCCATATATGCTGTGCAAGTGAACAGACTGACTGCTCATAAAAATTGACATATTTTGTGATTAAAAGAGCGGTTTGGCTTTCTGCAGTCCCAAATAGTTTGTGAAAATGAGAACAATATTTTCCTCACACAAATTGGAAAGTTTTCCCTTGAGGAGAGCTACATAATGTTTTCCAGGTACCACAGCAGTGTGGGTATTGACAAACGTTGAGTCACAGCCCTGGCATGTTACAACTCTGTAGACAGCTGCAGTCAGTCCCCATGCAAATTCTGCATTTATAAATATATTTAAATAGTCTATACATCGCGTTTCCTTGCCTAAAGCCCAAGACTCTGGGTTAGGCTCCAGCTTCCTCTGATCCTACACAGGACAAATGATTTATAAATTCAAATTGGATTGATATTTATATTGAGATCCCTCTAGGCCTGGCAACATCTTTGCATACTGTTATCCTCTTTTCATATCATTGGCTTAGATTCAGATATTCCTGTGCTCAGACATGTCTCAATCTTTTACTTAGAAGGCAATGGTGAGTTGTAAGAATATACTGCGTGACTCAGCAAGTATCCATCCATTTGTCAGTAGCTGCTTGTTCAGTCAATGGATTCTATCCCGGCATGACTGCAGATGAAGGAAAACCCTAGACAGGTAATTAGCTGCCAGTATTAGGTGAACTTCTGCTTAGAAAATGAGTGAAATGTAAAACTTTTTTTCTCAAGCATGGAAAAGTACAAAAATAACACTAAGCCTGGTGAGACGGTTTCTACACAATTATTTTCAAAGATCCTAATCCAGCAAACATGGACTTGGAAACCCTGACTTGGCTGGATCTTCAGTGTTCATCACCTTTTGGCAAATGTTTTTTTGGCATTGGTTCTGTCCTAGATTTCAGCTGACATTCTGTACAGTACTGAACTTTAAAAGCTGACTTTAGAAATCTTTTCTAAATAGTTTTCCTGAAATTATCCATACAGTTCAGCTTATGGTAAACAATTCGTTTTCAAGAGTTTTATGTATGTAAAACCTGGGGGAAAAACGTGTGTCAGTGGAAAGAATGATGGCGGTTGTGCTGCTTGGAAGCAAAAAGGGGGGGTTGGGGATATTTTTCTATACTGCTGAGGCTGCAGGATACTAATGATGCAGCTGATTTGCTGCTATGATGTGCTGGCCAATATTTTGAACCAGTCTTTTGGAAAATGACTTTTAGAAGACTTTCTGATATCAAAGCTTCAGGTTTTATTATGTTTTCTCTTAGGCTCAGCATCTTACCATGGCACCAATGAAGTTCATGAGGAAGAGACGCACTACACCCCTCAGCTGGACTACAAACGTAAACATGTGCACTAATTATACAATATAAATAAATGTGAAATGCTGCATTTACTTAAAAAAAAACAAAAAACATTTTTGCCATCAGATCCACAGTGGTGCAATATACTTAAGCTGTCCAATGGGGAAATGTCCTGTTCTTCTCCTCGAGGAGGGCACCATCGAGGCTCACTTGGAACTCGCTGTTTGCTCTCCTGCATTCGAGGATATAAACGGATGGGACGATCATCTGTGCAGTGCATGCCCAACCGCCGCTGGTCTGGATTCGCCATTTGTCGAAGTAAGTACACTTAAAAGGTTTCATAATAATTGTGTCACAAAACTAATTCTTTGATTCCATAATAAACATGTATCTGGCAGCTGCTGCAAAGTCCCTTTAACCATGTGTTTATATTATGTCTGAATTTTAGAGATACGTTGCCATGTTCTGCCTCTGATTGACCATGGTATGTACAGTTGCTCCCGTGGTTTTGTGGTAGACTCCAGGTGTGACTACACCTGCTATGAAGGCTACCAGATTGAGGGAGATCGCTACCGGATGTGCCAAGAAGAGGGAACATGGAGTGGCACAGAACCAACATGTGCAGGTAAATTTGGAAATCTAGTCTAATGTACTCAATGATTAATCAATCACAGATGCCATTATTTATTAATTCAAAGAGAAGACTTTGTAACATTAAATAAAAATTGCATTGTTTCAGATCATGACCCCCCCAAACTGAAATGTCCTTTGTCCAGAGTGAAGGTAGCAGAACCAGGAAAACTAACGGTTATGGTTTCATGGGAGCGTCCTGTTGCTAAAGACACCGCTGACCGATCACTTCAGTATGTGCTTTACATTTTTTTCCCCAATGTCCTGTGTCCAAGAAACAACCTGTAAACTGCATTTTTGTCATCTTTTAACAGGGTCTTGCGAAATGGACTGGAGTCTGGATCTGACTTTCCTGAAGGAGTACATGTAATTCGATATAAGGTCTCTGACCAGGCTCGCAACACAGCCACATGCAAGTTTACGGTGCACGTTGAAGGTGAAGACAGTATAAAATTTTGATTTGCTTCTAAACAATGAGTGTTAAAGAGAAAGCTCACTCAAAAATGAAAACAGTGTCATCTTTTACTCACCTTCGTTATTTCAGAACATAAATATTGGACCCCACAGACTTAGTTTCATTTATTGGACTTTGGCATTTATCAGAATAAAAAAAAGCCACGAGTCACAGATAACAGAATACTTTTTTTGGGGGGTGGAACCATGCCTTTAACTGTAATTGTATAAATGTTATTAATACGTGATTTGAGGTTTGAACTTAATTCTCAAAATCCAGTCAGTTGTACTAAATGGTGGTATATATGCCTTAAACCAAAATGTTCTTTCCCTCAGTGAGACGATGCCCAAAGCTAAAGCCACCTGTGCATGGCTATCTGACATGCTCATCTGACGGCAATAATTATGGAGCTGTATGCGAATACCATTGTGATCCTGGCTTCGAAAGGACAGGTTTTGCAACACGTGTTTGTCAGCTCAACCGCAGCTGGTCTGATGAGGCTGCTAATTGTATATGTGAGTATGTGGTTGAGGTTTTATTTAACTGCAACAAATTCAAATACTTCTTCCTGAATGACACATTTGCTTTTTCTTTTAGTAATGGCAATTAAAACGGACGTCAGGTCTGCTGGTGCTCTGCTCGACCAGTTTTACGAAAAGAGAAGGCTTCTTGTTGTGTCCACCCCCGACAACGCTAACCAGAAGTACAGGCTTCAGAATATTATGCTGCAGGTAGTAAAGATGCTGTACTTTTTTGAATAAATGAAAAATGATCTTGAATAAGGCCAGTAATCACTGTGCATAACTACTGTATATGACTGTGGGAATGTTCTGACACAGAAAGCTGAGTGTGGTCTGGAGCTGCGACATGTGACAGTGATCGAGCTGTTAGGAACTTCACCTCGTGCAGTGGGCCGCATCAAAGAACAACGACTAGATCCTGAAGTCATAGAGGGTCTTAGGTAACTTACCAAGTATCTACAGTAGTGTTTACATGGTCAAGCCTATAAATACAATAGTTAAGTATACAGTATTTAACAAATCACACCAGCAGGTGACTGTAATATTACAAATACACATTAAATATACATAAAGGTCCTGCATGTTCCAAATTGATCTAATCCAATCATAATTTAAGATTTCTCACTGTATATCAAGTTACATGCGATTAAACTGGATTTAATGTTGATTTTAAGTTTGAACAGAGACATACTGACCGGTCTATTTTCTATTCAAGACCAGGCCAGATTTTGATAAAAGCCACATGACAATTTTGGACAAAATACTTTCATGAGGTTTTGCAACAACAGTGACTATGCTGAAAGAAAATGTTTGGCTGATTCTCTCCGATGTGCATGTGTGTTTCCAATCTAAATGTGGTTTTCATGTGTTTGTATGTAACAGACAGGCACTGTATATATCTACAGCATATTTCACCATGGTGCTGCTGGATGAATATGGTGTGGATCGGGAGCGCTTTGTTAACCCCACTACCTCTGATGAGCTCTACTCGTATGTAGACGAGTATCTTCTCGCAGAGGAGGAGCTAGACAGACTGGAGATGAACAGGGACTTCTGTGACTGACCTCGGGCTGATCAACTCCAGATTTGATTTTGTGGGTGGGAGTTTCTTTATAGCTACAAGCACCTCAAGAGCCCTTTTCCTAAACAAACAATTATTTGAAACTACATACTGCTATGGATATTGTTAGCAGAGAATCACAGCTGGATATGTGATGTGTGACTGGAACAGCTTTTAATCTGCAAGTGGAAAAGTGCCATGTGAGGATGTACAAGATATTCACATATTCTGAAACCATCTATAATCGAGTGCACAGCACACAATGTGGATTCTTAAAAGTATTTAATATTTATTGAATGCTCATATTTTCATAGATCCTAAAAAGAAGTTGCTCACAATGGAGTAAATCAGCATTATGACTTTAAAATACATTGTGTTTAAACACGTAAATCCTTTTAGGCCATTTATCAAGTGCACGTTTAAGACCAAAGTGTTATTCAAAATTAAAATATTTACTGTCTCCATTTTTAAGAACAGTATTCAAATGTTGTTGTACTTCAAAACATCCATTCAGCTGCAACATTTATAAGAAATAAATATAATTGACATACACGCACACACACTGCACATTTCTACATTGTTTGTGAACTGCCTTAAACGTTTAAAAATATAAAAGCATTATATGCACGGTCATATGCATTAATCTAAAAAGTCTTTAAAATATTACTGTGATGCATTAATATTCTCATACTGCGCAGCTGTAACATCAAACACACAGATATTGTGGAATGCGTAACCCCTCGTCCTGAAAATGGCTTTAGGGGAGTTATTGAGCAATGTCCTTACTTGCCCTTTCCCATGGACGAGCGCAGTTGAAAAGTGCCCTCTGCCCAAGAGTCGGGGTACTGCATCATCTTCCTCCACAGCAAGATCTCCTCCCCTGTGGAGTCTGCCACCCACTCTTCCTTCCCCTCTTTGATTGTCACTATGAAAACATCAGTGTAGACATTTGATAGTTCTTTTTATGAAAAATGTATCACCGTTTCCACAGAAATACTAAGCAGCACAATTGTTAACATTAAAAATAATACGTTTCCGGAGCACCACATAAGCATATGCGAAATGATTCCCGAAGGATCCTGAGACACTGAATACTGGATAACTGCTAAAAAAATTCAGCTTTGCCATAAGTAATGCGTTTAAAAGTGTTAAAATATATTAAAAATAGAAAAACCATTTTAAAATGCATAATTATTTCACAATATTACTGCTTTTACTTTATTTTTTAGATCTTGCTAAGAACTTTGTATGGTATATATCATCAGCTGAAGTTTTACGATCACTGAAACACCTGAGCGGTATTACTGACACTTTCTCTAAACGTGTTATCTGCGGTTGGTGAATCCAGTAAGTTAAAAGCGTCTGAACTGATTTCAGCACAATACGTAACAGATGCTCTTACCTCCTCCCAAGCTGAGACGAACTCCTCCCAGGAAATCGTTGCTATGCAGGGTCTCTCTGTCCCAGATGGTAAGCTCCAGACAAGCATCATTCAGCTGCTCCAAACTCAGGCCGGTGTATATAAATGTGTGGTCATAGTTTGGATTCTTTGTCTTCTTCATTACTGGAGTCTTCTTCTTTGAGGAAGACTTGTTCTTTGATGGAAGCAGATAGCTAAAGGACAGAGTTATCAGTAGAAATAAACAAACAAGGGCCTTTTAAAACAAAACAGATGTTCGCATACCCTTTCACAAAGGAATCACATGTGCCTCCAGCTTTCGTGGCTGTTAGATTTTTGGCCTCTTTGATCAACACGTGCAGCTCAGCACCATCTGTGGGTTTGGTCTTTTTTCCTTCAGTAGAGTATAGGTGGCATAATTTACTATGCAACACAAGCTAAAGACATTTTAGAGATATGCTAACAGTTTTCCCCTAACCTTTTCCATTAGAGTCCTCTGCGTGGGTCTTATTTGCTGTGACATACTTCAGCGAAATCACCAGCTCTCCCTTGTACTGATCAAATGGAGATGCTAGCTGGGTGGCTGCCTATGAAGACAAACGTGGGGCAGAAGTAGAGATACAAAGATGGTTCACTCCTGTACAAAATGAATTGTAAAAACTGCAATGCGCAATATGGCAGAATAGCCCCACCTTTTAATGAAAGAGCCAATCGCTGATTGATAAAGTCAATCAGTGCAGTGACCATTAGGTTGATGATACACTGGGCAACTTTTTGAGCAATTTTGGGAAACCTTGCCGTCAATAGACAACCAGGTCTTACAAGAGATCTAAAATATCCAGATAGAAATGTTACACATTCTCAATGTGGAAGTGTCCAAGCAACATTGCTCTAAAAAAGTACGTTTCTCAGAAAAACTAAAAGTTGCCCTGTGTATCATTAGCATTAGCATCTCCAGCGAAACGATCTTGTGGCCACAATCTAATATAACGTTTCCACAAGTTAATAAGACATTCCCACGTATTATTATCTCATGGCCACATTATATTAACCAGTTCTCACAAGTTAATATGTCTGGGCTATGACAAAACTAAGTGAACCAAGACATCCCCTCCAGGCCACGGTAGTACAGTGACCTATTGCTGTAGCATTTAAAAAAAAAAACACACACACACACAACAAACCTTTCCTCTAAGAGCCATACACTTTTGATGTGCTGAGTCAATATCATGGCTATCCATCGGTACCTCCACCTCACCCAGAAAGGCATTGTGGCCAAAACGATCATAGTGCCAAACTGAGAGTTGCAGTGTTCGAGTCATGAGCTGGGTGCGGCTGATGGGATACTAAAAACCAAACAAGCACAAGACAGGTTGTCACTATAAAATAAATTAAAGTGAGAGGTTACCATGTAGGAGCTTTGGCCAGTTTGTTTAGTCTGTTTGTGTGAACTGTGCATGTTGTTTGCTTTAGATTAAAACGGGCCAAGCATATGAACTAATATTTGTCTGATTGGGACTCTGTGATAACAGTGTACTTCTCTTCTCTGTCAATACAAAGCCCATTCGAAACCTGATGCTACTGTGCAGTGTTGTAATTACCTGCCATTAAAGCAAAGCATATAGACTTTAGTGTTTCTATTATTACCCGCTGGTATCAGTTTCTGATAGTATTTGCTGTTCTGAACCATGAGAAATTAGTTATTTTGGTTTTGCTTGGAATCAATTTATTGAAAAAGAATTGAAAACTATACCTTCAATGTTTCCTTAAAACTGGGGTTAATATTGTTATGTTTGATTGACGTTTTCTTCTTGCTTTTGTCTGGGAGGAGGTAAGCCTTGACGTATCTGTAGAAAGAAAAATCAACCAGTCAGGGGAGTATAGCAGCGTTTTCCTCTATGTAACGGGGAAACGGGGTATGATTCATGAGTGGAAAATTATTCTTGGAAGACAGTAAAGGACTGAGACCCTCTCAGGAAATCACATGGACTACTTACGGGTTGCACTTCTTTTTTGCAACATCAGCATAAGCCAGGCCTTTACACTCATGGACCACAATAGACAGGCACTGGCTGGGCTCGTCGTAGCTGAGAGAGAAGAAAATCTCTCCACTCACTTCCACACGGTCATAGTCTCCTGCTTCACTGTACACGCTCATCGTACTACCAAGAGTGGCCTGGGGGGGGTATAATATACTGTTAGATTATAACTAATAATACAAATGTCAACATTACCTAATTTTAATAATCATTTAATATTATTTTAAATTATATTTAATATTTATTTAATAGTAATATTAAAGTGGGTTACCCTCGATCCACCCAAACTTCCTAAGCTGTCACCAAATTTCTGCCTGTGTATATTCACCAAGTTATCAATATCTTCCTCCTCCTCCTCATCATCCTAATGAAACAAGTCAGACATTCAGGTCACTTAAGATTGCAGATGTAAATAATACAGTGCAAACTAATGTATAAAATAGCGTGAATTTGTTACAAATATTAACTCACAGCATTAAGGCCAGGAACTGACTGGCTTCTGTCTCCCATCGAGGGTTTAGAACTTTCAGTTCCATCTTCACGCAAATCAAGTGTGGAGGCTGGTTTAATTTCTAGAAGCAAAATTGCAAATTTAAAACCCAGAGTTAAATAAATAAATATTTTCTACTTGAATACATTCTAAAATGACATCCTGAATTTTCAGCAGCCATCACTCCAATCTTTATTGTCATTCTAATATGCTCATACCCGTGTATACTCATACCTGATAGTTTGTGCACTCTTCTGACACTTTTCTTGAAAAGCCCATCCACGTCACGCAAGGAGTCAGAGCAGGCATTCATGTGATGAATTAATGAGGCCTTCATTTGGAGGGGTGACAATAGGTGACAAACTAGTACGAAGAAAACACGCGGCTAAACAGGGTGAGCTATGAATAAACACTTACGGTCTCAGTGGTAGATGGGCTGTCACTGTTAGCAGGGACAATCTGGATGGACACAGCGGGGTCTGCTGAACTCGTCTTGTCGGTCAGTTCCTCTTTTCTAAGTGCAAATCAGAGGCTTGCATCACGCTGCTACATTTTAGTCACAGATTTCTGCATCTCAGAATCAGATCTTACCTTTGCATCTGTGGGGTACTGTGGGACGATTCGGTCTCTGCACGACTGCTGCCCAGACTGGCTTTTTCTATTGATTCGGTCTCACTAGGTTGTTGCTCTCGTGTGTCAAGTCCCTCATAATCCTCAAGAGGTGAGCTGAAAGAACCAGACAGGATGAACTATAGAGTGCTGGACTAAAATATCGTCCAATAAAAATTTATTATTAAAACACCTCAACCATTCCTGGCATTGCATAGCTGGAGAAATAGTACAGAAATACTACACCGTAAAAATACCTCTGATATGGATGCAAACATCATTACAAACCTACAAGCTTTTTTCTGTGGAACGCAATGATAAGATCTCAAACCAACAGGCTGGGTGTTATTTTCGAGTGAATTTGCTTTTGCATGTCTTGTAACCAAACGCCATTAAATCAACACCAGCTTGTGGAAACCGTTTTTGTATGTGAATTTCTCCAAACGTAAGTGTGTGCGCGCATGTGTGGATTTCAGCAGATAGTTTACAGTGATACAATGTTTAATAGATCGTTTGCGATATTTAATAGAATTACACCATTTATTAAATAGATGATTAGGAAAAAAAAAAAAAAAGCAAATATTTAAATCATAAGAGCGCATTCGATTATTTGCGAAGTAGAAACATGAGACCACATAATGAGTGCTGATGATGACACACCTCTTGTTTGCTAGTGCGACATCCTTCAGTCTTGGCCTGGGCACAGGTACAGTTTGGCTGGAATTCAACTCGGCTCTGTTTAACAGTATTTCCCCAGCGGTCTCATGCTTTTTACCTGGAAGAGAGATGTCATTTTTAAAACGGGGAAGTGAGTTTCGTATAATGATTAATCTTAAAACACTGCCAGCCATTTTACTCTGCAATAAAGAGGAGAACTATTCTTCCGTCCTCTCCTCTTGGTGAACACACAAGCACACACACAAAGAAAATCCACTTTCCACCCTTTATGAAAACAAAAGATTCAAGTCTCTATCAGACTGTCTGGCATCTGCTTCCTGTACTCACTCAGAGGCTTTTTCCTGAGGGAAACCCGGACTAAGTCGTGTCCAGGAGCTGTAGAGTAGCGGTTAACCCTCTCGTCCAAGAACCAGTCTCCGGTGCTCATCTTCAGATCTCTGAAAGGAAAAAAAAAACCAAAACCCTGAAGTCGAGTTTCTGTTGAACATTAACCTTTTCCATTAAGCAGGGGCCTCATTTTCCAGTCTAATGTGCCTCTTAATGATAGGGTTTCTAAGTGGACTGAGGTCAAAGAGAGGGATACTGGGAGGCACAGGGTACACACTTACATCTCTTTGGCACACACTGTGCACATCCAAAATCCATTGGGTCTAGCAGATTGACACTTTTTGCAAACATGATGTTTGCATGCTCTGCACTGGCTACCGTTGCGGGTCAGAAGGCCCATAGGCTCTTGACAGCGGCCACAGCTGTGCTCGCTGTATTTCCCACTGCCACGTTTCGCACCCTTTCTTCTAATATCCAGCAACTCCACTTTTAGCTTCCTAAGAATACAAAAACCAGCATTTATCCCCCAGAATTTATATACCTGATAAACATCCCATTCAGGGCACAGTAGAGTTTAAAGGCCCATTCACACAAATAACTTTAAATAATTTTAATTCTGTGAGAATAGGAAAGTACACACCAAAGCCTTAAAAATAATGTCAAAGAAAGAAAAAAAAATTCAGCTGCTGAACATTAAAACATTGACGGCCAAACAGAATACACTGAGACTTTAAAAAAAAAAAAAAAAAAAAAAAAAAAAATATCAAGCATTAAAAGCAGCAAATAAAACTGCAGAATGTTACAAATCTGTTGGTGTGGATGCTAATATAAACATTTGAACAGTAAATAATTATAATTTCTACAAGACTTATTCTCAATGATACCAGTGTGACACTCACTTCACACGGAGCTCCTCCAAGCGCCTCAGCTCCTCATCTCGCCGAAGGACTTCTAGTATGAATTCTTGCTCCGACTCAGACAGGAAGGACACGTTGATCTCCATGTTCTGCACCATCCTATGGAGCCAAGACCTGCTTCTAAGGAATAAAAAAAAAACAAACAAACAAACAGCTCTGGATGCATAAAGACAACAACAACAAAAAGTTCAATGTAAACACAAATGTGAATTATAGAAACTCGCAGAACTACATATAACCACTTACCAAGTAACATGACAGTGTTTCTCACCGATAATAACAAACATACAAGCACGCAATCAAGAATATGCCATTTGCTTTTCAGAGACAAGTTCAACATATATGAGAGCGCTGCACAAATAAAGGAAGCCCTGCTGTTTGTAAAAAGGGTGGAGACCTGGATAAAGTGACAAATAAAGGGAGTGACCTTTCACAGTTCCTCCATGCAGTGTCTGTCAGTCAGTGTCAGTATGACAGAGGCTCTTCAACACCTCCCTGCAGGAGCTGAGTAATTAAACAAACACAAGGACACCCTGTGACAAGCAGCTCCACATGCAAATTAGTTGGTTACTGATGGCTCGCAATGCCAATATCGCAGCAGGGAAACGGAGATATTCACATCGAAGCATCTACCACATAAATCAAGTAGGAGCATATTAACATTAATAAATCATTTAATAAATCAAGCCAAGCAAGTGTAGATTAATAAAATGTATAGACAGATAGATGCTTATAAATAAAATGTTTAAAGCTTCTTACTGAAAAGAACAAAAATAATATTCTGAACAGAGAGCATGGGAGCCTTGTTTTGTTCAGTCACTGGTAAAATTATGGACAGCAAATCAATGAAATGTATGTTGTTTGAGAAAAAAAAAAAAAGAGCCAAAGGCCAGCAGAGCCTGGGAAAAGGGACTGAGCACTGAAATGCCATCAGGAAAAACAACATGCAGTCAGCTATCACAGGAGCTGCCGCCCTTTATGGACATACAACCATGGGTGGAGGTCTTCAGCAAACCTACTTGGGTTTTTTATTGAGGCATTTGTGATGATTAGTTATTAGTTGGAAACACCCATGAGCCTCGTTAAAGTCATTTGAGCTCAACTGGTGGAAAACGTGTGAGTAAAGAGGTAGAAATTCAATAACCTTCAATTAACTGGTCTGGTCAACATCCTTAGCTTCATAACAAACTGGTTCCTCATTCTTTTAATGTTTGTTGAAAATAGAAAGGATAAAAATGAGCTTCCTCCAACTATACTGATAGAAGTTAAATCTGGAGGATCTGTCCTGCTCGAACACATGGACAACAGGCTTAATTTCCCTTTACTAAATTATACAACATTACACATAAAACAGTCCAAAATTAAACAGAAAAGTAATAGTTAGCGTACAGAAAAAATAAAACGTAAAG
>JAUYWG010000048.1:12867385-12880063 GCA_034779775.1 Enteromius afrohamiltoni
GTAAAGGAAAATGGAAAACAAGTTAGCACACTTCAAGATCTTAAAAGAAGAGTGAATAACTTACAAAGAAGTGCAACGTTAGCTAATGACTCGTTGTGTCTGTTAGGGAAGCAATATTATATCATATGTAACATTAACAGTTAACAGCGCTACTGCAGTTTGTCGTAAATCAAATAGAAGCCTAACTTCTTACCAGTAGCGCAGGGTTTTCCCAGAGTTTTTCTTCCCTGCGAGCTCACCGACTTCCCTCTTTGCCAAATAAACGTCAACAGGAACAAACGCAAACTTTTCAGTCCTCGCTGGATCACTGTGCAACAGGTGCGCGTCCACGACGCGCGCAGACGTCAGCGGTCTGAAGCACGTACCCTGCCTCCCAGCGTGCAGACTACCCACCCTATATACCTGCTCTAAATAGTACTGAAAGATATATCACATAGAATTTAAGATGGATGCACATTGGGACGCAGGGATAGGCTGTTGCGTTTTAGTCATGTGTAAAATTTTAATTGATGTAAAGCCTAGATAACAGCTTTTAAAAAGTATTGTCATGAGTACAACAAAAAAGCGTTAGGTATACAAATTCTTAAAGTTGACTTTAAGTAACCTTTTAAGTAAGTAATGACACATTTTTGGTATATAAGCATTTTAATAATGCTTTAAAACATTTCATAAGATTTTAATAATTTCATTAAATATTTCATGCCACATTCCTATGCTGTATAAATTCTGTTCTCTCGATCCCAAAACACAATTAAGAAGCATGACTGCTTTCAACATTGAAAATAAATGTTCTTTAGCATTTTAATCAAATAATTAAAACAAAATCACTTTTTTTATAACATTAAAAAATGGTAGTGTAAGCTTCACTGCTCTAACCACAAAGAACATAAGTGTTCACAAGTAAACCACAAACACACATACATATATTTATATATTTTATTATTTAAAATAATTATTATAATTTTGCATCTCACACACATACAAAATGTGAATCTAGCTAAAATTAAATCAACTTTATTTGTGACTGAATGTGTTTATCAGAGAGGTTTACACTCCAAGTCCAGAACTACATGACTGATATGTGGTGCGTATGTCTTAACACGCTCTATATGCTTGATATTTGTCTTCCATTTGCATTCAGTAATGTCTGACAAAAGCGTACAGATGCGTCTGGCTGTTTCTGAAGCCCAGGCAGTCCATACTTGCATATCTCTCTGGATCCTCACCGATGATTCTTCCAAAGAAGAGCCTTTTTCAGGATCGACAGCAGATAAATGTTCAGGTGATTCATGATGCAAAGGCGTTGTGACATTTTGATGAATATGCAGCATTCCACCAGTGTCTCTCTTTAGCAGCCGACATGCCACTGGCCATCCTGCCTCCGAACTTGGTATGAGGCCCAAATTCACTCGATCGGCAAGAGCACATAATGGAAGCTAAAAATGGATGTCCAAAATCATATTAATTAAACTGACCAGATGTTATAGGTGTGTTCATGATTATATCAAGAGTAAATATCTGCCAATGGGGTCAGAAAAATCCACTGGTATTCCTAGGGAAAACACTGATAGACTTGACACAACTGCATAACTTGCTTTTCAGTGCCACAGAAATCAAGACTGCGTATCTTTCTCACTGCATCTCAAGTAAATGTTTCTTGATTTAGGGATGTTTAGATTTGAATTTTAGGATATTTATTTTTGCAGTATATGCAACATTTACAAATATAAGATTTTTGCTCGTACTTATGTGTTTTTAAGGCTTTCATTTGTGGAAGAGCAAAGAACTAGAGATTTGGGATTGATCACATATAAGATATAAGAAAAACATGATATATCATTTTTACGTTGGCTTGAGAAAGTCAAACTTCTTCTTCTGATGAGACTGTATCTCCTCCTAGAGCTTTAACTCTACAAACTCCAAACTAAGCCCAGATCTTCAGACTGGTCTGACTCGGGTTGCTATATCTTTTCTAAAAGGAGGCAAGATCTCCATGGCATTTCCCGGGCTAGGAATGTCTCTCTCTAGATCTTCACTCAAATGTTCTCCTTAATGATTAAGACTGGTAAAACTCCTCATAGACTCCAATTCACGGAATGTTCAGATGAGCCAAGACGCTTCCAGCTCCAACTGTCAACGCCTGCAGCCAATTAGACTCAATCAGACTTCCCTTCTGTGTACTATTTCTAATCCATTCAAATCTATCTCTATCTATCTATCAGCACATTTGTATCTCACTGTGCAAGCTGTTATCCTGACCTCTCTGTTGTCTCCTGGATGGACAGTGCAGCGGTCTGACACACCGTTGACCTGCAGGTTTCTCTGTAGAGCTTGTACTGCATCTGGGTTCCATTCACATGCATGTACATGCGCAGCCTTAGCATGAACAAGATACGGAAGAGTGAAGTAGCCAATCCCTGGACAGTGGGGCAAAATATGATCATACATCTTGGGTTATTAAAAACCATCCCAGCCCATTCCAATGGTATACACAACATTGCTTTTACCTGCATATAAGTCAACCACAGTCTCTCCACTGCAGTCAAAGGAGGCTATTCTGAGTTTCTCTGTGATGTTCCCAGAAGAGAACATGCACTTGGTGACATCAAACTCATACCTAGATTTTCGTCAGACAGGTTCATTTATTTTATTACATATTTAATATGTTGAGTTGTTTTGTTGTTGTTTTAAATGATCATCTTATTGGTTACCTAATATGGTTATCAATGTGTGTTACATAGCTGCTGTCTCCTAAAAGCATAGTCACTATAGGTGTACGATAACCATCCTGGGAGATTTTTTTCATTTGTGCTATGCGCTTCACTCCCAACGTCTGGGCAACTGCAGTCCAGAATTCCGATCCTAAAACAAATAAATATGTTCATGAAGAGATATGATTCTGAAATATATATAATAGACAGATTATACACAGATATATATAATTATTTTATATACAAGCCTGGATGTACAGAGGATATGAGATTTGTTATCACTCACCAATTTCCTTCCATACTGCATTAGAAAAGGAGCCTTCGCTAAACAGGACAAGATCTCCATGGCATTGCCAGCGGCTAGGAATGTCTCTCTCTACATCGTCACTCAAATTTTTTCCTTTAGAAACCAGAAAGGACTGTGCAGTCTCTATAAGCCGCGTATGATAAGATTGAACTTTTTCCTTCTTTGATAATGGGGGAGCCTAAAACAAATAAGGAGCTCAAAAGTTCAGTGAATTTGGTGCAAACATGCATCTTTAATAATTGTGAATGCTTACCTGGATATCAACAATTTCACAAAAGCTGTCATGTGCGACATCTTCTGTTAGTGCCACTAGATCAAGCTGTTCTAGAACAGATGCTATGACTGGAAGGGTTACGGTCCCATCTGGGTGTTTCTGTGCACAGTACTTGCGATCCAGAACACCTTGTGACAGCAGGTATTTTCTGAAAAACAGTTATATATAATTATACACCAGTAGGTTTCTAAATACAGAAACATGTAAAACCATTAAAGTAAACTGGTTTTACCGCGACAGCAACCTTTTTAGTTATTTTTACTCACATGTTTCATGGAATATATCAGTTTTAAAATTCTTTATGTTGATAGCTGTCATCATTAAAACTGAAAAAAAATAATTTAAAGAAATTTTTAATCTATTTAGTGCGTGATATATTTTTGACTCCAAAAGGGATTAAAAAGGAAACTGTTCAAAATACAAGAACCCAAAATCAACAGCTTTCTTACATAAATGAAATCTATTAAGTTTACATAAAGGAAATTCTGCCTCAGAGGTTTAGAGAGCAACTATTTATATGCATGCTAACGTTACCTGTATATTTGTGCGTGACGCTGCGGCACTTTTAAACACGGAATTACAACCATTATCTACAGGAGGCGTAAGAAAAATAATGAAAATATATTAAGTATCTAAACAAACTAATACGCGAGTCCTTCAAAATTTGATCCTTAGAGGAATACAGGACATGAAAGAGAAACCGTCGCTTTCGAGTAATATGGTTCCTAGTCTGTTCCGAGTTCCTAGTAGGAATATTATAAGTGTAGCACTCGTAGACTCCTGAAAGTAGGAAGCAGTGTGCTGTAATTACAAAATAAATATAACAGATTGTTAAGTATAACGTTCTGTGTGTTTCTGTTATTTTTGTATACGTTGAAATTGTAATACTTCTCATAATAATAACAATGATGTAAAAATACTGCCTTTGACACCATCGAACGGTAGATGGCAGAATGCTTTGGATTTTACCGCGAAAAACATGCGCGGGGTAGCGAAGAAATACTAGAGCGCCCAATCACAGTGAACACAGTTGTCCCACGTGACACACTATAAACAGTACTGAAAACAAGTAAGGTAAGATATCTGTATGAATATGATGTATCTTTACCGTACTCTTTTACAAGTTAACAGAGCTTCTGTTCCGATCACATTGATATAAACTGCTTTTCTAGCTTTATACCAATTGGAAAAAGATTCCGAGAAACATTATAGTTTATTGTTCGTCTGTAATTCAACTTAAGTACAGAACTCTTCTATTAATAATGAAATTACATGCATTCACCATTTAATTGACAACCAGCCTTTCGCTGTCATTTAATGTATTGTTAACTTTTACTTTAAAAACATCACAATAGAAATGTTAACACCTATAAGCACTACGTCAGTGGAAAGTTGTCACAATAGCCCTGGTTTCCCTTAAATGTGACCCTGGACCACAAACCAGTCGTTAGAGTGAATTTTGTATTGAAATTGAGATTTACACATCACCTGAAAGCTGAAATAAGCTTTCCATTGGTTTATGGTTTATTAGGATAGAACAGTTTTTGGCAAGAGATTGAAAATCTTTACCTAAGCTGAGTTTAGCAAGGCATATTAATTAGATTTTTATATATTTATGGTAGAAAATGTACAAAATAACTTCATGGAACATGATTTTAAAATCTTAATACAATACTTTGATTCTTGGCATAAAATATAAATTTATCATTTTGGCCCATACAATGTATTAGCTATTGCTACAAATGTACCTGTGCTATCTATGACTATCTGTTTTGTGGTCCAGGGTCACATAGGTTAACGACACTGTTAGTAATAATTGTCACATGTGCTCTACACACTTTGTTTTCCTAGATGTCCGCGAACAGCTGTGTCACATCTATCCGGCTGGATTCCCTCAAGCAAGCTAACAAACCACAGATCCACTTGTTACCTTGTGAAATAGAGCACAACGGACCTGCTGAAGTCTTTAAGTTCTTTAATCCCACTGTGAAGGAACGCAAACACGGTTAGTCAAATACAAGTACACACCTCGAGAATGAAAAGAGTTGAAGCACTCCACCCGATAAACATAACATTGTTCTGCAGAAACGACGGTGTCATTCAGGGGTCGAGGGCTGAAGGGTCAAGAATTGCATTGCCCACAAGGATACACTGGCCTAGTGCTAAAAGAGGTCCAGAAGCCTGCATCTGACCAGGAGGTACATGCACTACGCCTTACTTTTGAATTCACTGATATAATTTCTAAATAACACGTTTTTTAAATCAATAGTTCTTCACCTTTTTTTCTGTCATGTGTTTTTAGGACAGAGTAGTGAAAGTTTCTTCAGTGTTCAATCATTTCACATATTGGAATTTGGAGACTCTTCCCACATCTGATGATGGAGTAGTAATGGCGACGGCATGGCCTCAGCTAGCAGAGGCAGTGAGTAGCTTTTCATGACTATTAATCAGATTATAAACAGCTCTAAAAACCATCTCTTTCAATTCACTTAGTATTAATGAACTCTTAAATCAATACCTCTTTCTGCAGATGCATGGACCAGTGGATGACTGATAATGGACATTGTTTTATTGTGGAGATCTGCTTTTCAAGTACATTTGTTACAGTTAAAAAATGTGAAAATGAATCCGTGTTGGAAGACAGAATATGTAACTTACTGTGTTGTGGTATTAAACACTATTTTTACCAAACATATGTTGAAGAATATCACATTGCAACATTACTATTAAAAGTCTTGTTTTATTGTTTTCCTTTGTGCAGAATTTTAATTTTGACACATTTGGCCAACAGTAACTAGTAGGTATTGATCTGATAAACATTACCTTTCAAAAAACTTGGGGTTTGTAGATTTTTTTTTAAACTATTTTGTCGTTTTATGCTCACCAATTTGATCCACAAATTATGAATTTTTATATAAATGTAAAATAACCAAAAACGGAAACCATTTTTCAGACTTCTAGATATTTTACAGAAATATTTGTTAGATTATACTGTTGCTTTTAATGCATTGTATTACGTCCTTGTTGAATAAATACAGTAATTTAATCAAATAAAAAAAATCTTGCTGACCCCAAACTTTTGGAAGGTAGCGTCTCTAAACATTTTACAACAAATAAATCACCCATTTTAAAAAGCACTGTAAGCTGATTGTAATTCATAGCACCTATTTTAAAATCGTACCATCTTTCACACTCACAAAAATGCACAAAACACATACACAGCAAAACTCTTCCTTGTAGAGATATAGTCATTTATCTGCTCTAATGAATGGTAATGCTCATTGCTTGGTATAACAGCTAAAATACTCCATAACAGACATAAACATGACATTTAAAAACTGCAAAACACCACCATGAATGGTGATTACCTATTAAAAGGCTGTTTCAGTATACAAGGCCTGTGTGCTGGAACCGTTCTCACTGGATTTAAAATGACTTGCGCTGCCAATCATCATTATAAAAACATTACACTTTAGCAATGAACTTTAGACCCAGGTTGTGCAACGGTGCAAATCTCAACAATATTGAAGTACCACCAAAAAAACCTTTTTCAGTTACGTTGGTTGTGTTTGTAAATGGCACGGCAGCAGTCACATGTGTCAAGTTTTTGCCATTTTATAGGCATGAGCCACAAAGGTATAGATGTGGCAATTCATGATTTTGAGATATTTTCAAAAGCCTCCAGCAGTACTTCATACAAGTTTCTGAAGGATCTGTTAAAAAAGGATTGCGCCACAGCCACAAATGATGGCTACGTCTGAGGAGGTGGTGGTGGTGGTGATGGTGGAGGGTCTGACTCGACTCTGCTGCGTTTGACCGGTAAGCCCTGATCGTGTGCCTTTCTTATGTGCCTGTACAAGTCTCCAGATTGCGTGTAACTGCGGTAACAGTAGCTGCACTCATAAGGTCGCTCCCTAGTGTGCACAATGGCATGTCTCCTAAGAGTGTAAGCACAGGAAAATGTCTTTCCGCAAGTGTTACAAGTAGGCACATCCTCTACGTAACTCCCAAGAGAGTCCTGAAAATCCTCGAGGTACATGGCCTGCTGCTCAGGATGGGAATTGGCTTGAAAAAGAGATGATGAGAAGCTGGTGGTTTCTGCTGTAGAAGGATTCAGACCTTGCGGTGAGGCAGGGAAAGATAGGGGTTCTTGATGTGGAAGATGAATTAATGAGTGTGCAGGAATAAACTGAGTATCAGTTAGCTCCTCGACCTCATGATTACTGTCATCAAAATCATCCTCATGATCTAAATCTGCATTTCTACTCGGTGGGCTGTCATCCATTACCACCGTCTCATCTACATCATCAGACTCCTCGTCAGAAATCACAATGGCCTCCAATTTCACTTTACAGCGATCTTCATTTTCTGCCCTTGATGCTTGCGAAAGATTTTTTTTACGCTTATTTGGGATGTTTCTTGCATTGGGCAAAGTCTTCTCATGTCTCCTTTCATTCTGGCTCCGAATGTGTTGTGAGGACCCTGGATTTCCAGCACTTTTATTCTGGAATTGGGGTTTCAGTGTCTGAGCCTGCATAAAAATGCTGGGTTCATGTTCTTGAGGAGCACTAGCGTTATCCATACTGCCCAGAGCCACAGCATTGGCCACAACCGGATGCGTCTCTGTCTGAATTAGTTCTGTTGTACTACATGGACTTGAAAGTGCTGACTCGAGGCTAGCGGACCGTACTGATATTCTTGTTTTTTCAGGTGAAGAACGATATGTGGATGGACCTGAACAAGAATTGCTAATGGCTGGTAGCGAGTCCATTCCTGGCTGGGTCGTGTCCGCCATTTCTGAACTCTCTGCACTGTGTGTGAGGACAACAGCCATCCCTGCTTGCGTTTCCGTCTTGGTATCGATATAAAGTGACATTTGTTGACTTGACTGTGGACAATGTCTTACCGCTCCATCTCTTTCTGTTTCTGCACCAGGTGGTACTTCTCCACTCGAGCCATCAAGTTCTCCAGGTTTAGCTGACTCAATTGCACCAACTTCTACTCTTGTGCTATCTGCCTCAGCCAGTCCTCGACCCTGCAGTCTTTTCTTACAAACTCGCACCACGTCATTCATATGAAGGAAGCTGGCTGCGGCGAGCACATCCTCTGGAGGGGGGTGGGCTGCTAATCGCAGAACCCCTTCGTACATAAAGTCAAGAAGGAGCCCAAAGGCTTGTGGGGTCACGATATCTCCATTAATAGTGACCGTGTCTCTTTGTGGCCCTCCATTGATTGTGCTAGTATTCCCCATTGACTGATCGGAGTAAAACATATGGAAGAAAGGGGAGAAAGAGGCCAACACGGCCCGGTGGGCTCCGAAACGAGTTGGACCGACCTGCACTGTGCAGTCACATAGGAAACCTTGTAGACGCTGAGAGCGCAGGCTGGCCAAGAGCTGCTGACTATGTCCTGGAAACTCCATTTCCACTGACAACCTAGTAAAAATAGAGCAGTGGTATACTGTTAATTGATAGTGTATGCAGTGTGTATATCATCAATATTATAGTAATATAATTGATAATATCAGAATAATGTAATTCTTGTGAAGAGATGTTGCTTACAGAAATGCTGATAAAGTCCCCAGCTCAACTGTAACATGAGCTCTTTTGTAGCACCATCGTGTTTGTTTTCTTCACGATTCCAGTAAATTCATAAGCTTTAATATTGAAGCAACACAAACGGATTCCTCATCTTCTGGTGTTCCTCACACAGCATATTTCTAGTTTAGGTTATTACACCAAAGCTTCACCGGAGCACCGTGATATGATAAGAAAGCGGCGCCACATATCCTTCCAGCATATGGTATATTTATTCTCTAACATGTGGCGGTGAAAATGTACACGTTAGGCAATGTTTTGTTTTAGAACAATACACAACGAACACACACTTCTACGTGTAGTACGTTCAGTTTGTATGAGGAGTGTGTTCCGCCACCTACTGGCGAGGAGGAAAACCACCGCGGAAGCGGGAACAAAAGTGTCCACGTGTTTTCTTTCTGTGAAGAATCTTTGTACACAAAAAGACACAGAATAATACTAAAACTCAGACAACAATGGTAATATTATCATAATCTTCTAACCATCATCCTTATTGTTACTTAGTTTCAGTTTATGCAATTTAGTATGTTTATTATTGTTTATATGTTTATTATAGAAAAAAAAAAATTAAAAAATTTAAGGGGATGATACAATAATTAAGGGAGTCATATAAACAGTTACTATTTATATGTAATAGTATAATTGGGTAGTAAATAGTAATAGTATAATTGAGATAATGCATATCTTAATAATGTTACTCATTTTTAATATATATATATATATAGATAGATAGATAGATAGATAGACAGACAGACAGACAGACAGGCAGGCAGACAGACAGGCAGGCAGGCAGGCAGATAGATAGACAGACAGACAGACAGACAGACAGACAGACAGGCAGATAGATAGATAGATAGATTCCAAAAAATATATATTTGGCTGCACAACTGTTTCCAACACTGACAATTCTAATTCTAAATCAGAATATTAGAATGATTTCTGAAAGGATCATGTGACACTGAAGACTGGAGTAATGATGCTTTGTATCACAGGAATAAATTACATTTTAAAATATATTCACACAGAAAACAGGTATTTTAAATTGATATGATATTTAACAATACCACAGTTTTTTATGGATATTTAATCTAAATGCAGTTTTGATGAGCAGAAGAAACATCTTTAAAAACCATTAAATATCTAACTGTTTTATATATATAATTTCCGTTTTAATTGTAGTTAAAGCTGTAGCAATACTGGTGCACGTTTTTTGCGTTGTTTTCAACATATCTAAATTATTTTTAATAGATTATATTTTCAGTTTTCGTTTAAAGTTTAATAAAAAAAAAGGCTTATTTCAGTTCACTTTTGTAACAGTATTTCAAGTAACATTTTCCATTTTAATTACCCCTATATACAGTATAATTACAAATAGCTAAAGTTGTAACGTTTTTACGCAAGCTGGTGAATTTGGACAGGAAACCTTTCCGTCGGAGGCTTCACACTGATAAATTACCCATGAATCTCTGCGCAGTCCAGTCTGCGGCTCATTCAAAAATGGAGGAGGATGAGCGAAAGTCAGAAAGTGAGCGCCGTTCAGCACCTTCCCAAACACCTGACCAGCAAACCACCACCGAGACCCCCAGACAAAAACAAGAGACCGACGAAGACGACATCGAAACTAAGCTGGACATCAGCTCGGATAAGTTTGACCCTCTGCTCGCTCTGTATTCCCCGCAGGTGTCGCTGCCTTACCCCAACATCAAGTGCTTTAACAACATCGCAGAATACGAGAGCTTCATGAAAGGCGGCCGAGGCCGAGCGAAACCCGAAAACGTGGAGAAAAGACTCCGAAAAGCACAGAAGGGTAAAGCAGACCCGGAGAGGATAGCAAGGCTGAAGAAACTCATGGTGAACAACCCTGTTGAAGAGGAGGAGGAGGGGGGAGGAAGCGGAGTCAGGCGACCGCCTCGACGGAGGAAAGCGGCCAAAAATGTGCTCACCAGAATGCCCCGTATGTTTCTCTCTTTAATATCGGGACCACAAGACGATAGTAAACACTACACTGTTTGTTTGGTATCTAGTTAACTCACTACGTTAGGCTCTGTATCTGTTTCCCAGTGCATACAGGCAGTCCATTAGGAGAGCTGAACAGATGTGTTCAGGACAAAATCAGAGTCAAAGTTCACATCCGGACCTTTAAAGGACTCAGAGGAGTGTGTTCTGGCTTTGTGGTGGCATTTGATAAGTTTTGGAACCTGGTAGGTATTAAATCTGTTTAACATTTTATCATCACTAATAAAGATCATTATTAAATGTCAGTGTCTTTTTTTGTTTATTCTGATGATATTTTTGGTGCCAGGCAATGGTGGATGTGGATGAAACGTACAGGGAGCCACTTCTGGGACAAGCTCTTTATCACGAGAAAGCGCTTACTGTCACAAGGGTGATCCATTTGAACACGCATCTAAATATTTCAGAACCCCTAATTGACTTTGAAAGTATTAACTATATATATTTAGTGCTTTACACTGAAGAATTTTTAAGCCATTTATGTATGATGGATTAATGTGTTTTTATTCTTTATCCTCTGTAACGAAACTATTGCTTTATAAATCTAATTGAATTAATTTTCTATTACAGCTATTTGAAAAACTAAAAGTTCAAGAGACTGTGGCTCTCAGCGCAGTTGAGAAGAAGTCCGAGCCACACGGTTGTTCATCTCATCTCACCAAGAGAGTCGACTCTGAGAAAGACAGGACCACATTAAAAGTGGCACAAAAACCCGAAAACAAGCCTAAAGTGGAGTATGGAAGAGTGCACACGCGTCATGTCAATCAGCTTTTTATACGAGGAGAAAACGTTCTTCTTGTGAATATAAAGCAGGACTAAAGACCGTCCAGATGAAATACTTGTGCTTTGTTTACTTTCTATGGAGATCAGCCAGAAAGTTTTTGTAAAATGAGTGTATCATATTGATATCAACAGATGAAAGTTATATGTTAAATATGAGTAAAATGAGCTCTTTTTAAGTTGTGGTTAGTTATTTAAGAGTGAAGGTCACTTCCTCATCGCTCACTGTTTGTGTTTGCTTTGAATGACCACTAGGGGGAAGTAAGACACTGATACACTGTAAGCATTGACGGTTGTGTTTTAACACAATTATCTGAGGGGGACATGGCGATATGTTTAAGACATTTTGCTAATATTCACTTCACTGTTCTGTTAAAATGAAAGTCAATCTGTCAGCCCCACTAAACGACCAGCCGGTACACGCTCTTATTTTCACGTCAAACTGATTTCTCTTTTTAGGCATTCACCTATTTTAGTGTAAAATGAAAATGCAGTTGGGTCTCCATGGATAAAAAAATAACCGTATGTGTTAATTGCACTGTTGCAAATTGCGTGTAGCACTCAAGGCTTTTTGTCTTGACATGTTTGCTATTTTTTTCCTTGCTGCATATATTAGCCGTGAACAGGTTACTCTGAAATATGTTTGAAAAACTCTTATTTTTTTTAAATAGCCTTCCAGTGCGATTGTACTTTGTCACGTATTCATATACACTACTTAAATCCTCCTATGGGTTAAATTATAATTACTGTAGCTGTATTCAGCATCAAAAATGATCAAACCTAGTAAAGAAAGTTTTTTTTCCCCAGCATAATAATAAAGACTATTGTCAATTGTCATTCACAGCTTTGCATATTCATAAAACATCTTTACCACTCTTTAATTATGAGGAAAGGATCTACATTTTTTGAATAAAATCGCAATTTGGGCAGAACACGACATAGGGACTACTCTGAAGTACATGATAGAATATAGCATCATTTCTATATATATATATA
>JAUYWG010000048.1:12880163-12899955 GCA_034779775.1 Enteromius afrohamiltoni
AATTTGGGCAGAACACGACATAGGGACTACTCTGAAGTACATGATAGAATATAGCATCATTTCTATATATATATATAGTGTGTGTCTGTATTGGAAAACAAACACATTTTTCTTTAAGTATTAAGTTAAAATCTCTCAAAATGACTTAATTTCACACCAAAAGTGCACTGGATACAGTGAAAATAGGACATGCAGGGCTCTCAGAACAGACTATTTTTAAGACCCAAGACTGATTGGAGGAGACAAAAGCACTTTCTCAATCAAAATGGAAATCAAATCTTTATTGTCATTCATAAAAGATCGTAAGTACAATCATGTCATTGTATGAAATTGAAAACATTCTCAGTGGAAGATTTAGTTTTTTGTTGCTTGCTGTAGATTTGCATAAACATATAGTGTTTCCTGTAACACTCCCCATCCCCTAACCACTCTTTAATTGAGATCCTACCGAACCTAACAAACATGACTACAAAAATTTAAACCAACCCTTTCAGAAAAAAAAGAAACAAGGAAGAATTTGGTCATTTTTGCTTGTAAAAAGCCTCTGATTGGAAGAGAGGGGCTTGGTTAACTTCAGTGGACACTGGACAAAAACAGATGATCTTGACAATACAGTGATGGTCCGCTGGATACAGCATCCAATTGCTTGCTACCAGGCTTTAAAAACACACAGCCTCAACTTACACTCAGCTTAAGCAGAACTGCATAAAAATACGAACTCGTATCAGGTTCAATTACATATAAAATAATTTTACTCCCCAAAACTCTTCCTTATAAGTTATCCATGCAAAAACATAAAAAAATTTGCACTTATGTACTCAACTAGATATATATATATATATCTTCTTTAACAGTACCTTTAATAAATACTGTACTTTTCATATTGTCCTAAGAGGTTGTGTTTTTTTTTAGAAAAAGAAAGGCAAGTAACTGACAGGCACCATGTGTTTTAAGGACAGATTTAGCATTTTTATAAAGACGCAAACTATTTAAGGCCACAAAGGTTTTGATTAGGAATCATCACAATATCATCTTGATGTTTGAGTACTTCATTTCTCTTCAGAAAATGGTTATTTGAATAAAAATCAAATACAAAAATGGCAAGTGATCACAAACTTTACTCCGTACAAAAGTCCTCACCATCATAATTCATTAATCTTGTAACTCAATAACTTATTGTCTGCTCGCAAAAAAATATTTACAGGTTATCATCTTAAGGCAGAATAGAGGAAAGGCCAGAATTGATCGTTAGGATTTTTCTACAGCATTAGAAACCCAATACTTCCTGGGTTGAATTAAGAAGTTACGTGAAAGGTGAAAGTCAACCGGAGTCAATCTCGATCAGCACATTTCTTAAAGCGACATCCCCACGCAATGGAAACGTGGGATGTGTGTGTGTGTGCAATGACTGAAATGATTCTGAGCACAAACCAGCCACCCTCAATAGGGCTCCTTGGTACAGCTGATCAGAAGAACATTGAAAATAATATAATCATCCAGTTGTACATGAGCATCATTTAAACAGACATATCCTGCGTGGCTTTATTTGACATCATTCAAGTAGTCTTTGTCTTCTAGCTCTTCATAGGTTCTTCATGGTCGCATCTAAAGATGGACTGTTCACTTAATACTCTGCAGTTCATTTCCCAAAGTTGGCAAAATCTGCAAAGGCATCTTGTTTGGGCTGTCCCATGACAGGGTTCATGCCCATGACTGGCATTCCCGTAGCCATGCCCATGCCTCCTGGCATCCCCATTTGAGCTGTGGACATTCCCATGTTCATATTCACTCCCATCATGCCCTGATTGACTGGCATCCCTCCCATGGTTGCCATGGGCATAGTGCTACCTGTCATGCCAGGCTGCATGCCCATGTTCATTCCTCCCATCATGGGGTTGGCGGGCGGTCTGACCATTGAAGGAGCAGCCTGCATGCCCAGGTTCATTCCAGCAAAGCCCTGAGACATCATATTCACAGGAGTCTGACCTCCTATGGCAGGATAAATAGAGAGGGAAAAGAAATGAAGATAATGGCTGCTTTTTATTAAAATGATCAAAATCTCACTTTTATGTTTTATATGTTGAATCTGAATTTATTTAATACACTATAGTTTTGGGTTAGTAAGATTTATAAAAATGTTTTATGGTCACTGCTCCATTTAATTGATCAGAAACACAGTTCCTAATAATTTAATATCACTTTTTATGAAAATATATTTTTACTATTACTGCTTCTATGCTGAATTAAAAGTATCAACCACATAAACAAAAACTAAATCCCAATTTTGAACTTTTATTTCATATCTGACAAAGTAAAAGGGTTTTTGACAAAGGGTTTTAAACTGGCAATGATTATAAGACATCTTGATTATACTCAAATTTCAGAAACATAGATACAGATTTATGCTTTTAAGCTTTATATAAAATCAACCATTAAAACAGAAACAGTATTTATGAAGTGTTTTTGTATCTGAATCTGATTAAACCTACCGTTGTTCTTTTATGTTTATAGATGTATTACAACGACACCTTTATATTTTCATGTTTTGTTAGATGAGTTACTCATTTTCTCCACTCCTCTATAGACTAATTGTACGGCGGCCGAGAGACCTCAACTCGCTGCAAACGTAAGAAAACACATGCAAACAGAAAAAAAAAACCACATGCAAACTGCAAATTCTCACAACGCAACCAAACACAAAGAGGCGCTGCAAACACACCAACAGCCCGGACCACAACAGAAATGTTTCAGGGGGACCTTAAAAAGTGATGGACACATATGGGACCTGATTATTTGTTCCGTGGCTTTTGGTCAGAGCAGACATGTTGTCGCTGAACTAAAAGGTGAGTTTTTTTGTTTATTTTAACAACCTGATGATACAGTCTTTTGGATATCATTAGACTAATCTGACGAATTGCACACTAAACAGTGAAACATTATTTTAATACTATGTTAGCTAGAGTTGCTCTCAGACGGGTTCGTCACTTTTTGAGGTCCCCTGAAACATTTCCGCTGTGGTCCGTGCTGTTTGCAGCGCCTGCGTTGTCAAACTGATGAAGATGTTTTCTTAATGTGTTGTCGTTTTTTTTCTGTTTGCATGTGTTTTCTGAAGTTAGCAGTGCATTGAGCTCTCTCGGCCGCCGCACTAATTTAGCTCATTTAATTTCCTAAACTCCAGATTCTTTCCACAGACAGTCTACATTGGTGTCTTTGCTTACCTTGCTGCATCATGCTGAGTGTGGGCTGAGAAGGTTTGGGTGGCTGCATGCCAGGGCCAAGGTAGTCAAGGCTTATGTCTACATTAGAGTTGGACCAGGTGGAAGGGAAAGAGGCTTTGGGATTGGGCTTCTGGGCCATCGGTTGCTGGGGCATCAGTGGGTTCCCCATTGACTGAAGTGGCTGCAAAAACAAAGAAATTCAGATCAGTTTTAGAACAAACCATATATGATGGTATCCATATGATCAAACACAATGTTTTGATACTGATGATACTGCTCTGCTGCAGTTCAAGCATGATAATTGAAATTCCCCAATGACCATGAATGTTTGCCAATGGCAAAATGACACAAGTCAGAGAAGATGAAAGGCACTATTAATACTCCAGAACATTGCACTGTGGTCTTTCAGGGATATCAAGACTCTTGAGTTAAACAAGACAGAAATGCTGGTTGAGAGGCATTGTCTTCTTCTAAAATTATTTCAGCATGTAAAAATGCATCTCAAGTCCCTCTAATTATACGACCGGGGGGCTGCTTTTTTTCTTTAGCCAAACAAAACTTGCCATTTTAAAGTAGGTCAGGCTTTTAGCATGCAAATATTATCTTTGTGCAAGGCTTTTGTTTCAATTTAATGGTTTTCTGACTTAAACTTGTTCCTCCTCATTCTGCCATTCTCTGTGATGGGCGTCCCAGGGGGACCGGGGTTGATGGGTAATGAGGAGGGGGTGGGTGGAAAATTGTGCCGATGCTGCGTGTTAACCCTCGCTCATTTCGCTTTCATGTTGCCTGCTCTCTAAACCGCTGGCTCTGAACCTCGGCCAGAATTGTCTTTTCTTGCGTAAATAGTGTTTAGTGTGCAGTTCCACTTAGATGAGCTGCATTAAGTACTCCACAGATGGGGGATCTGAATGAAAACCACATTATCTATGTGCAACTCTACATCACTTGGTTCATCTTTATTCTTTTATTGTGCTGTTAACATCTTGTTGAGGGACAGCAATGCACAAAAGTCTATGATAGGTGCAACACCTAATGACAGGCACAGGCACTTGTTTGCAAGCGATGCTAAAACTGGGAATAATCTAAATCTTTACCAATGAAAGGTTTTGTGGGTGGGTTTTTTTGTAATTTTTGTGCACAATTTTTTGAGCTTTGTTGTTTTGCTTTTTGGACACAAGTCTCATGTTCTCAAAGACTGCAAGATAGTGAAAACAGTAAAATTGTAAAACATAAACATTGTAAATAAATATAACTACCAATATTATAATAAGCAACAAATCCATTTTTATATTTTAAATGTATTTTAACAATTTATTCCAGTGCTGGCAAAGCTGATTTGTCAGCTGCCATTAATCTAGTCTTCAGTGTATGATGCATCAGAAATCATTCTAATATGGTGATTTGATGTACAAGAGAATTTTGTGAGAAGCCTTGATGCAATTTTTTTGGATTCTTTGACAAATAAAATCAAAAAGAAAAGCGCTTATTTATTCATTTAGATTATAAATGTTTATGGTCACTTTTGATCAACGAAATGTTTTTTCCTAAATAAATGTAATTATTACCTATTAATTTCTTTATGTATTAATGTAGACTTTTTCTCCTCTCAGAGAATAAATCAAAAACACCGATGGCCCATCTTTAATGCAGGGGCTTAAAAATAAATTCAATAAAATTAAGGATGAGAAGATACCACAAGAATAAAAATGAGAAAGAAAACTGATCTATTCAAAGCATTACAATGTGCCTTGATCCAAAAAAAAAATGATAATAGAAGATATCAAGTACTCAATACCTCAAAATATATAGTAGATGCATTGAGAAAATTCTAAAAGGCAGCAGGCACCTGTGATTTGGATGTTGGCATGCCAATGGTCTGAGAGGTGGTCATGGAGAAGTTCATGCTTTGGGAGGTGCTGAAATTAGTGGTCTGAGAGGAGCCCATAAGGTCAAAGAGGTCGGATGAGGGTACTGTGGATACAGGGGCAGCAGCAGGAGCAGGGGCTGCCTGCAGACCTGAGAAAAGGTCTATTCCTGCAGGGTTAACAGGCTGAGCTGCAGGAACGGCTGGCTGGGATGCAGGAAAAGCGTTCCAATCACCAAAGTCTCCATTCCCACTAGACGCTGGGGCTGAGGAAAGACAAAAGCTTCTGATGAAATGGAACGCAGAGAAGCACAAACATTATGGAGAGCGCAGGGAACATAGAAGGAAGATGTTATTAATTACGCAGCTTTTTGATCAAAAGGCATTTTTGTGCTTTTACTGCACAAATTCCACAATCTTGCTTCATGTCAGGCTTTACCATCCAGCAGAGGATGTACATTAGCATGTAAATGAGTATTAATACAAAAATCTAGACAAACGCAAGAACACCAGTAATGAAACTATAAGAGCACTGAAGATGCATGAAGATCAAAAAGAACCTCAGACTCTCTGTCACTTCAGCTCAGTCCCAAAATGAAGAGGGTGACGTGTCACACCCAACAAGAGCTGAAATGTGTCTGTGCTCATTTGCTTTTAGCACAGCAGCCCACCATATGGCTGCCCCCTCCTCTCACTATTTAAGAGCTTTCTGCTTGGAGTATTTCATAAACAGGCAGCTGAGGATGGCAAACTCCGGTCCAGCAGAAAAAACAAACAGCCTTCTGTTATATTCCCAGAACTATATTTAAATAACCGTATAAAAACACACACATACGACCACTTTGTGTCTTTTAAGTTGCACTCCCTTTAGGCTTTTATTTTAACATGTGAGTTTCATTCGAAAAAATGCAAAAGTAAGGAGGCTTTATTTGTTTATTCTCTTGGATTTACATATCTTTTAAAGAACATAACTTACAGTATATTAGGGATTATAATAAGGTAGTGATGTTCAAGTAATCGATTACTAACTTGAACAAATGTTTCTAGATTTTCTGGTTACTACTTCTAATATTATTTGTGGTGGTGCTTTTAATATTGGTAATTCTAACTGTTATACAGATCGCACAGTAAAACTATTTTTTTTTTCTAAAGTTTAAAAGGGTTTCATGAGACCCTAGTGTTCAGTTCCATTCAATTGCACTACATTCAGCGGTTTCTAAATGACTTATTTAAACTGCACTGAGAAACACACCTGATTGGGGACACAGAACCCAAAATCCACCCAATTATATTGGGCTTTTTAAAAAACAATTAACTGATGAGTCAGAGAACACACGTAGTAGTGACTTTTTGTAAAAAAGTCCCTTTTGATGCATTTATTTAATCAGACTAACTTTGAGAAGTTTTATTTTAAATCTAACTTGTTCCTGTACCTTTTTTAATCCAAACTTCATTATAATATGCTGATTTGGTGCTCAAGAGACATTTCCTATTATGAATGTTAAAAGCGTCTTGAGAATTTTGTGGAAACCATTATGTATTTTGTTCTTTGATAAATAAAAACGTTTTTATTACGTTAAATTCAAATGTAATCATAAAAATGTCACTTTTGATAAATTAATATGTCCGTGGTAAAAATTTATTTTAAAATAAATAACTGACCCCAAATTTTTGAACAGACGCACATGTTGTTGTAAGTAGAAGTAAAAATAATCAACAGTTTCAGATTGTAGGTTTGACCTGATGGTGTGTTAAGAGGTTATATAAACATACCAGCTGATGATGGAAGACTGGCTGCAGCTGCAGCCGAAGAGAAATCAGCAAAACCTCCAATCAGGTCAGAGGCTGAATCTAGAAACGAAAGACAGAGATTCAATTAAGACATTCTAGATTTGTGAAACATATCAATTCTCTACTGACATCCTAAGGAAAAGACAAAAATGAAAAACATAGAATAAGAAACATCTGTTGAAGTCTGTGAGGGGCACACACACACACACACACACTCCGGTCATGTTACATTCCAGAAGCCTGTGGCTGGAGCTATGTGGAGGAGGACAGATGCAGCTGTTCGGCTGGTGGTGGAGGGAGCAGGACAGTGAGCAGAGAGATCTACGCATCTGCTCAGCACTACACACTCACCAGGGACTGCTTTGACATCTGGCCCGGTGACTAAATGCTTCAGCAGGCAGCAGGAGTGCAGGAGAGCACATATGCTAAACACTGTGTGTAGCTCCCTTTACGTCCTCACTGCCAAACTAATGGCATAGTGCTTTGACTTATTTCCTCATCCATTCTTCATGTGTGTCCAACTACAGCTGGCACAACTGTATTTGACCAAAATTTGATGGAAATCTTTACTTTATGTAAATGACTCCTAATATGTATCAATGTTTCTATTTCAGACAAATTCAGTGCAGTGCGAACATAAAGCACTCTCAGGTTTATTTTTACTGTTGTGAAAAGTGGCAGAACAGTGGAAGCCTACTTTCTTTCAATATTACTTCTCCTAAGAACCCTAAACTGACACATTCTTGTGTTTTCAGGTGTTCAGTTAGTGCTCATCCACAAAACCACAAAAAAATAAATAAAAATAAATATTTTCCTGTAGATCCACCAAAATATTCTAAACTTAGAGCAACCCAAAGAGGATGCATGTTTCTACTGTTACCTTGGGGACCTGGTTGAGCAGGTGCAGGATCTGCTGAGAACAAGTCCACCAGACCAGAACTGGGCTGGCTCACTGCTGATGTGGTCTATGGCAACAAAGAAAGGACAAACTCAAACGCTCTTAAAAGCTACCACAAGATGTCAGTGTAGGGTCTACGTTAGTTTGAATAGTTTACCAATTCATTTCACACCATTTATTACCAAATATCTACTTAAAGTTGCATTATCGATGCGTCCAAAGGCCAGAGAGGTTCAACTAAAAAGGGTAAAGATTAGTGCTGGTACTGTAGCTAGTTTTCTTTCATCTACCTGGCTTGTGTTTGTGTTGGTGGAGAGTTTATTGCCAGTGTAATGTGCAGCAGCCCCCAGGTCGATCGTTTTGGAGGGAACGCCTCCTTTCTTGCGAGTGGCAGTGGTCTCTGTGGCCTGGACGATCTGGACACTTTTGGTTGTCACTGTCTCTTCATCATCTTTAAATTCGGATTTGCCCGACTGGCCGTTTCGCGTTCCCCGACGGTCCTCATCTCCTTCACTATACAGAGAAGATAAAGCATAAGCTTATGTGTAATCAGTAACAAAAAAATCCTTTCTTTAAGAACATGTAGATAAAACACAAACCAGTCTGTGACACAACTGTCAACAATTTGTTCTTAATTATATTAATTACTGCTATTTTGGGTTTCGAAAAAACAAAAAGAAGACTTGGCAGAAAAGGAGTTGATCCCCAGGTGATCTGAGTGGGGAAATTGAGACGGCCTGGGGGTACTGACCCAAATCTGTCAGGTGAGTCGTCCCGGTCTTTTCTGCGGAACATGTTGATGGT
Source organism: Enteromius afrohamiltoni (assembly GCA_034779775.1). Lineage (NCBI taxonomy): Eukaryota > Metazoa > Chordata > Actinopteri > Cypriniformes > Cyprinidae > Enteromius > Enteromius afrohamiltoni. The sequence goes on from JAUYWG010000048.1 coordinate 12,888,739, forward strand.
GTCATCGATGGTGCTTCCGATCTTATCGCTGATCTCTCCCAGTTTGTCACTGAAAGGGAAAGCCCCCTTGCTTTTGTCCCAGTCTTCATCCCATTTGGAGCGTGACTCCTTAAAATCAAACTTGTCCTCTGCTGCAGAATGAATAAACAGGACAGGAAGTGTGTTATGCTACATTCAAATATTACATAGTCAAACCTCATTTAGAACTCACATATAGAAATATAAGTAGCCTCATAAAAAAGAAGTTAATCCCACAAAAACATATCTGGGTAATTAAAATCAGAGGGCAAAAATACATTTTGCAGAAAGAAAATGAAGCTCACTGATAAATTAAACACATTCTCAGACCTATTTTAATTACTGTCATGCAGTTGGATGTTTTACTTCAGAGGTTGTTTGTAATTTTCATTATTCTTAATGGTTATGGTTAGCGGTTCTCATTAGAACAGAATTACTTAATTAGCATAAATTAAAGGCAGGACAATACATATTACCATGTAGTAATAATAAATAGTTAATTTAATTAATATACCAGTTTCTTTTTTTGTTGATTACACAGTTTATAAGAGTGTGCTTAATTGTCGTGAAAATAATTCGAGAACTGGTGCTAAAAAGAAGCTTAATGTTGTTATGCAAAATATAATTTCTTTTTTTCTCCAGGGGTGGGGTGAAATATGACCCGGGGTGAGATTCACCCACTAATTTGATGTCAACATACAGAGAAGTAAAATCTTGTGTATATTTCATACATAGGAACTGTGATTGGACTGTGGTCACATCTCAAAAACACAATAACAGACATATATATCACGTTTCACTAAACTTTAGAGTGAAACTCAACATGATACCAGTTAAATTTAAAACAGATAATGCATTGCATTGTTTCTTTCCCAATCAAGGACATTGAAAACATAATTTATGCTGTCATGTGAAAACGCAGCTATGCCGGGGATATCAAAATAAATCTACAGTACAGTTCACTCATCTGGCAATGCAAACCCTCCAGGGACAACAACAGTGGAGAGAGACAGAGGACATCCTTGTTTTCAGAGAGCCTCGATTGGATATATTCCTTATGATAAATGTGTTTTCATGTGATGTTTAAAAAACTTTGCAAATCTTGATAAATATGACGGTAAGAATGGTGTGTGTAAGCAAGAGAGGTACTTACAGTATCTAAAGCCCGACATGCTGTCAGAGGACACGCCTATATACTTGTCCCTGTTTTTCTTGGCCTTCTTCCTCTCCTCTCTCAATCGGTCATCATTTTGAACAAACTCTATCATCTCCTTCACCTTCTGACGCACATTGACACCCTGGTCCTTGCCATTCTCATCTAAAACACAAAGCCCGTTCATCCTAGTATCGAAGAGACATCAGTACACATGACAGATTAATAATTATGTAAGCGCTTGCACATTTCACTCACCTACATGATGATAGCTCTCAATTGAACGCAAGTCATACAGGTGCTCTCTTGCACTAGTGACAACCCGTTCAGATCCATTTCTGATCAGGTACGCCAGCAGCAGTAAAGACTGGAATAAAGAGGACAGTCAAGTTCCTGGCAGATTACAGTAAAGCAAAATATGGCGTCATCAGTAAAGCATACCTTGTAAACTCTTCTCCAGTTTTTCTTGTTGTCTTTAAACATTCTTGTCCACAGCATGTTCATTACCTCTGGAAACTGCTCGTACATGAACGTGGCCCTGAAATGAAATTTAAAAAAGCTGACATTAGCAAACTCTTCATATTGGAAGCATGTGTAACTGTTGACAAACACAAACATACGATTCAGAGAAAGAAAAAACTCAAATCAAACGTTAAAATCCCCTTCACTTGCCTAGCGATCTCCCCCATTAACTGTCCAGATGGTCCCCACGGGTCATCGTTGGTGGCTTCTCGAACTTTAGACTCAATTTCTGTATAGTTCATCACAACATTGGTTCTGTAAGAACGAGATCAAAGCACAACATCCTTTTAGTAAAGTAAAACATCCTTTGTTTAGACAGATTCTACAAGAAAAAGAGTCTCAGCAGGAAAAATACCCCTTCAGCAAAGCCTAAATATATATAAAACAAGGCAGAAAGTGTCATAAAAGCAAATTTAATATAACTTAGTTTTAAAAAAAATAATTTACATGTTATAATATCATATTGTAACTTCTCACTGTGGCATTACACTCAAAGGGATTTTTTTTCATACCTTATTTATCCATAAAATGCGTATAATTGTACCATAAGCATACAACTAATAATATGCACCTTGAAAGTGGTAAAGATAAGGTACAAAGTTGCCCCTTACATGCCCCAGGCAGGGGATGTTAAGCTCCAAAAAAGCACAATAACAGAATGAAAAAAATATATTCCATATGACTTCCACATCATCTTTGAAGGCATTATGAAATGACATAGCAATACAAAATTTTAGTCTGTTTTCATAACTTAATGTCTTAGCAAGACTTGTGCTCATTTAAACCTTGTGTGTTCTGATTGGTCGTAAAGCACATGAAAACATGGACATTATGCAAATCATCTCCTTTGATACCTCCAAGGCAGGACATCATGCGTTTCAAGAATCATGAAGGTGTGTAAATGATGAAAGAACAGAAAAGTAGCGGATTATGACAGGTTATTTGTTAACAGCAATTATAAACACACTAAAAAAACCTCCCTATTCTAACTATATCCACACATATATAAATATATATTTGTGTATTATGTTATCTGTTAAGTATCCATTTTAAATCCCCTACTGTCAGTAAATGTCAATTTTTATTGCCTATAAAAAAAGGAAAAAAAGAACAGTCAAATAATGCCTAACATAATCATCAATCTTATACCCCACCTTTATTTGAATACCACATGGAGATAGATAACCAGCAAAGCAGGGTCAGGATTTTGTTTTATGTGAAACCAGTTTAGCACTAGAGGGACATAACCAGAGTTACATAGAGCGGTTATACAAGAAACACAAGATCTCAGCATAGGTGGGGTGTAGGAAAGACTTGCTGAGAATAGAGGGAGGATCAAATAAAAGCACCCTAAGGAGTCCTCAGTCTTTCCTACTAAAAAAAAAAAAAAATGGTACAGACCACTGCACTGGCATTTTCTTTAGAAAATGTCTAGTGTCTCAGCTTACAGCTTACTGGTAAAATATACCTTAGTATTGCCTTTTTCAACGGAAGTGTGAAGATGGGGAAAAAAAAGAAAATTAATTGAAAAAAGTCAACAAAAGCTTCCTATATTCATGTTTCCTCATTTAGGATGTAATCGCATACAGACAATGACAGAAACATACAGATGTGCAAAACCACCTAAATTGTCAAATAGAAAACTTCAGCAGAGTTAGAGGTGATAAAAGAGGTCAGGACATCCGTTTGCTTATGTTTGCAAGCTGCAATCATTTCCTTCTTCTGAGTAACCTGGGATAAACAAGACTGTGTCCAATCCTTCAAAAACGCAGCAGACATGCCAACCGCATTAACTGGTTTCTCAGCTCGAGTATAATGCGGGCTGCTTTGATTTTTATTTAAGGTAGACTGAAATCCTTTCCAGAGTTACCTGATACTTGTGGCTGAGTGATAATACCATCTACTACACTAAATACTACAATACTGAAGTCCTCCTGTGGCATCACAGGACTTTCACACCATTTAGGATCAGGCTCATTGCTTTACCAGCATGAAGCTAAATTCCCCACACATTGTCAGTCCACCCATGGCTACACTTGGCAAGTGGTCTGTTAAAAGGTCATACTGTTGATAGAGATGGCAGACTGATTTTGGAGGCAATAAGCTAGATTTCCTCACCTTGCTACATATTTTTTAAACTCACGTTGCAAAAACAGGAAATTACTTTTCTTTTCTTTTTTTGTAGGTCATGATGAGTGATGGCTGAATGGCTAGAATAGATAGTATTGATTGTTTCTTTTACATATTTTTGTAGTCACTATTAGGAGACTACAGCCAATATTATATATACTTTATATCATCACATCATAGTTCCACATATGAAGAGGAGTGTGTAAATGTAAAAGTTGCAGTGACATACCCACTTATTAGGCAACACCCAAAGGTTTGTGTAAAGTCATATTTGTGAATTACTCCTTTCAGTAACTGCTTTTCTGTACAATCAGAAAATGGCAGGGTAGCAAAGGATAAACGCTAGCTTATTAGAGTTCTTTAAGAAATAAAACAGAAGTACAGTTTTTGACTATGACCAGCGGTTTATATTAAGATGGGGATTTAATTTGTTATTGACCTTCTAAAGAAAAACATCATTCTGAATTTCCCACTGAACAACTATTCATATAGAGAGTAGATGACAGTGTGCATGACACAGACCAGTCTGAAAAAAGGGTTTAACCCTTAAATGGTTTCTGAGATGCCCGATTTCTAAGAAATATATAAGAGGAGATCCCAGCAAATACCTAGGTCAAGAAACTTATGGACTCATTTATAAAAACTGGCATGATCCTAGAATTGTTATGCATAAGCAAATATGGCAGCATGGCATAGTGAACTAAAGCAATGAAAGCATAGAAGGCCACTGGTCTCTAAATAAGTTTATAATTTACATGTAAGCATCACGTGACACACACTGTAGATAAAGATAAAATCAATTTTTTGAATTTCAACAAAACTTTAGCATTTCAGTTTTTTGATTTTTGTTGGAAAATAACATTTTTCTAGGGTATTGTGTTCGCGTCCAAAGGGTTAAAACAGCAGTTTCAGTCTAACAGCAGCAGTTTCCATGAAACCCGAGGGCTTCATTACAAAAGCTACGCAACCATCTTTAAACTTACAGCCTTTGTACCAGGATTAGAACTAGAAAGTGTAAACAGTTTGCCAATTAATCAGCAACTGACACCACACAAATAAGCACAAAGAATCGTTGTTCATTTCGGGCTAGCCGATTAGCTTGAACAGCACCCGACAATAGCTGTCAAACAAGAGAAAGTTGTTACCACTCCAATGCCAAGTTAAACACGTGCTCTTACTTTATTTTTAATCAGTTTTGTCATTAAGAGAGGTTAACAATGAACACGTCGGTTTGGCATGTGAAGTAAAGCACAAGCGCCGTGTTTTGACAGCCAACACAAGTTTAGCAACTGTCATACAATTAGCCACTGTGTTAATAGTAAGGAAGTTTGAGAGTACCATTTATCTCTTAAACAAAATTAAGTAACCACAAACAAGTGGAAACGTTTGATAAAGTGTCGTGACCCACTCGAAAACGAAAGTTTCTAACACAGAGGCGAAATACGTTAGTTTTTTAAGGGCACAACAAAGCTGTAGTTAGCTACCGCGCTAGCTCCTGTCTCGAGAGTGCGATGTGACGTCAATGAGTGCGTACGTGTCTCATTTTCAACAGGTAAGAGACAGGACACCGAAATACTGTCGAAAACATTCACAATACTCACGCTTTATCAACCAGCTCCCTCACTTTCCACATATTCAACATCTTGGCCGTGTTGTTGGGGCTCTCGGTCGCGAAAACAGGTGTCCCAACCCTTGAAATCCGCTGGTCGTGCCAGGCGAGCTGTCACGAAAGCCTGAGCATTAACTCTAAAGTTACGCTGCTGCAGACAGCGGCGGAGCAGCGCAGGCCAGACAGGTTACTACGGAAATGCTCTGTCACTTACGGAAATTTCGTAGGCTGCTTCAGCAGAACACTACATCCTTGATGAGGATATGACATAAACCACACGAGCATAACCTCCCAGAAGTGGTTAGTGAACGTGAATAAAAAGAACGCACGGATTTGTTTAAAATGATAGTGAGAATAAATAAATGTATATATTTAATTTGATAAATTATTATTATGTAAATTTAAATATTTAAAGAGATTGCAAGTTGTCACAGTGTTTTACATGTAATAAAGCAATTAATTTATAAATTAATGTATACATTTATGCTAATCATCATTTTTGTGTTGGGTTGGGTTACTTTTTTTCTGGTTTCTAGATTGTTTTGTTTCATTATTTTACTTTATTTTAAATTTTGCTGGAAAGCCTACAACGTATTTCAATGAACTGTATATTATTCTAATGGTAGAAATGTTGAAGTGCACTGTATGTATCTATACTGTACATATTTTCTATAAATATTAGTTACAAATAAATAACCCTTGCATATTCAAGTAAAAGTAACATATAAAATATGTTCTGTACAGAACATGCCAGGACATTAACATGGTAAAAAAAAAGAGTAAGTTTCTGGGTGTCAACTCCAATAGGTAGTCCATTTCTCAGGAGCTGAGATGCCAAGACTTTGTGTGTTCTGGTAGATGGGCCATCTTTGTGATGGGTGAAAATGGAGGCCCTTCCACACATGACAGCCCCCTGGGAGAGGAGAGCCTCTCATGGAAAACAAGCATTAGGAGCTTCTTGCACACTTTAACAAAATAAATAAATAAATGAAGAAAAAAACAACAACAATGAAGAACATCACAGGAAACTGACAAAAAATAACCCATTTTACAAAAACAGAGCATGACAAGAGACAGCACTTAACGTCCCCAAATGCACTACACCCATGGGATCTGCTTCAATTACTGCTGCAAGTTCAATGAAAAAAACCATAGACAGCCTGACTGTGAAGATCGAGCCTATGAAGGAAACGCATTCAGAATCCGTCAGAAAACATATTCGTTTGGACCCTAACATGCGTCATACCTAATTAAGTTTTTATGAAACAACAAAATTCTAAATTAGTAGCTATAAAAAATATAGACTTATATATACTATGAACAGTGATTTATCCGTCAAATAGTTTTCATATGGAGCTTTGATCAACCATAATATAGCTTGAAAATCTTACAATGAAGTTGCTGTGATATTTATTTTTAAATATATGCATGTTCATGCATGAATACAGTCACCCACAGATTAGTGTTAGTATTAGTTATTCTGGAAGTTATTTGGAAAAGTAACAAAAAAATAACTAAAAACTGAAGTCTGAGTAAATGTCAAAATGTCTGAGAAATGTCAGGAGCAAAACATTTAGTGGTTAGATATGTTATGATTGTCTTGAATTTATTTTGGCCTTAGAAGGAGAGTGATACTAATGAAATGAAAATAAATGAAAAAAGCTCAAACAGTGGAAATGTAAATTGCATGGACTTCAAAGTGAAATCAGCAAGGGAGATCTTGGCTGTACAAAGGCCTCATTGTCTAAAATGGTCCATGAGATAAAGTGGAATATATTTAGTTTTTTAGCTGTGATATTTGATTTTATGCCCTCAAAATGAACATTCAGATTTGAAAACGAAAAGTTTTGTCCTGATAAAATAAATTAAGGGATGAAATTAGCATAGAAAATAACAAAAAGAAAAAAAGAATTGGCATGATACAAGTTGAACTGTCAATAGGGGGCACTGTCACACAACATAAATAATTTCTCTCTTTTCCCTCTTATCATAATATATAAGGCCTTAATCATACTTCATGTTTCACTTTGTTATCATTATAAACACCCTGAACTGTGGTGGTGCAATAATAGGTGCAATAATAGCCTACCTATTTGTAATTATAGATAATAGTATACAATTAGCACAGAGTTTGCAGAGCTTGGCAAGACACTCTACCAAACTGTATTTGGATGAGGTTTTACAGCACCATATAAACCCCAACGCTTTAACAGAGTTTCATAACTGCATTATGAGCTCTGCCACAACTTCATTATAATTACTGTCCCAAAACCAGCTCACAGCACACACGCATATACAAACACGGTGCATCCTGGTGGAAAAGCAGAAGTGACCTGTCATGCAGAGAGGTCAGATGATGGATGACGTGTGGGTGGTTCTATCGCTTGGGAAAAAGACCCAGGGGCTGACTGTGGCCTGTGCAAGGGCCAACAATAACATCCTTAAATAAAACAGCATGAAAAGAGCCCCATATCCCATAGCCAGTCCAGCGCAGAACTGAGCAATGGGTACAAAATGGAGCAAGAGCTGTAAAATTAGAGCAAATGCCACAAACAATGAACATTGTTTTGTAATGGCATTGTAAAAGGGGAAAAACCCAACTATGCAGAGTTTCTGGAGATTGGAAACATGTGTGGTGAATAAAATAAATAAATAAATATGTCAGATTTCCCACTCCCACTCTGAAATTATGTGCTGACCACATTTTCATGGGAAACGCTACAGCATAAACGACAGAAATTAACGAGTGATCACTGTCCCATGATCTTCTTTTATCAAAGATTGTTTACACTGGCCTCTTGAGGCGACAACATACGCTCAACAACATTTGGTTTAACAAATCTAGTAGGAGTTATAAAATGCTGTGTCCATAATACACACTTTTGCAGTATTGAAAAAAAAAAGATAAAATGTCTTAAAAGTCCCTCTTGTAAGCATCATATTTAATTGTTCCTGAGTATTTCAGTAAACAAACACATACTGATTATTGCAAATTGTTTAGAATTGCATACATATACAGCAATATACAAAGACCTGGCATAGAATGAGTTAAAATCCATTCAGTGCTCTAGTCCAATTCCCAACATGTTCCTGTCATCTTTGTGCCCCTGACACATTCTGTTCTAAAGCAGAAAGCATCTGCTCTTTTATGGGCAAATTCAATTAGTAATTAAGCTAAATAAAAAAGAGGAGTCAACATCTGGAGCCGTTACATGTTAATGTGATAAACTGAAAAAAGGTAAGGTAGGAGAATACGGCGGTGTAAAATGTTCAAGGACGTTGGTCTCACAGATACTTTTTCACATGTTAAGTTTATTCAGCTGTAGAGAAAGGGTTAAACGGGAGATGTCATGTTTACAGAGACCTCAGAGAAGAATGCTCTTTGAAAGACAACTTAATAATACTCTTTTTATAAAAACTGGTGTATGGGGTTTGGATGCGAAATCACTTTCATTCTCACACCCCCAAATGCCCCCATTCACTAAAACAAAAAAAAACCCACAACAGACCATGGTATTGTTGGCGTGAGGAGAAGGAAAGATTCCATAGTAGAAAAACTGAAGGGAATTGAGATAAGACAAGCAAACAAGACCCAGCTGTTGAAAGGTACCGTTGGCAAGACTCCAGAAAGAAAGGGGAGGGTTCATCTACACCCACAACCATTACTTAATTAGTCCATAAGGTGAAATTACACCTATCCAACTATGAATACATAATCTCTATCATCCTTAAGCATTAAACAAATGAATCGAAGAACAAAAGGGGAAACAGTCCGCAAATAAGAACTCCATGTTGTTATGGGATGCTTTGCGGCAAGTACAGGGTTAAAAACACTCAAGAAATGTGTGAAATGATGTCACTCGAATCTTGTTGGTTTCTCATAAACGGCAGGGTTTTATTGAGCCAGAGAAATAAAGATAGTCAGATGCAGTTAGGAAATACGGGTTCACTGAGCAAGGTTTACAGGAGAAGCTGTGCCAGCTACAATTAGACATGTACGGAAAATATTTAAAAGCAGTGTAAAGTACATGGGGGGCTTTATTCATGAATAGATTATGTTTATTTAGTATGAATTCGCATATAAAAAGTGTTGTTGGAAGGCTTCGTTAATTCTGAATGCCATATCCACTTTCCTCATTGTTGGCACCATTAAATTAGGCCTTCAATTAGTAGTGCAGCTGCTAATAAGTATATAAAACAGAACACATTAGAATCTGTTGTGAATATATATATATATATATATATATATATATATATATATATATATATATGTGTGTGTGTGTGTGTGTGTGTGTGTTTAATATGTATTTTTGTAAGAAGTGCACATGCGGTGAATTGAGCTTACTTAAGATGTCAGGGAAACCAGAATCTTCATCATCACACATCATCATAATTAGCGAATTTGACCGAACTCAAGGCCGCATGATGGATGCGAACCACCTCAGTAATGGAGACTTGATCGGAGAGAGTCATGAGAGATCTTGTAGGTCACACTGAAATTGATCTAAACTACACATTTTCCCTCGCTCTCCAACTTTTCTTTCTCCCGCTATCAGCACATCCCTTCATTGGTCTTCATTTGCCCCGCAAACTTATGAAAATGCTCCGAGATGATTAACACAGACTTAATGACCTGCAAAAACAACAGCAGCTCGTGAGTTTCTTCAATTTGCCATTGCCCACCTCCCTCCCCCATATAAGGGAACAATATACCCCTGCCTTGCTCTCATAAGGATTCATTACCCTGCTCTGAGATTTCCAGGCCAGGCGAGGGAAGCGTTATTTCCCCTGTGTTGGCTCTCACATTGGCAGGGCCATTACTCTTAACACTCCTGCAAAGAGGCTAATGGGGCAGCTTTACTGACAGAGAAGAGGAAGGGGAGGAAGAGAAGGAGGGGGTGGGTGGGTGAGAAGGGCCTGAGATGATATGGTAATCAGAGAGGGAAGGGATTTGGGAATTCCGAGTGCATGGAAGAAGTGGGAATGAGAAGTAAAAATGTAATTTGTTGAACTTGGGCCAAAATTACAAAGCTCTGAAAAATGAGATAATGAGGAAAACTATCGTTCCATTTATGCTAGTGATTATAAAAAAAAAAACATTAATTCAGTGTAATATCACTCTGTAATGCGGAGACTCATTTACTCTTTGTAATGACAATGCTGAATGGTGGAAGGTGCTAAAAGGTGAATGGCGAAAGTAGTGTATGATTACATCGATGTAACACTGTTCCCATTGTAAGTAGACCCTCTCAGTTCCAGAACGGTGAGGCATTAAGGTTGTTTTAGCCACGCTACAGTGATCTGCCCCTGCTAATATCCAAGACCTACTAATATTACAGGCCCAACCAGAGAGGAGCAATTACAGGGGCAATTAAACTCAAACATGGAGATGTAAGATTGGTGGGGACCCCCAAACGCTGCAAGCATTCTGAGACTTCAGAGAATGCTGGGGGTCAACAGTCTGCCTATGTCAAACTACTTATGTAAACATAAACATGGGTTTTTTTGGGGGGCTGGGGGTTGTCATATAAAACTTGTTTAGAAATGGAACAATATAAACAAGATCTTCAAAGTTTCATATGATGCAGAATTGTCAACCAAACCAAAATAAATGCTTTACATGTGCTTGAAGGCATAGATGCAGAATAGTATTTACCTGGTGTCACGCTCAGGGAATACAGACAAGTAGGTAAGTGTTTCTCGAACATTTGTGACATAACATAAATCCAACTTCAATTTTTGATAAAGAAACTCAAAGTCTTTTTCAATGTCTCTTACAACAGGT
>JAUYWG010000048.1:12900055-12956621 GCA_034779775.1 Enteromius afrohamiltoni
TGATTAATGACAGGTGTTAATATTCAGGTGAACGTGATCTGGTAATGGGCTGTGTGCTCTCCGTGTGTGTTGTTTCCTGATCAGGTGACAGTGACGGCGTGACACCTGGTGTTTTTTTTTAAACGGATAGCCTATATGTAAAATGATTCACAATTTAATCAATGCTTAAATAAACAGACATTGTGGTCTTAATATTGTGCTTAATTCTGTTTCAAGCTGTGTATTAGTGATTTTTATTTATTAATTTTTCAAGTTACATTAACAGTGACTGTTTTTATTAATGAACCATTGAACCAATATGTTTAAAAACCCTGATTCATTAAGTAACAAAACAACATATTTTCTTTTTGAGTTTGATAAAAACACAATATTATACGACCAACTGGTGTTTTATAACATTTTCATGTATTTTTACAAAAACTTGAATATTGGCCAACATAGATGTCTGGATTAGATGTGTAAATTAATTATAAATGTTTGAGTTAGTTTGCAAAAACTCAGTTTTTAACAATTCTCAGAAAGAATGTTTTTTCATTGTGCATAGATAAGATCCTTAAAGTTGCAAAGACTAAAAGACCAAAGAGATATTCTTTATAAAAGTTATAATTTGTTCACACCCCCCTAAAACTCCTACGTTTGTACGCCACAGAGTGGGTTTATTTTCATAACACCACCCAAATGTTTATGCAAAGAAAGAAGGCAGAACTATTATCTTCACTGTTGTATTGCTGTTGTGGAGATTCAGTTTCGTTGTGAAAGTTAAACTACTTTGGCTGTATCACCCCTGTCACCCTCATTCACTATTCCCTACATTAGTCCACTCATTCAGTTCATTTGAAGGATTGCATGAAAATTAATGAGTGAATTCAGTAGCTCCAGTCAGGGAAATTATGTATAAACCATAGTTAAACTAATTAATAATCAATGTTCAATGAATTTGTACCTGTGATGTATTACGACATGGAGGAGTGCTTTGTGAAATGAATGGATGGATGATTGAGCTGCGACATTCACACTGCTTTATGGGGATTCTCTAGCTAACCTTTGAGTGTGCACTCGTTTTTGCAGTGCATTGTGGGATTGAATGAGTAAACTAGAGAACGTATGGTTTCGGACACCACTTAAAATTGCTGTTTGAATTGCTGTCACAGTGGGCGATTTCGGATACAGCCCCTGTTTGTGCTTCCAAAAGTGGACATTAGAAATCAGCGGTCAAGTTGTATTTACAACACTGTTCCAGAACAGTTCAACACAGATATTACAGTCTGGAGCTTCTGACTCACAAGTGTAGAGTAATGCTTGTTGTTTGTTGTTTAATTATCTCCCCCCTGGACACAACAAAAGCTTCGTTCGTAATGGCTTTTATGTTTTTGTGCTGTTTAGCTGGCAAATCATAGAACACCTTGCTTTTTTAGAATGATGAGCATTGTACAAATCGACCCGTTTCAGGAAGTGGATAAACAGTAATGTACAATATGTGGAAAATAATGTGTTTTTTGACACTTAAATTGCATAAACACATTGCATTACACCAAACACACAAAATAATGCTCTTTTAAGCAACTTCATATGACTACTTTAAAATAATATGTAATGAAATGTAAAAAAACCCAAACAAGACCAAAACAAAACAAAACAGAGTTATCTCTTTAAATTATAAAGCAGCTTGTTGTAAACTAGTGCAACTGAGAATAAAACCGCACTTTGAGTACTAAAGCGATTGATGTATTGTTATAAGTTCTCAAAAATGTCTTTGATTAGCTGATTTTGATCATTTGATTTCAAACCTAGATGTTTAAGATCATCCTTCAAGAGTCTTCTGTCCCTTTAATGTAAAATCTGTGTCTGGGAAAAAAAGCGCTAGACTATTATTATTTAAGCCCTTTGGTTTCATGGTGCATAATGTCATCGTTTCCCACAATGCATTGCTTAGCACGGTGCCCTTGACTTCCCCCAGTCCACACTTTCAGCCAATCAGCCGCCTCCTCCAGGGACCAAACCTCATTAACTGCTTACAGAAAGATATTCTCTATTTAATTGCTCCTCTTAATAGACCCAAGCAGCATGGAGGAGTGACAGCTGTATACATACATGCACACACACTCGCAAAAATGCCATAAATCCATAAGTTCTTCAAGAAAGAATTCATGTTCATACAGCATATAGCATTGTATACAACAGAAAAGGGTGAACAGAAAAAGGGATCACGACCTGTTTGGACCCCAATTGTAGTCCTCCAAAAACGATAATCCGAAATTCACAGGCACCATTTGGCAGTCGTTTCGTTAATCCCATCCTGCCTTATTTGCAGGAAAGATACAGGGGAGATGTGGGAAATAAGTTACAGCTCTCCTCACGACTGCCTTTGGGACAACAGCTTACAGAAAGCTGTCATTTGGGAAACCGGGCTGTAATTGCTTTTTGTGTATTAAAGAGAAGTGTCAGGGCCAAGACAGAAAGGGCTTGCTTGTGTTCCACAAGAGACTCCATCCCATGAATGCATTCATCCTGTGCCTTTCGTTAAGAAGATCCTTGCGCATTTCCCATTTTCCAAACAAAAGAGGAATTAAGGGCCTTTTGGTGAGGTGGCGAACAGGGGGAGTCTTTGTGGAGGGACACATGGGACAGGAGAGCTGCATTGTCTTTGCGGACACATTGTTTTTCTGTAGTCACAATGAAGTCTGTCTGGCAGTCAAAGCCAAGGTCAGACCCGAGGAGAGGCAGGGGCTCTAGAGGCACAGCGATGTTAAACGCCCTCAATTTAACCACACTGTACTTCCTCTCTCAAGCACAGATGGGTGGTGACATGCAAGGAGAGTGGAGAAGCGTGAAGCTGTCCCGGGTTGAGGGTAAAAAGATATGTAATTATGTATGTCGCATGACAACATATCATGATCCCGTGGAGTAAAAAGGCAAACGCAGGCCTTTGTGTCTGCAAATAAATTTCTAGTCACTCAGCAGAACACATGGATTACCTTTAGTGCGCAATATTTTGCTTTTAAAATAAAGCACATTTAATACAAATTCATTATCATTATGCATTTTTAGGACGTAAGTCAAGTTTCTTACATTACAAAAATAATGATCTACGTATATATTGAGTTGAGATATTTTGTCATTTTTCATTATTAACATATAGACTTTGTATACAATAAATGATTTAAGAATATGCTTTTTCTTGACTAAAGGGTTAGTTCACCCGAAAATGAAGACTCTGTCATTAATTCTTCACCCTTGTGTCTTTCCAAACCCATAAGACCTCCGTTCATCTTCAGAACACAAATGAAGATATTTTTGATGATATCAGAGAGCCATCTGACCTTCAATAGACAGCAACACAACTAAAAGTATTATTAGCCGCAGATTAAGTACATGTGTGTGCTTTCACCTGGATGTTAACATGGCAGTTTACGTCAAATATGTTAAAGCTTGGATGTGCGCTGTGTTGTGATACTCTCTAAAATGATGGAAAATGTACAGTAAGTCGGGAGAAGAATGATTGAGTAAATTATGTTATTTTTGTTTTCTTTGCACAAAACAGTATTCTCATAACGTCTCAAGCGACTGATGTCACATGGACTGTTAATAGGTTTGAGCAATAAACAGTTTTATGTTTTATATCATGTTATGTTTTATGTCTCATGTAAACTCATCTAAATGGGAGTATATATATATATATATATAATGAAGAGTTTTTATAGTGTTAGTTTTTCTTAGTCAACTGCCGTTTGATTGAGATTAATTGGAATGTACATTAAAAAATTTAAAAAATACGTTATGTATGTATGTATGTATACAGTATATATTCTTGTACAGCAGCACCAGCTCTGTACAAGGAGATACTGTATATATTTCAAATGTGACATCTTTAAATGAATATATGGTGTATTACTGGACTTCTTCAATATTTTCTTCTTTCATTTGTTTCATCAAAGCATGTAAGCATTTTCCTCTTATCTCGGCTCAGTATACAGTATTATTATAAGAGCTGTTGTAGGTCTTTTATAAATACAGATTCCTCTTTATGTCAGCAGACTCTGAGCTGTGACAAAGGTTTGGCTTTCATTCACTTCTCATTATGAACTTGAGAAAGGATTGCTGTTTGTCTTTTAATACAATAGAACAGACATACTCTACATTTATTTCCACCTTGTCTATTTGTTTGCTTCTATGCCTCTACTCTTACCATTAACAGTAAGATGGAATACATAAACATAAACATTAATAAAGAAACAAGTGAAAACTGCACACTACTGAGAGTGTTCTCCGGGCCAACTGCTCATATAGAAGCAATTAAGATTATTGAAATTCTGTTTTATCATTAAAGACTACCTCAGGCCAGAAGTGTTGCTTAGGCTATTTGGTGTTCAATGATCAGAACTATCTGATCTCTGTTAAAGAGTTTTAAACTATACATTAATAAAAAAAATTTAAAAAAATTACTCCGCACCAAAAGCACTTAAGCAGCTGATGAATTAAACAGAACTGATTTCAATTAGAAAGAGGTGAATAAATATTGTAAGTGCAGGGACACAGTGTAATGTGAGGGGAAGAAGAAATTAACCTCATATTTAATCACTGTCACACCAGACAGAAAAACAACAGAAAATGACAAAATTCTCTTGTGACGCTTGTGACAGGTTGCTGTAATCTTGGGAGATTATCCAGTATAGAGGTAATTAGTACAAAACCCATCACAAACAATAACGTGAATACATTTTGCATCAACAAGCCGGTAACGTCATGATCCATGGGAAATTCAATCAAGCCATCTTTCTTCTGGGCATTTTTAACACTTAGGAGTTGACAAGACGTCTGAGAAACATGATGCCTAAATGACCACTGAATGTGAATATTTATGGTAGGACTGGATTATCTTTGATTTTCAAAAAATACTCTCTCTCTCTGATTGGACTTGATTAGGAAAGCCACACACCTGTCTATATAAGACCTTACAGCTCACAATGCATGTCAGAGCAAATGAGAATCATGAGGTCAAAGGAACTGCCTGAAGACAGAATTGTGGCAAGGCACAGATCTGGCCAAGGTTACAAAAATATTTCTGCTGCACTTAAGGTTCCTAAGAGCACATTGGCCTCCATAATCTTTAAATGGAAGACATTTGGGAACCCTTCCTAGAACTGGCCATCCGGCCAAACTGAGCTATCAGGGGAGAAGAGCCTTGGTGAGAGATGTAAAGAAGAACCCAAAGATCACTGTGGCTGAGCTCCAGAGATGCAGTCTGGAGATTGGAGAAAGTTGTAGAAAGTCAACCATCACTGACTGTCAGGACCTTAGACTGGGCTGAAGGTTTACCTTCCAACAAGAAAATAACCCTAAGCACACAACTAAAATAATGAAGGAGTGGCTTTACAACAACTAGAGCCAGAGCCCTGATGTAAACCCAGTCTCTGGATATATATATATATATATATGTATATTCAGCAAGAGCAAATAAAGATTTTAAATAAATACTGTTCTTCTAAACTTTAATTTCATCAAACAATTCTGAATAAAATTTATTAGAGGTACCATGGAAATGTTAAGCAACATGTTTCAGCATTGATAATAATAAGATTTGTTTATTTATTTATTTTCAGTGTATCATATCAAATTTTTTGTTTTCTGAAGGATCAAGCAACATTGAAGACTGGAGTAAAATCTGCTAAAAATTCAGCTTTACCATCACTGGAAAAAAATACATTTAAAAAAACAGGAAATTAATACAATTTCAAAATATTACTGCGTATAGACTTTTCTTTTATCAAATAAATGCAGTGAAAATAAAAGACTTCTTTCAAAAACAATCAAATAAAAAAAAAATCAAATCCCAAAATTTTTAACAGTATACACTAAAAATGAAGGTGATTAAAATGCTCTTTTACAACCATTCAATTAAAGAACCATGTCTTTCTTACTTTCATAAGACCCTTGATTCCACAAATAACCTTTTGTGTAACAGAAAGGCTTTTCAGATGTTTATGGTTCTTTATGGAACCAATAAGACAAAATAAGGTTATTCTATGGCATCATGAAGCATATGCAATCATCTGACTATCAAATTTGTACCATCAAAATGTCCTATTAGCTTCTGTAAAATTCCTAAAGATTTTCTGAAATATTTAATTTAACCAAATAACTGATGTCTTTGTTGTGGCTCTAATGGAGAGATTCAGAACGTGAGGAAGAGGTGGTGACCCGCCATGCATGCATGTCTGAAAGCACGCTGAATACAGCCCCACAAGCTGCTCCATATCTATTTACATAATTTACCCATTGCACCCATATGCTAGCAGGACAAACGTCATTGTTCCTGTGAGGGCCGTCTGAACACTCCTTCTGTGTTCCAGTCTTTGGAGAACACACAGGGAGAGGCTGCCCAGTCATGATTAGCTATTCTGCTACTCCTCCCAAACAGCAGCCCAGCTAATGCTACTTTTGTCCATTTGTATTACTAAGGAGGAACTGGCCCCTAAACGCCACTGATAAGTATACAAGTGCAAAATCGGATCAGCAACTCTCTTTCTCTCCCTCCCTCACACATACACACGCTAACCCTCTTTCTTTCTCTCCTTCACGTCCTTAACTGGGCTCGAGGCCTCTAAACAAGTGCCGTCCCTGGTGGCAGTTGGTGGCAAAGAGCTCAGTGGTTGTCAGTGCTCAAAGAAGGGTGACTGGGACAGGCTCCAGCTCCTGAGAGTGAATGAATTCCCACTGTTTCACAAAGCAGTGCAGATTAGCGCTGTTGAAGAGGGAACACTTCTATAGAAGGACCAAAGTATACAGCTACGATGGCTTAGATAAGAAAGGGTAATGTTTATGATTAAATCAGAATCTGAAAGGCCCACACAAGCTCTAAATGTCCAAAACTGTATGCAAAGCACTACATAGTTATCACTGCCTCTCTATTTTTCTTAAATCTACGTAAAGGGTATTTATCCCCTCCAAAATTGAATTAATTGTTTTCTCTGAAACAAATTAATGAATTAATTTATGCATACATGTTTGTTTTATTTAAATGTATTAGATCACACAAAAAGGTACAATATTCTGTAAAGATTAATATTTATGTTTTGTGTGTATTATAAACCTATATTGTAAATAAATAATTATTATGTAAATTAGATATTTTAAAATAAGCAAACTAAAATTAACTAATTAATAAATGAAAGAAAATGTAAAATAAAAGTAATCTAGAAAGATGTTAAACAATTGATATTATTTGTATATATATATTTATTTATTCATTTATAATTATTTAAAGTTTATTAACATTAATACTTTTCAATAAATTGGCTTATATTATTTTCATATTAAATGTATATAGTACCTTATAATATTTTTAAATAAATAAAATAATTGTGTATGCATTAGAAGAGTATCACAAACATTTTTTCTTTTTGTTTTTGTTCATGATGTATTAGGTCATAGGGTACAAAAAGACAAAATATGATCACGTTTGAATAGGTTATTTTTTTATATGTAAATTCAATAATTATTGTTAAATGATTTTCATTCATTGGTTTAACTCAAATATTCAAAATAATTAAATATGCTTAATGTCCACAATCTTTTAGAAAAGCCGTGAGTCGACCTCTGAATGATATTATCACATCAGGCCAAAAGAGGGCAGCATAGAGCTACTAGGAAAGACTTCCTGTATTGACGCTGTCTGTCATCGTCGGCTGTGCGTCTTAAACTGAGTGCTTAAGTAAAATTGTAGTACTTCATCAATAGATTTTACTACACACATTACAGTGAAACGTGAGTGCACCTGACACTTAACAGCTTACTGCAATAAAAATGTGCAAGTGAATTGGTAGTAATCAATAACACAAATAATCAAAGAAAACGAACAGCCTAAATAAAGAAACACCACTGAAAAATGTGCGAACACATATTAGCCAACAACATTTTCTGCCTGCGATTCAGCTCAACCCTAACTCTAAATGTGCTGCGGCACAATCGAAATCATACTGCTCAGTAGAGCATTTGCAGTTAAATATGTTGCTTTTTGATCTAAAGTCTACTTTTTAAATACTATTTGCACAACATCCAAAATAGATTATGCACATTTTTGGGGTTTAATATTATTCTCCCATAGCAGCCAATAAAAATATTTTACAAGTGTATTGGCAATAAACAATATTCCTAGCATTGCATTTCCATTCTTTTCCACTAAACTAACTTAAATAGAGAGTTTATTACAAACAAGCACTGACATAAAACAAAACAAATGATCATTTATGTATCATTCGAGAAAAAAAACATCGCCTTACAGGTCTAAAATATGTTGTTAATCAAATGGAGACATAAATCTACTCCTGATGTTTTGATCAGCATTTTAATAAAAACAAGAATATATTTGGTGCAGTGACAAAGAATCCTCTGTCAGCATCTTTAGTTATTGCACGTCCGGCTGAGGGCATGTGAGGCACATGATGGGGCAGGGGCTCCTGCAGATGACAGATCGGTTGAGATGTAAACATTATTCTGGAGACATTTATGGACCGCGCTGTGTGGCAGGCGGCATTGTTTATGTTCTCCCTCTGTAGTGAAAAGAGAAGTCATATTTGACTTGCATGCAGCACAACATCATACAATTTTAATGACTCTTAAGTATCACATTTTCCTCCCCATTCTTCTCGAAACGAAACGGCTTTATATGCATCAGCGGCACTTGTTGGTTTGTGGTGACATTTTTATAATTCCAGCCAGGGCTCTGCTATTTATTTACGTGCAATGGACCTTTTTTAGTTGAAAAATGGTGCAATCATGCCACGGCATAATCGCTGGCATTTCAGAACGCTGACAGATTTTAAGTGCCCCTGCATGTGCCACCGCCGCTCTGCTGCGGTGCAAACTGAGGTTTGTTTGTAGCTGGCGCATCCCCACAATTAGACAAATACAAAAAATGGTGCATTCAGAGGTTAAAAAGTTAACATTTTCTTCCAGGGTATGCCCCAAAACAGTATACAAAAACTGAGACTGGGGCAGTATACAGTTACCTTTTTTAGTCCTTAAAGTGCATATACAGGGGACCAACACTAGCAGGTTAATGAACACAGAGACACCAAAATCTCAGTAAAAGTCCCTCTAGATGTAATGTATTTCTCTTATATGAGTCGAGGCTAACAGGGTTAACAGGTTCAGGTGACTTGCTATAAGCGCAGGTAACGGCTGGATTTGGCACAGTTATGGACTCGTGTTTTTCAGTTGAGTCAGCCAGCAAGGGATAAGGATGGGACAAATGCCCCTTCAAAAATAGCAGGGGGCAGCTGGTGCATGCGGTCTTTCAGCAGACCCCTCCCGGGCCGGGACATGGAGGCTGGTACATTAACTCTGGTCCTGTACAGCCTTTTCTCAGCTTTGGGCCAACACTTTAAAGGTTAATGTGGACCCCAAGGTTTCACCCAGCCATCTTCCATTACGGAGCTGCAACAGTATGGGTTACAAAATTGCTCCCAGTTGACAAGGAGGAGTGCTTGTGTACCCTCGGTGAGACATGGAAATCATTTACGCCCATTAGCTCCCTGCCCCAACATGTTGTAGCGAGCCAGAACAGCGCTCATAATGTATTAATGCTTACTAATTCATTTGATATGCCCTTACACGTCTCTCCCTGAAGCCCACCTGCATTTACGTGTGTGGTAACAATGCATATAAGCATGTTGTGTGGTTTAAAGAATCAAAATGGTTTTGAAGAGCCTATAATACAATATATGTATGTATGTATGTATGTGTATATATATATATATATATATTAGTGAAGTCAAATAATTAATTGTGATTAAATCTGTGTATGTAAAATGATTGTGTACTGTATATATTTATTATATATACATGAATACAGACACATGCCTGTATTTTAGAATATGTATATATATAACAACATATTTTTCTAAAATGCATGCATGTGTTTGTATGTATGTATATATATATATATATATATATATATATATTACAGAATATATTATATGTATAATGTTTAAAATATTATTTTTTAGTAAAATGGTTTTAAAGAACCTTTATGTAACCGAGTAAGTTTCACACTATTATCAATATATATATATATTTTACATTTTAAAATTTTAGCCTATAATATATCACAGAATATGAGATTTTATGTGATTTTATACATTAAATAATAAATCTATATTTTTAATCTTTATTATTAACATATTATTTAATATATTTTAAATACATTATATAAATTATTAATTATTAATAATACATTATTAAATATATTATTAGCAATGTATAGACCTGTTATTATAAATCTAGACCTACTTAATAGATTTAAATAAATATGTTTATGTTAATATGTTATTTTATTATTTGTATTTATTTAGCTTATTTTCTTCAGCAAATTATTCAACATTCAACAATTTTATACACACCTATCTTTTGTGAGCTGATAACCGAACAGTTTGTATGCAGGCAGAAATGAGGCCATTCTTAATGCCCCTATCAGACTGATTGAGACATATTTGCTCAACAGTTGTGTGTTCTCATGCTGCCAGCAGATGTCCCCTGGTACAGGGTTTCACCGTGTTTGACAGGTTGGCTATTCACCTGTCAGTCAGAGCAGAATTTAGCCACGCTCCCCCTTCATTTGTGCCCTCACGGTGAGCCAGCCATCAAGAACCGCTCTTTTTAAAACTTTGTTTGGAGTAGTCGGGCCACATGTGTCTCTGCGCCACTGACAAACTATGTGCAAGTGGTGACTGAGCCATCATGACAAAGACATTACCCAAAAGCCCCTATACTTTAGATCCTGCAGCCAATGTCATCATGACGGGTTTCAAAGCAGCTGTCTCTCCTATACCACTGCAATGAATCACTGAGGTGAAAAAAGTGCAAAGAGAAAAACATGCCGAACAGAAAGCCAGTAACCTGGAATTGAGTTTAACTAATAGTATCATAAGTTTGCTAATAAATATAGCTTAAACATGTTTGCTTGATTAGAATACGTGTTCAATAAAATCTTACTGTAAAAAGGCTCAATGTGCCAGTCGATATATTGGCTGCGATCAAATTTACATTTTTTTGGTTCATTAGCATTTGTTATTTGGCAAGTGATGCAGTGGAAAGTTTATTTCAAATACACATATTTTGGTACACAGGTCTTCACAGTAAAGAAATGTTTGTAGTTTTAGAGATGTGAGAAAATCAGAATGGGAATTTAAACAGCATTTTTCTTTCAGTTCTAAATTCATGAAGTTGCCGGATAGAGAAACGCAATTTATGTTTGCAAGTAAAATAAAATGAACTGAGATTTGGAATTTAAACCGCATATAAACTGTCATATAACATTTAACTAGAAAAGCAAAACTTGCCAAGGCCAAATTTGAATGTCTTTAAAAGTTACAAGCTAGGCTTTAGAGAATGACAGATGGATGGATGATTGATTTTAAATAAACTATATACTATATATGAACTTTTTTTATTATTATTAATAATACATCATTTTCCAAAATACATTATGCATTACGAAACCAGACTAATTCTTCTCAATTTTACACAAACCTGTTTACCTTCTCTACTTCTGCTTTGCTTCTTGTAAGCTCCTGGTATGAATCTCTCAATATACGCTTGTCTCTGTTGGCAGAGAGTCGGGGACATGTGGGCATTTATGTAACTCTACCTGACAGCCCCGATACAGTGATGTATTCTTAAGGTGAGGCCTATACTATAATGTGGTGACAGGGCCAGTAGTGGATTTTACAACGTCTCGGGCAGGAGCTTCCTGTAAAAACAAAGCTCTTAAGCAGCCAATTTATAGTCCCTTCGCAATCTGGAGTAATGCCTATTTCTCTTGTTACCGTGGCAGTGAGCCTCTGGCACACGCTACGTTGCGTTTGAATGGTAGAAACGTACATGACTTCATTGTACCGTGATACAGTGAGCTGCCCGTGGCGGAACAGCAACAGAACGAGAGTAGAGGAAGATCTCAATTCCGTCCTATGGCATGAATAATGCTGCTGAATGGAAGAGCCAGATGTTTATTTAATGGAGGGCCTCGCAAAAACCCACCAGAGTGCTCCTATTATCCCAAAGCCCTTAACTCTGGGCCCTTCAATACGGTTTAAACAGTTTAAACATTCATCAAACTGCAATCAGCATTCTGAAGAGGCAGATGAAATAGCGACGGACGATATTAGACACAAAGTCTTTCATTAAAACACTGTGGATGTCTTCTGTAAAACAAAGTGGATGTATGATGACCTCAAACGAATTCAAAGCGAGAAAATACCCCAGTTGAATTTCTTCCATTAAAGTCTAATCTGTCTTTCGCTCCCCTTCTCCGTGTTTCTCTCGCCCCCGTCCTCCCTTTAGTCTTCTCTGTCTTTGTTTCCACTAACTTGTTTTCTAAATCTCTCATTCACCGTGTTTGATTTGCAGCTACTAGGGCGGTGATTGCTGTAAATTGGGACTTTTTTTAGGAAACAAAGCAGTTTAAATGACCTGACAAAGTTCATTCCTGTGGCCACACGTCATTCACTCCCTTTAGATTCCATCAGCCAGCTTCTCATTTATGTCGGGCGTTCAGACGGTGTTTTCATTGGCCGGGCGTTTGGCCAGTGCCACAGGAGTTATGGACAGGTGTCACAAGCAACTTCTGTCTCCCCTGCCTTTCCTGTTTTTCCCAAGGGGCAGCTGGATTCTGCAGACTAGACACTGAACAGAGGTTAACAGCAGTGACCTTAGAGAGCACAACAACCTGCATCTTACAGACTTAGACCTCAGGGACCTGTGGGAGTTTTCTGTGTGTCTGGTATTGAAGTCGTCAGGCCGTGAAACTCGAGTGATTCAGACTATTAGATGGTATACTGATCACAATATGCTTAAGGCACAATTGTAAACCCATTAAACTCATTTTGAACTTTAGCCAGTCAGTAACTGGTTTGTGTGGGATACAGTAGTTCAACACCACTAGGTAAAGAAAACTAGGATGCTTCAAAATCTATACATTTGTTTTTTAAAATAAGCACATAGACAGAATTCTACACACTCACAATTCTTAGGGATTTGTTTTTTTTAGTATATAAACATTTTCAGAAAGGTTGGTGTAAAGAAATAGAAAATACGGTTTGTGAAAAATGTTAATCACATAAAGAGATAAAACAGCCCTGACATGCATCACATCCTGATAAGGCAGTTGCATGATTGTGTGTTGCATAAGTACAAATCAGCCTCGTTTTTACACATGCTCCCTGGGTGGAGGTGATGTTGCGAGTATGTGATTGGCAATAAAAAAACGTGGTTGTGGCAGTGCATGTCTTGTTCTCCTGACAGGCAGAGCACTGTTTGCACGGCCGGGGGTGAGTCTCAAATGCACGGCCCGACAGAGAGAGAATCCCACCATTTTCTGATAATGATGTGCTGTGCTTCCTCAGCTGTCTGTGCCTGCTCTCTAAATGTTTTTTTTTTTTTTTTTTATGACAGATAAGCTCAGCGAACTAAAAGGCTGTTTAAAGCTGTCACGTCCTGACAACCATTACCCACTCATTTACATGTCTTTTAGCATGCTCCTATAGGACGTCTCTCAACTCGGAAGCACCTAGTTCAGGCTTTAATGAACTACACCTTTCCCTCCCTTTGCCCTTATTTTCTACTTTCTCAGTGCTTGGTAACAAGAGATCATGTCTACAAGGAATGGGCAAAATACAGAATTTATAAAGTGAAATGGTTTCAATTAATGGGGAATTTAAATTGCATGGGCCACACATATGTAATGCAAATGTCAGAAATGTTGTTCTTTTTTAATAATATGGTTAGTTCATACTGAAACAGTGAACCTTTCTTCTCGTTTTCTCATTAGTTACTGAGTGTGAGCAAAAGTGTTGGAGTGAAATATAGAGTGTAAGAAAGATATATTTTATGTTACCTTTCATTTTTAAAAGTCCAATACTGTGTTCTACAATAATATTGACTTCTCGCTTTGATAAAATATTCACTGCTAAAATCTGCAGTAACAGACCATAGAGTCTAATGAGGCAAACCTCCATAAGGCATCATGCACTGACACACATCTTTTTAGCAGTGGTTAAGGGCATTAAGATGGAGGCAAGGCCTGTTCACACCAAGGACGATAACCTTTAAAAATCATTTTAATTTTGTATTAATAGGAATGTTCAAATAACAACTGCAATAAATCACAGAATGGAATCACATACAGAATGATTTTGTCACAGCTGCTAAACAATAAACACTGACAGCCAATTAGAATCCATCAAATGCTCTAAAGCTTACAGCAACTGCAATTGTTTTAATATTGGAATATCAGTTTAAAAATCATTTTGATGGTACACTGACCTCTAATAAGTCAAATGCCTTCTGTTTTTATCCCATGCTTCCCCTCAAACATCACTTTTTTGTGTTTAGGCCATATTTACCTTTCACTTTGATAAGGCTGCATTGACAACAAATGCACACATAAGGCTATCAGGTTATATTCATGAGAGTGATACATTTATGACAATACATTTCAGTCATTTAACTGTATAGGACTAAGCATTAATACCTCACAAAGCAGCAGACAACAAAACTGCAGCATGCTCTTATAATAAAGAAAGAGTTAGAGCATATTGGTGTGCACCCTAATATATTTTTTAATAGTTATGTTCATAGTATCTTAGCCTCAGATGTCTTGCCCACAAACAGGTGGCTGAAAATCTGATGTATACGGCACACATTGCTGGAAACACTTCCAGAGTTTCAAAGCTGTCATCAGATTGGTTAAATTATACAGGATTTCTTGGAGATGTGCGTGTCATGCTAAACCCTTCCACCCTTCCACGCTAAACCCTTCCACAAAAGAAAAAAGCCATTGAGTTTACAACTATGATAATAAGTGCTCATCAGGATCCACTAAACGCTGGATTCTCAAAAGTATGTGAAAAATGTAAAGTTCACAGCAATCTTTGAAATATAATAAGAGTTTTACACTCTGATCTGTCATTGTGTTATTTCTACGTCCATGAACCTGACATAGAACAAAACGAAATTTGATTGGTTGCTTTAACTGTTATGAGTCTGGATATGCATCTTTATAGTTATCGTTATTGATATGAGCAAGCCACCATTATTACATCTGGCTAATGTGTTAAGTGGTTCATAAATGTTTAGTTTCAATTATTGGTTCATTTGAACTCTAAAACTGAAGATGAAGAAGCTTGTGGAAAAGTTTCTTGCCAAAGTCACCCCACTTCTTCAGCTTGTTCAGGTCTGACATAAAAAAAAAACACTTGCCCTATCTGTGTGACGGATGATTGGATATAATCAGAAAAATATAACAGGCTGCACAAAACACCTTGACTATACAGTATACGCTGGTTATATCTGGCCAACATTCTGCAGACTCCTTTGAAGTGTCATTACTAAGTTTGTTGCATAAATTCCTTTGTGTTGAGATCCCTCTACCTTTCTCACTATAATCGCCCTTAGTCTAATATTGGATCAAGTTTCCCTCCTCTCTGACCTTCAGCCTCCTCATGTTCTCCAACCTTTCTCAAGCAGTGCAGCCCACCCCTTGTTGCTCGTGTTTCCATCTTGACAGGTCCGTGGTGTTACTCAGAGGGTTGTGCCTCCTGCCCAAAGCCCTCTATCTCCTCACGAAAGCAGCTGTTTTTACACAACTGTATCATCCTCCGGGGCTCCGGTGGGACTCCATGCAGCATCATTAATCACAGCACCTCGTGCCTTCCTGGAGCTGAACCTCTTCTGCGGCACCATCCATCATAAAAAAGCAGAGTATGTGCTTTGGCTTTTCAGAAATAAATTGAGACACTACAAGAAAAAAAAGCAATTAGGGAAGGAGTTTGGCCTATCATTCACAGGCTAATGTATCAAAATCCAAGATCAGTGAGCGGGAAAGGTTTTATTTTTTATACATTTGATCCAATCAGTCAGATGAAAATTGATAAAGAGAAAGCCAAATAAAAAAAATATCCTACTAGTCCTACTATAATGAGCATCAATTTTGGCAGAGGTTGAGGATTGAGTGTGCCTGGTTTGGCTGCTACAGTTGCAGGAAGAAGTATGTGAACATTTACTTGCATTATTAGAAACATTTCAAGCTTCAAAAAGAATGCAAAAACAAGAAAGAAGTAGCAATGCCCGAATCATTTGTTTCAGTAGGATTTCTCTTGAGTGGGATTTTGGTGAATCAGCTGATCCAGTTTACAAAATCACATTTATTTCTTCACAAATTTGATTCAGTCCTTTTCACAGTCAGCTTAAAATAATGACATCTTAATGTTTTTAGTAAATGCACCATATAAACTTACACAGTGCAAAAGTGGACTGTTTGGCATTCATTTGGCAGCACCATTTTCTGCACAAGATTTAGAGAGATTTTTTTCTTTACAAAACTCACTACCGGCAACATTCTTGGGATATGAGGTTGTGTATCACTCTCTTGAGACCATCTGAACTGGGATAAGGTCATTTCTGCTGAAGACATTTTGTTGTTGGTTTGGGTAACTGTGTTGTTGCTTTACCCAACTTTGTTTAAGCATTAATTGGTGGACAGATGGCCTTGCATTTTCCTGCAAATGTCCCGCTAAACATGGGAATTCATTGTTCTGTCGATGATAGCAAGCTGTCCAGGCCTTGAGGCAGTAAAACAACCACAAACTATCATGGCCTCTCCACCATACAGTACTTTATATTTGGGATGAATATTCATGTGCACTGTTATTTTTATTGAAACAACTTTACTTTAGTTTTGTCTGTCCATAGAATATTTATATTCATATTATATAATATATATATATATATATATATACACACACATACACACACACACACACACACACACACAATTCAAAGTTTAGGGTCAATAAGATTTTTGAACACTTTCAAATACTTATGCTCACCAAGAGAAGTTCATGCAATCCTCTCTCATACAAATTCATGCTGTACAAATTCATTCATATGTACGAATTTAGCTTAACCGTACATATTTTTGCACAATTTGTATGAATTTGTACAAATGATCTACACCTAACCCTGCCCCCAAACCTACCCGTCCTTTCAAATCATACAAAATCATAATAGTGAGGTTGTACTAATTCGCCACTTCATAAAAGATGTACAAATCGGTTTGTGAGATTAAATTGGTGTCACATGATCCTTAGAATTTAGAAATAAAATTTGAAAAAAAAGTTTGTAAGGATGTAAAAATCTTTACTGTCACTTTTAAACAATTTAAAGTATTCTTGCTGAATAAAAGTATTAATTAAAAAAAAAAAAAAATTCTTTACAACACCAATTTTTTGAATAAGGCATAAATAAGCATACATGCATCTACAAAAAGTAGAAGAGTGAGTCTGGATCTGTAGATTACTCCTAGCTACTCATCTGAATTAGAGTGATATCAGCTTTGGATGAAGTTAAACTTTGTTCTCTTGTTTAGCATTCATGCTGGCAAATAATCCTCTGATCTTCACTGGGCAAAGAGAGAGAGAAAGAAAAAAGAGAGGTGGAAGATTTTGCTATTGATAGCAGAAGAAGAGATAATGTATGCTGAGTGTATGCCTTGAAGTCATGGGCAGCAGGGAAATGTGGAAATGGGTAATGAATTTCTCATTAAGTCCTGGTTAAGGTGGAGTAATGAAGGGCTGATATTGTGTAATTATCTGTCTACATTACACTCATACTAAAGTGTTCCAATGCATTTGTTGCAAATTGACCATGGTAAGGAGGGGCGAAATAAGGGCAATTTGCATGCATCATTAGGATCACGCAATATCAGCCAGAGTAAGACATCTTAGCAGTGTACGCCAGATGAATATTAGATTAGTAAAATTTAGCTTTCTTATTATATTTGATATATATATATATATATATAGTAATGCTTCAGAAACAGGCTAAAATGTAAGTCATTATTCACTGGCAATCTTGATAACCACCCTAGATTTCTACTGCTTGTTAATTAAACAAGTAGCAGTGTCTGGTTCTTGAATGAAGTCATATATTTTCAATGAACCATTAAGTCCAGTTCACTAAGTCAGTTGAAGTTATTTGTTAACGTAAATGGTTAAGATTGATCTGAATCTTAAGTTCAGAATTGTCAGTATTAGGTGAACTATTCCTTAAGGTTAATGAGAACCAGTCACCTGGCTTGGTTGGCCAAGAGGTCCTTATTTCACAAGCACTGATTAGCTGAAATTTCACTTTAACCTTGAGCTCAGAGAACGTTCTGTCACTGGAAGAGAGGGATTAAAAAATAGGAAGTGACTTGGAAGAAGAAAATCAGCACAGCGGGTTGACTGAGAGTCCATGCACAATATTGTTTGCAATACAGTACATGTTAACTTGTTTAACACGACCATCTTCGCCAGTTTCTACATTTTAATGGCCCTTTCATACAAATGACCACATCATTTGCTTGGACCACAAATGCGATATAAAAACTCAATCAGTCGAGATGTTAGTGAAAATGAACTCCAGCCTGTCCTTATATCAGACTTACAATTACTGGAGATTACGAGAGAATTATTTCCACATGTTCTCAATAAAAACACCATAATCTCTCTCTCCCAGCACATTAAGGTGCTTTTGTTTGGCATTCAGCTGAGAGAGAGAGAGAGGTGGGGAAAAGGAGGGTGAGGGATACAAAGAGCATACTGAGTGACAGACTAATATTGCATATTACTATCATGATTATTGCTCACAGATTTATGTAGTGTTAGAAAAATCTGTAAATATCAAATATAGTACTGAAATGTTTTTTAAAAAAGGTATTTGGCCAAGCGCGCTCTGTCTTTAAGCACATATGTGTACATATTTCAGATGACACACACACACAGTACTCACTCACAAGTTTAATGCTTAATCTAAATCACTAGCTTCATTCAGGAAAAAAACTACAATTTTCCTTGTCTAAAAATGTAGGTCACTTTAGCTACGCTGTAAAAAAAAAAAAAGAAAAGAAAAAAAAGTGTGGAGTACTCTTTATATTACATTTTCTGTTGTTTAATGAATGTTTATTGCATTAGCCAAGTGTCATGTGCATTACCGTGGTGGTCTGTTGTATTTGCATTTTCTATATATTAGTATATACTAAACTACTTAGTATGGCAAAACTACTTCTGACGAGCTTTAATTCTTCATGTGGCTCATCTCTTTTACCACTATTATTATGTTGGTTGTCAGTATGTTAAAGGGACAAAACAGATTTTAATAGCAGTGTGCATTGTTGAATTTACATTCAAATTGTCTTGTTAGTAAATTACAGTTTACTACTGTAAAATGTAAATGTGCAAATTTAAATGGCTGTAAATGTGTTTACAGTTTTTCTGTATTTTTGTATTTTATTTTATTTTTTTACAAAATTTGCACAAAGCCATAGCTGCAAACATTTTTATTGTAATTTTTTTTTTTTTTTTTTTACAGAGTGCACTTAAAAATATAGCTATAACAAAATACAAAACACATGCAACTCAATGCAAAATACATTTTTTTTTTTAAGTGACTTTTGTCTGTTGTTAATGTGATAAACTAAACCATTACTTAAATTTCATTATATATTTACTAAAATTTGATTTGGATATAATTAATTGAAATATTCTAATAAACTGAAGGGAAAAAAAAGATCAGAAAAGCAATGAAATTCCAATGTTCCAAGTGTCCAACATACTTTCTGGGGCCACTACATGTCATCTTAAGGTTTTCCCTAAGTTTTTATTTATTTCCTAATATTTTAATATCCCATTCAGATACAATTTCTCAACAGTCTTAAACAAAAATAAAGACTGTGCACTGTAAACATCAATTTCAGGACAAGCATCCTGAAGAAGAAGAAGAAGGAAAAAATAAACACTTCCACAGCCATATCAAAAGGAAGTTGAATTTAAGGACACTAGTGTGGTGTTTAAAGAGGTATATGGAAAGAGTAATTGACAGATGAAAGGCTAAATATGGAAGCACACAAGAAATTGATCCCATTGGCTATTGTGTGTGTGCTGACCATGGCCAACTCGGTCTATCTGGCTGAAGTACAAGACAAATTTCATGAAACGGCCAGGAAAAACAGGTCACTTCTGATGCGAAAACATCACTAACAAAGAGCATTCTCATTGCGCTTCATTGCTGTTAGGATGTTGTTTCTTAAAAGATACTGGCATGCATTGTTTCTCTGGATCTCTGTGTGATCAGACTGTTGAGTTTAGTGTTCAAGTGGGTGTGTCAGTGGTACAGGGGCAGCTTTTATAAAGGAAGTGCATATACCTTAGTTCAGCTAAAGTGCATGGAAATATGAGCCTGATCCCCCTCTGTTAGTATGGACTGTAACAGTTCACTTTATTACAGAGGGAAAATACATATGTCTAACACTGGTCATATGACAAAGCAGAAAGTATTCACATGCTGTGAGTTTTAATTCCAAAAGCATGTGTTTCAAATATAGATAGTTGTTTTAAGTTTTTCAATTCTGCTGTCAAACAATTTGGTTGTGTTTTAAATTGTAATTGTGGAACTGAAATGTCGAAACCAAAACATCACTATGGCTTGGGTTTCTAATGTTTCTAATTTGTTAAAATATGCTGAGTGAATGACAAAAGTTTAACTTGAGCTAGCCAAGAAAAACACATCAGACACTGGTCCGCTGTGGGACAGACTTTCTTTTAGAGGCATAATCAATGTATCCTTTGTTGCTGGTGAAAGGAAAGAAAACTATTGTCAAATATATATAGGGTATTTTTTTACAAGAAGCATGACTTTTAAAATATTCCCAAGAGCACTTTACAAGATGGAGGTTCAAAAATTGACAGAGTACTCCACAAGCAAGGACCACCGGAGCATCTGGCAAGATCATGCATATGAAACACAAGCCGTCCTATTGCACAAGAATATGTGAAAGTGAAGTGGTCAATCTAGGGGTTGCATTTTTAGGTGAGAAGCAAGAAAATGATACAGAGAGTACTATGACATGCAAGAGGTATGTAACCCAATGCTGTGTGAAGTAGATATAAAAATCGCAAAGTGTTTTAACGATCCTGGTTCAGATTCATCCAAACGATTCTGGTTCCTTAAAGGAATAAGTTACCCAAAAATGAAAATTATGCCATATTTTACACTCCCTCAAGCCATCCTAGGTGTATTTGACTTTCTTCTTTCAGATGAACACAGTCTGATTTTTTTATCCTGGCTCGTCCAAGCTTGGTAATGCTGGTGGATAGCAGCCATTATTTTGAATCTCCGTAAATAGGATATTTTCTGATAACCTTTAAGTCTCTGGGGAGGGTTTTTGTAACAAAAATATTTTTAGTTTTCAAAATATTTAATATATAACTGACTTCCATTGTATTCCAAGTTGCGGCTTCTTGGCTGACTTTTGATTTGACTTACAATGCAACTTTACGTTGAGTCAGCCAAAAAGCCAGACCTCGGCACTCTCGCTCTCTCTAATGGCGGCTATCCAAAAGCATTATCAAGCTTGGATAAATTGTTAAAAAAAAACTATTTTGAGATATTTAGAAAAATACATTTATTTAAATCTGTTTTGTTTGTAGTACACTTTTTTTTTAGGAAAGATTTATGCAATCTAATTACTGGCATAAACAATACATTTATCCCAAGACATTTTTACTCACCGTAACTCACCGTGTGTGTATGTGTGTGAATTCATTTATTTATACTTTTTGTCACAGGTATCCAAAACGGTTTAATAGCCAATTTTTTGGTTACCAATATTCTTCAAAATAAAACAATATAAAACTATAGATAGATAGACGGGTGTCTTGTTCAAGAATCAAATATACTGGTTGCAATTTATGTTTTTGCGTTACTACACTGTTGGAGATCTATAATTTAGCAAAAAAAAAAAAAAAAAAAAAAACCTGTTCTGAAAGGTAATCTTTAATAAACCTAGAAAATGTGAGGAAAGATAAAGAGGCACATTGACAAATGTGCAGCACAGTGACCTGGCTAAGCTCAGGATTGCTGGATGCTGCTGGGGGCATTTAGTGTAGCTGTTAATGTGCATGTGGCAGCTGGTCACAGCCTCTTTGAGGAAGCTGTAGGTCTGAGAGAGGCCAAAGTTTCATACCTGCCTCCCACCCGTTGCGCCCGTGCTCCCTTTCCCCATCCAGCACAGAACAACGGCCCCTTACATCGCTGGACTTTCTCACCTCCTCGAGCCCAACACAAACAGAGTGCAATGTGGAAAAAAGATCCCTGTTTCCCAAGAGTATGCGAGAGAGCTTCACCAGATGTTTATAAACCATAACTTTGAAATATGGCACAAAAATGCTTACAGGCTGTCATGTTGCGTTAATACTGAGAGAACGACAAAAAAAGTCTAATTATTTCCAGATGAGGATTTTTTTCTCTCTCTCTTTCTCATGTTGGAACGCGAGGAGTGTCCAAACTTCATAAATCTGAAATATGTGCTGCTCTCTCCATTTTTTGCTTCTTCTGGATGCCCCCCACCCAGCTGAAAAAGAAAGAATGAAGAAGAAAAACACAGAATGGAAGTGGGCTACAGTGAGCTTGGCCTCGGGGGTGGGGGTAGGTGGAAGAGTTACTGCCCTCTAGTTCATTATAAAAATCAGCTCGGAGTGTTTGCCTTTCTGAGCGGTTTCCTCATGCTGTGAATCTGTGGTGGAAAGAATCTAACGTTTATCATCATTCTGATAAAAATAAATCCATAAAGTATATAAAATCAACTCATTTTGGCTCCACTTTCCCCACACCATTCACTCCAAATCCCAAAAAAAAAACAACAACAACAAACGATCTACAAAAAGTGCCAAACAGCAGCGTGGTGATGAGGAAGTAGTTTTACAACTGTGCCTATGAGACTCGAACCTGGCTTCTCACTCGATGAAATTCAGAATAAAGGTGAAGAGCAGCAACACCACACTGTAAAGCCCACAGGGCATTTGGGCACTGTGATTAGATTGAGTCCAATAGTACAGCCAAGACGTCAAAATGATGGAGAAACACGCAGCTGACCTGCAGGTCTGGAAGCCATTAGACAGGTTTGAGGCAACACTACACCACACGCAGACAGCTATTGCATCCATAGTAGCCGTGGGTGTTCACTATCATATTTCCCCACCTTTTTCATTATATTTTAAGCCCTTCTTTTTGGATGTCTGTGTAAAAATTGTCAAAGACCTAACAGATAATAGATGCAGCGTGTGATCATAAAGGTTGTATTAGTCTCCACTTTTCTGTGTTATACACAAATAAACACGCACACGGGTCTACATCAAACCTCGCTGCTTATGGAGGTTACAAAGTACCAAATTCATGTCCTCACATAATGTCTCCCAGAGTTCCAAAGTCATGGAGAATCCCTATTATACCATCTCAGACGAACTCATTCACAAAAAGGTCCATATCACACACCGCACGCGATTACCTTGATACAGTACAGAACTGTATGTCCCCTGAGGAGGACACGAGCGAGAGCTTCTTCAACACAACAGCGTAATTGGGATACATACATAAATTAGACGTGCAAAGTTTCCTCCCCCCAGACAGAAGTTCCTTGGTCCTTGAGATTAAGCACTCATCTCCGTATTGACATGTTTGTGCCGCTGTAGGTGTTTCGATTTAAGCCCAATCGATTCCTTTAAGTATCTAATATAAGGAAGGCAGGCCGTAAACACGTCAAATTAGCGGTAATGAATAGCACCGCACAAGTAGAAGGGGCTGTCGAAGCCCGTACGAGGGACAATACATTAGGAAGAGTTATATGTGCCTGCCCTCTCCAGCACAGAGGGTTAAACAGCGCCTTGGCAGCCTCGGCTCCAAAGTGGATAGGGCTGTGCGGTGGTCACACACTGTTTCATTGGCTGAGGTACAACAGCAACAAGCAGAAATTAATGTGAATCTGTAGCCGATTTTAGTGGGCAACAGGGCCTGTAAACAGGAGGCTTTCACAAGCCCTCCAGCCCCAAGGAGATGAGCCAGGAGCGGGGTATGAACGCGCCAAGATGGAGCACGGGGGTGGTGGTGAGGATGGATGTGTGGATGGAAAGATAGATATTTCACAATCACATACACGAAGCGGAGATGGATGGACGGACAAGTAAACTATAAGGCCTGTATGAAGACACAAGAAAGACAAGCGGAGAGAAACGGAGGCAAAGAGGAAGGGAAAACAAACGTGAACATTTATTTTCCCATCGCCGTATTTATAAAACAGCAAAAACCGCCTCGCTTTAATAAGCCATAATTCCTTTCGGATGGTTTTGTATATTGTTACAAGAACAGCTGGGGCATGTTTTGTCTTCACGTCGTGGTTTGTAGATAGATCGCCAGAAATGAAGGGGTGCACAAAAAGATCTTGTATCGCATCTAATATCTGTATCTGCTGTATACGTTTAAACCAATTCAGCATTTAAATACAGAATTGTTTCATTAAATTGCAAATCTTCCATCACTGATACACAACATTAATCACCAATTAGCTTGTCTTGTGACTCTGCAGTTCTGTCATTATACTATAATGGCACTTAATGATGCTTGGGAAACGTAATTAAAAGAAACGAATATATAACATGGGAAATCACTACAAAGCATCAATCAAAGTGTCTCTGTCAATGGAGAGTTCCGTCAAACGAACAAGCTTCTATTCTGACCCCATTAAGATCAAATCAAGGGCTGATTTGCTCCATGTCCAAATGTCACACAGAGTTAGTGCTATACAAGACAGAGATAATTACTTTTGCCAATATAGTTCTCAACTGGGATGCTAACATGGAAGCAAAAAAAACGGACAGAACATCAGTAAACAATTTTAAAATGTGTGTTTTTTAAAGCCAGTGGAGTCCAGTATGTTTTGGACACTATTAACTTTCATTGTTTTGACAAACATTCTTCAAAACATCTCCTGTAAAAGAAGAAAAAGTAATTTTTAGGTGAACTATCTCTTTAAGAGTTGAAAAGATCTGTCCTCGCATGTACCTACTATGGAATATGTTTAGTTAATGAAGGCTACTAGGTCGATCAGTTATCAGAAAAGCCAAAGATCATCGATGCGTAATGCACTCCGACAAATGCACCTGCCATAATTGAGTGACGTACACATGCTCTATTAGTTTTGTGGATTTATTGTGGTGTCCCTGTCCATTTATCTCCTTTATAATGTTGTAATCATAACCGCACATTGTGATAAATAATTACTGCTGTGGAATAAACAGCTAAACACACCGATACCTGCACTAATGGCTCCACATTCATAATTCAGCTATCTCACTCCTCTGCCACTCTGCAGTCAATTTACTGAATCACAGCCAATTGGCAGCCACAGCAGGAGGTGAGAATAGCCAGAGCAATCAAACGAACGGTAATATATGCAGGTTTGTCTAACAGAGTTCATGTTGCCTCATTCTCTCTGGTGCCACCTGTGATATCTAAACGGCTAAATGCAGCCTCCGTCATCCATTAGGTCCCTCCGACCCTCTCATTAGTCCTACTCACAGCAAATTACCCGCAGCAATTAGAATAAATATCAAACACAACAAGCCCTGGCCACGGCATATTCGGGTTCACGCTGGAACACCTACTGTGGGTGTTCTGATTAGGGTGAAGCTTACATCAGAGCCCTGCAGTGCAGCCGAGGTAAAATACAGTGTTAAATGGACAGTGTTACTGCTGTATTTTTGTCATGTGAGGATTGAACCTTTTGCATGTTCTGGTAACAGATCATGAGTTTAAATCAATGATCTGGTTGATAACAAAATTTTAGGGGCATAAAAACAGTACATTTTTTCTGTTCCTCTAAAAAATCTATAGGACTTTACAAGACAAATCATGCTCTTTTGCATGTGCTTCATAAAATTGTGTTCTTTATAAAATTGCAAAGCTTTAGTCCTCATTTATTGTAATTATATATAAAAGTACAAGCAGTTGATTCTTTTTAAAATAAGTTAGTGAGTGAAACTACACAGATTACATCACAAATACTTGCAGCAAACGTCCTGAAATATGCGATCAATGCAGACTTCAAACTGCTGAAGATGGCCCCTGATGTGCAGAATATGAAGTAAATCTTGATTTATGGTTTTGCCCTTTTCTCAGAGTGCACGTTAATAGCAGTAAATTTGTAGTTATGTCTAAAGGGAACTGTCTATAGTGCAAGAATCTTGGAGGCTTTGCCTGTATCAGAGTTGCCTATTATAGACAAACATGCAAAGATTAGCTATACAAATACAACAGGGTTAGTCAAAAATTCTGTCATTAATTACTCACCCTTAGCTACAGTGTTCCAAACCCATAAGACCTTCATTCATTTTCGGGAAAAAAAAGGCATTTTTGATTATATCAGAGAGCCATCTTTCCCTCCATAGACAGCAATACAACTGAAATTATTCAGATCCAGAAACTTAGCAAATACATCAGTAAAACAGTCCATGTGACTTCAGTGTATCAACCCTATTTTGCGACGCTAGAACAATACTTTTTTGCCCAAACAAAACAAAAATAACATAATTTACTCTTCTCCCATCATTTACGCTCAACACGGCGGATACTGTACGTCGCAAGATGTAACGTATTTAAAGGTTTTCGCAGAAGAGCTGAGCCCGCGTCAGCGCGAACTCAGAGTCGTGGCAACGAAAGTGTAACGTCTCCGTTCCCTCCTTCAGGGAACGTGGGTTACGTTCGTAACCTAGACGTTACCCTTTCAGTCTAATCACTTAAACGTTACATATGGGAACACCCATGGAATAGGCCACGACCCTGGAGGCAGCGTTACACAGAGACCCCCCTGCCGACAGGCAAGATACTTTCAAGTTTGTCAGCAGAGGAGTCTGCATGTAACTTTCCCCAACACCCTGGGGGCCAGATTGGGGCCCCACAGGGCTGCCATTAGTACTGAAGCAAGTAGTTGGGAGAGCCGAGCACATGACTTAACACACAGTTCTTGCATGTGGAATTTCGGGAAATGCGATATATCGATACGATTATATATATAATTGCAGGTAAAAACAGCCTTCTGGCTGACTGTGCAATATTGAGTTTTGTAGCCACACCTACTGGGCGAAGGAGACCCAGAGGAAGCACAGCCGGAGTTAA
The DNA here is from genome assembly GCA_034779775.1 of Enteromius afrohamiltoni. Lineage (NCBI taxonomy): Eukaryota > Metazoa > Chordata > Actinopteri > Cypriniformes > Cyprinidae > Enteromius > Enteromius afrohamiltoni. The sequence continues at coordinate 12,927,095 of JAUYWG010000048.1, forward strand.
TCTGAGGGGCAGGGAGGACTCAGGTTCACTTAGTTAAGGAAACACTTCAGTGAAGATGCAGGAGGACACGGCCTCTACGTGGAGGTCGTAAAACCTCGCGAAGGTGTTGGGTGGTGCCCAGCCCGCAACCCTACAGATATCTGCTACAGAGGCGCCAATGAGCCAATGCATAGGATGAGGGACAAGGACACTCCTTGTTGAGTGAGCTCTTAGTCCTAAGGGGCACGCCTATCCCTGGTACAAGTAAGCCAGGGAGATGGCTTCAACCACCCAGTCAGTGTAGAGGTGCAGAACGTGTACAGGACACAACAACTCTATGGCTGAATCTGCCTCTTCCCGTGGGAGAGCTTGCAGGTTTAATACCTGATTGTGGAAGGGCGTGGTAGGAACCTTGGGCACTTAGCCGGGCCGGGGTCTTAGGATAACATGAGAATCAGCCAGGCCAAACTCCAGGCACTCTTCGTCGACAGAGAAGGATTGTGGGTCCCCCATCCTCTTAATGGAAGCCAGTGCAGTCAAAAGCGCAGTTTTCAGTATCAGATAATTCAGATCTGCTTACTGAAGGGGCTCGAAGGGAGCTTGCCGCAGGCCATGTAGGGCAACGGCAAGGTCCCAAGAGGGTACGTGGTGTGGTCTCGGGGGATTAACCCGACGCGCACCTCTGAGGAACAGGATGATGAATGTCAAAAACTACTGAGCCAAGTCCTCGACAGTGTTGCTGAATAGGCAGACCTGGAAGATGGGAGCATCGAGAAAGCGTGTTTTGTCGACGTCTGCCACCTGCGCCAGATTCAGCCAGAGAAGTCGCTCCTGGACCACAGCTACGACTTTTGTAGTTCTTCGTAGTCCAAGGCCAATATGCCTCGAATGGGAGCCGTGACTGGCTCTGCCAGGCTGAAGCACCGCGCGGGCATAAATGCACCGCAACAGTGCTCTCGACCTGAGGGACCGCCACATACCCCCTGGCTGCACCGCCTTTGAGAGTGGCGAGGGGAAAGCAGCCTCAGCACAGGCGTGATGAATACGGGATTCACCACGACCTGGTCAGTTCCTCATGCACCTCCGGGAAGAAAGAGACTGGAGGGGAAGGTGGCTGGGCCGCGGTCCTGAACCCCAAACATCCAGTCAAGAGGGGTTGGCCGAAGGCACACGTGGCACCTCCAAACTGATTCCCTCGGCGACACGGAGGAGCATAGCCGACAGTTCAGCGTCCGTCGCAGACGGAGTGGCCACCACTCTCCCTCTGAGGCTGTGGAAAACATCTCAGCCTTGTAGGGTGCCCCGAAGGATACGCTCAGCCCTTGTTATGGTTGGAGTGGTCCCCTCCGGGAGGACCACAAAACTACGCAGTGCGGCAGAAGTCCACAGGGCTTTTAAACTGGACAGAACATTCTGTACAGACACCTGGAGGTCCGCCAGGCACCTCGCCACAGCAGTTGAAAAACTATTATGGTTTAACAAGCTGCCGGGGGAAGGACGCGAGGGGAGCAGTCTCGCGAACGATAGACCGGAGCTCAACGTAGCCATGGACATCCGCTCGCAATAAACGCATGATCCATCCACGAAAGCTGTCTCAGCGTGTTCTCAGCCCAGACATGTGAAGCAGTGATCTTGTCTGTCTACAGAGGTGAGGAATCTCCCGGACCCAGAAACGCACGGTCGCATCGACATTCCAGAGAACGCTTCACCAACCGTAAAAATTTGCTCTTTTTTCCTGGATTGCCCAGGGAAGACCTTTCGCGGCAACTCTGTGCACTCAATGGGTCTTTGCTCACTGGAATGCAAAAAGTTGGCACAGCCAGCTTTGAAAAAAGCCACCAACTCGCAGGACCTGCTGACAGCCACCCAGTGAATGCTGCCAGACAAGAGAGCAAAAGATAGCAGGAATTATTTTCAGTAGATCAACTTCAATACAGCCAAGGGAATCTCCAGCTCCGAATGGCAAAGGCTCTGAAGCGAAAAGTTACATGTGCACTGCGCTCGTGCCCTCTTGTACTCACGTGGTGAGTGCACGCCTATATTCATTGGCCTTTTGTATAAAACTCAAAGGCAATTGGTCTCTCTGGCGAGTTCCCATATGTAACGTTGAAGTGATTTGACTGAAAGGGTAACTGGTCGGAATGGAACATAGGCTCTAGAGAAGAGTTTTTTAAAATGGCACTTGTTTAAATTTGATTGGCAGAATGCTAAAACCATGTAGCAAACAGCAAGGTCTAGAGGTGCATTTTTTAACTTCTTAAGCAAACTTGAGCACTGCCTTTCTAGTTTCGTAGAAAATTTTGTAAATAATGTGAAGTGCAAACTTCGGTGACTTACCCTGATATGGACTATTTGCATCATCTGATGGTTTTAAGGTCACTGTCTTCCACCAGTGCTCCCTTCTGTTTCAGACTCTCTCTCCTACTAAGACTAAAAAAACACATTATGATTTTCCGGTATTACCAAACTGACATGTTGCCATCTTTGATTTACTTATCATTATTCTCACTGCTATGATGAGAAAAGCAGATTGACTTTGGTTACTGTAATCTGCTATGTGAATGGGAACTCAAGTCACCTGTCATTAAATAGTATTACATAATATGACAACATTAATATAATAAAATATAAAATAAAGACAGACAATCTCCAAAGTTTGAATCTGACAGTGAGCCTGAAACAACTGAAACTGAAACTTAAAAAATAAAAAAAGTGAACAATATACCCATTTCCATCTGACTTTATTTTAAAAACACAACAATCCCAATGCATAGTTAAATTTTTCCTCCTAGAGGGAATTGTCACTCTTCATTTGGGGCCAAATGTTTTTGACATTACATGTCCTTTATGATATCTTGAAGACCTGATGAGTAGAACAGTGGAGTCATGTTAAGGACATTTGGGTTTGCATTCACTGCATTATTGTGGCCGTTTTGTGTGTGAAGTGCCTGTGTGCCTGAAGAGGCCCCTGGGCTGAAACACAGTCCCAACCCCCCTCTACCCTTTATTCCCCACATCCTACTATCCCCATGGCTCGGCCTGCAGTGTTTTTGTGTTGTGTGATGACAGGCCTGCCTCCCCGGGGAGGGCCACCCCCCAACCTGTACCCACACTCTCAGGTACCAGGCAGCATTTCCTTCTCTCTTTTGGCGCCTTCGAACATCCCTCTCTGATCTCCGGTATCTCTCTTGTCTCTCTGTGGACTGTGAAGACCCTCTCACTCGCTCGCTCTCCTTTTCTCTCTGTATCATGTCCTCTTCTTCTCTCTTGTGGCTTTTTATTTATTCAAATTTCTTCACCTCTTTTCAATTCGCCGTCTTTGTCTTGCTTTTTCCTTGTTTTCTCCTTTTCTCTATTCTCCCCAAGCTCCCCAGTGGGACCCCTGTTTTCCCTCTCAAAGATGTCTTTCAGTTCTCCTCTCCTTCTCTATCCCCGCTCGTGGGAAGAAGAGCTGGAAACAATCTGCTTTATTTATTAATTTATTTATTTGGTTCATGCTGAGATAGTTCCTGCATGTATTAGTCTTTATCTTAAGGTATAATCTGAAAGGTCTTTGAGCAGGTATATGTGCATTCCCTGCATGACTAATAATTGAATGACACAAAAAAATTTTGTATGAACTGCATCAGGACCGGCATGGAATATTTAGAAAGCATGCATGTTTACAATATTTCCAATGTAACAAATTATGTATATTAATATTAAACACTATTTTGTTATACTACGTAATTAGACATAATTAGATATATTCAACGAAAGAAAATAAGAAATATTAATTCAGTCTAATTTGCCCAATTTATTTCAATTACACCTTGTGGAAATCCTTATTTTTTCCCCACAATGGAAAAATTGACAGATTATAAAAAATAAAATAAAATAAAATAAAATGATCTTAATGCCCTTGCCTGGCAGTGTTTTTTTCCAATATAAACTTATGAGGGCTTTTAGCATCTCTGTTGTTTCTCGTAGACAGAAATGTGTTTATAAAATTGTTTTTCTTTTGAAACCAAATTATCTAAGCTTTGGTAACCATTAATTATATTGCTAACATTCTAGGCACAGTTTTTTTCATTTGTTTCAATTCTTCCAATTAATTTTTGAAGAAACAAGATGCTACTTAAATGACATAACTGAGATCTGAACTTCTGAGAAATATAATTTTTTCTCTGTGTGCTTAGTACTCTGATGCTTTATAAGTGCCATATAAACATAATCAGCTCACTCATTAATGCTGGAGGAGGCTGATTTGCTCTATAGAGTTTCTGTCAGTGAATGTCAACAATGACATGTAGCATTTGAACCAATCAGGCGCTATTTGTTACATTTAACAAATAATCTTTAATACCGCTTTACCCAGGCCAAAGGGTAACTAAAACTGGGGGTCTGTGCACCCTTCCCACGAAAGGCAGCTGACACCTCAGGAAGGCAAAACAGGCCTCTGATTCCATGAACAAAGCAACTCTGTCTAGTTCTCCCTTTTGAAAAGTCAATGGACTTTCCCCTAAATTAAATTACAGGAAAACTTTCTTTAAGTGAATATATATCCTTCAAGTGTGTATATCATCTTGTGTGGAGTATACTGTTTTATGCATGTTATAATAGATCACTAGCTAATATCACCTGATAATAACACATTTCGTGTTTGGTATCTAAGGACTCGTCTTCAGATGATCTAATTGAGAGTGTATGTTATATGGTGATATCTTTGCAACATTTGGTGTTTTTAGAATCTCTTCTAATTTGTACATTAACCTCCAATCCAGTGCATATGCAAATTACCATGTGTAGAAACAAAGGAACTCGAGCCGCGTCCAGCAGATGCTATGGGGAATGCCTCCAGCGTTACGGCTCTGAATGTGTGTGAAATCAGACCAATGGAATGGGCTGACGTCATGTTCGTGATGTCACCGGCCGGGAAGCTTATGAGCACATGGAATGCAACCGGCATTTAGCATTTTGCCATTCAGCAAAGCGTGCTGTGACTGTGTGTGTGAAAGAAAAGTGGTATTAGTGTCTCACCAAGCAGAAAAATGTCCAAATTCACTAGGAAGAATGATCGGGGCGACAACGAGTCAGTATACAGGTCATGTGCTTACCCCTGCAAACGCTTTATCGCACAGGGTGATTCACATGAGCTGTGTGTGGCTTGTCAGGGTGCAGAGCACGCGGCGTCAGCTCTTGAGGGAGCTCAAGACACCGAGGTGTCGAGATCGTGGAATAAACCATATTCAGCCAGGCTTTTCCACTTATCTATGGACTTTTATGGGAATGTGTGTAACGTGAAAGAGTAGGGCTACAAGGCGGTGCCGCACATAGAACAGACGCTTGCAGGCTATCTGTCTCCCGCCACGGCATGATCCTTGAAGGCTATGTCCCTTCCCTCCAAGCAGCTCAGAACATCTTCAGTGCTTGTTGGGAAGGGGTGCATGTCTGCACATGATGTCAGTGTCGCATGCATACTAGGCTGACCTGCTAGCGAGTTGGATGAGAAGGAGATGGTGAGCTCTGATGACATCCGAGAGCTCAGGAGGACCGCTGACCTCTCACTGTGGGCCACCAAAGAGACTACGAGTTCTATTGGCTGGTCTATGGCAGCCGCAGAGAGGCATCTGTGGCTAACCCTGTCTGACGTTAAAGAAAAAAACAGGGCTTGCCTGATGGATGCCCCACTTGTGCCTCAGGGTCTGTTCAGCGACGCTGTTAATACTGTTGTTGACAGGCACCAGGAGGCATGCAAACAGGCGGCAGCGTTTCAGCGGTTCCTCCCTCGCCGCTCTCCAACTCGCAGGGCTGCTGGGTGGGAGCAGCCCCAGCTGAGTACTAGGTCCTCGTACCGGGAAGCGCTGAAACAGAGTGTCGCCGAGCGGGCTCCTGTCAAATGTCACATCTGGTACTCTCTAGCTCATCCAGCTCCACGATGGTAAAGATGTGGCCGAGGCTCCGTCTGTATGCTTTTCCCCCAATTGCTCTGCTTCCAGGGGTTCTGGACAGAGTGCGCCGGGACGAGTGAGGTTCTCGGACCTGATGTCTCTGGTGGACGGCTCCCCAAGGGAGATTCCAGTCAGAGGAGACCTCCTCTCACAGGCAGGGGGCACCGTGGTGCACCCCCGCCCGGAGCTGTGGAAGCTGTGGGTGTGGCCCCTAATGGGGTGCAGCTCATAGCAGCTGGTCTCTCAATCGAGGTTGTGGAGACCATTCTCCATTCCAGATCCCCAGCTACGAGGAAACTATATGCCCTAAAGTGGAATGTCTTTTTCTCCTGGTGTGGAGAAAATCAGCAGGATCCAGTTAACTGCCCGATAGGTATAGTGCTGGAATTTCTGCAATATAAGCTTTCCACAGGGGTTGCCCACTCCACACTGAAGGTCTATGTGGGGGCAATTTCGGCTTACCACACCTCAGTGAATGGACACACAGTGGGGAAGGTTATACGTTTCCTCAAAGGTGCACTGAGGGTGAGGCCTCCAGCACGTCCCAAGGTGCCAGTCTGGGACCTGGCTGTGGTGTTGCAAGAGCTTTGCAGGCCGCCCTTCGAGCCCATAGAGGATATTTCTGATCATATGTTGATTATTAAGACCTATTATTGGACCTAAGAGCCACGCCCAGTGCTGGGGTGCTTAATGAGTAGGCACACACACTGGGCAGGGCCGTGAGAGTGTGGGGGCGTGGGCATCTCGTTCCCCATAGCGTCTGCTGGACACGGCTCGAGTTCCTGAAGAGGAACGTCTCAGGTTAGAACTGTAACCCCAGTTCCTCGAAGGAACAAGGCGCTGCGTCTAATCAGCCACACCCTCAGCATCCCTGCCGGCTTTGCTGCATGACAAAAAGCTAAATGCCAGTTGCATCCCATGTGCTCATATGCTTCTTGGCCGGTGACATCACCAACATGACGTCGGCCCATTCCATTGGTCTGATTTCACACACATTTAGAGCCGTAACGCTCGTCTCGTTCCTTCAAGGAACTGGGGTTACAGTCGTAACCTGAGATGTTTCCTCCAAAGGATCACTATTGGCTCTTTGACCCAATTTTGGCTTTTTGCTTTTTCTGGATGCTGGACCCCCACCATCTCTCTTGACTCCTGGCTAAGGCCCCCGAGACCGATGCAAACGCACAGTGCGATGTTTAAGGTAGTACGAGCTCGCATGCAAGAACAGCGAGCGCTGTGTGATATTTTGAGCAGCATTTAAAATAATATAATAAATAGTATAAATCCATAAAAAAGGAATATTGATTTAATTCTCTGCCCTTCAGCCAAACTCTGCCATGCCCTTCGTTTTCTTTTCTTTTTTCGCAAGCCATTGCTGCCACAAAGAAAAGGATCTCTTCCTCAGAGTCCATGTTTTTGGCGGGGGATTACCTCGGAAACCGGCAGGTTTTAAAATCGTGCCGTGTACCACTGCTTCCATAAATGTCACGTGTGCGTGGCCATATGGTCTTGAGACTGTCAGAATTCACACCGTGTACGGCCGCCTTTAGATGAGGATTTTCATGTAACTCAAGATCCACGAATCACAACAGATCTCTCTCTCAACTCTCCTTTCATCTACCAATCAGAGTCAGGACATCTTTGGAATTAATCACTCCTCAAACCAGGAAGGACATGAGACTGCATCCGACCCTCACCAACGAGGCAATGCAAGTATCGTACATATAACTAAACAAAACAGAGGTTTATTATTAGTTATAGAACCTTTTATGAACGGCACTGATGATTTTACAGGTGGTCAGTCTTTTCATAACTTCAAATTTGGCTTTTCTTTATGGTTTACCCTTAAGCCTTCTTTGCACTTACCCCATATGTGAGTATATTTATACATGTGTGTTCAGTTATGTGAGTTAACATAGAGTTCAGAAAACTTTTGCACAAACTACATGAGTTTCTGATTCAGCCTCGCAAATGAATGTCCCTTTATGATTTCAACCCTTGCTACATGCTCTAATGCAGCGATACTGTAAGAAGGTTTTTTTCTGTGGCCACAAAAATATCCCTTCTTTGAGTTTATATGAACTTATATTTATATGAATATGTTCACTAAATGAACAGATTAGTTGATGGTAATTCTGCTACAGTTACTACTGGCAGCTGATATAAATAATCGCAATTAATCATAATTAATAGTAATTATTTATATACATCCCCCTAATGAGCTAATATGCTACAGACAAGTGGAGAGAGATGCACACACACCTGTTCAAATTGTCATCTATCACTCATTCCTGCACATTAGCTCCCAGACAGTCTTCCCCTGGGATCTGTGACTAAGAGAGAGTGGGAAGAGTGACAGAAAGAGAGAAAAAGACACAGTAAGATAGAGAAGGAAAGATAAGTAATCCTTCACTTGTGATGTTTAATGTTCAAAGCGGGCTTTGTTTGCTAAGTGCCTCACTGTGGGGTGTGGACTGAAGGTTTGGGGGGTGTGGGGGGTGGCCGTGTCTCTCAATAATCCATTAGCTAATAGCTGTACAAAGCGTTGCCATCTTACCTCCATACATAAGCCAGTTGAACAAAAAGACAGACATAAAACTGACAATTACTGACTCCAAAACACTCAGACATTAACTAGGTGGCCATATAAAGAATTTAAGATCAGGCTTGGCTCAGAATCAACCTGTGGCATGTCTGACCAATTAAACAAATAATATAATAAAGTAAAACATTCAAATACTTATTTAAATAATTATATTTATCAGCATTACTGTTTTTACTTTATTTTAGATCAAATACATGCAAATAATTTTATTTATTTTTATTTATTTATTTATTTATTTTTTTTTGGAATTGACAAATATAGTATTTATTCAGAATTTTAAATTTTAAATTTTATTTAATTTTATTTATTTATTATTATTATTATTTTTTTGGAATTGACAAATATAGTATTTATTCAGAACCTTTGACTAGCAATGTATTCAGGTTGGTGCACTTAAATTAAATAATATTTTTTAACAGTAAAGCCAGGTGTTTTAAATCCCTTAAGGTTTACAGGGTTGCCAGGTCTTCTCAACAAAAACAGTCCAACTGCTACTAAAAACTAGCCTAAAACTAGCTTAAAGCAGCAGACACACAACACGACCCATGACAACAGTTGAAGTAGCGCAACTCGGTGGGAAAACTATGGACTTGGCAACACACTGATTACTACTGATTATTTCTTTTTTTTTTTTTTTTATTGTGCATTTAAAATCATAACCTTAAAAAAAGGCCCCACTCTATATTAGCTAGCCCTGAATGCAAAAAAAAAAAAAACGGTACAATGTACTTATTTTATTGCAAACACTTCTGATGCTATTGAGGCAAGATACATTAACGGTTAGGGATGGGTTAAGAGAGTAATTATGCAAGTAAAGAAAATGATTACAGATTACAGGTAGTTTTGCAAGCAAAGGTAGGTAAAGCCACCTAATATAAAGTGGGACAAAAAAAATCCAATAATTTCAACCCTTTTGTGGCCATCATATTTCATCAAACAAATAATTCTGGCTTTGAAATAACAGCAATTCCCGCTGAAACCATGTGCTAGATTTTGATTTAATAGCTCAAGATATTAACGATTCAAACTTGCATTTCACTAATGTTTTAGGGTCATGAAGCTCTCTTTTAAGCTGAGGTAGAGTTTGCCCTTGTGTAATCGGGTCAGCAGAATCCTGCCAGTGACTTTTACAAGCTAATCAGATCAAGAGCATCTTAAATTAAATATGCAAACTAAAAAAAAAAAGAGATTAATTTTTGCTGATGACCGTAAATGCAAATGATGAGTCAATTAAATGCAACGCGCAGTTCAATTAATAAGTTGAGGAGCCCATCATTATCATGTTTGCAAATGTCTGAGCCCACATTCATTATGCTATCAGGTATATAATAATTTAATGAATGGGGCTAATTAAAATGTGCTACTTTAAGGGGATTTGGTGGGTTGGGGTAGTAGAAAAGTGGGCTGGGCCCAAGGAGAGATCGTTCCCCGGAGATAACGAACAATCAGACATCTGTTGGCAATAAGATGGCACAAAAATAACATGCTGGGTTACTTTTGTAACATCTATTTTCCTAACATGCCCCCAAACACCTGCATCTAGCAGAAAGGCTCAAGGAAGACAAAAGACACTCTGGAAAAAAAAGTCACAGACAAGAAGTAACTTTAATTTAATATTGTGAACTTTGAAAAGTTATTTTACAGCTTTCATCAAAAATGATAACAATCTATACAGTAGTTTTTGTCTTGAGTTTTCCTATCAATAGAACGGTTCAGTGTGTATCCAGTCAAAAAAAGAAAAAGAAAAAAGAAAAATAAACAAACAAATACAAGAATAGGAGGCAGGAAAAAAAAGGAGACTAGCTTTTTGGTTCGAGTCTTCTGTTCCATCAAATGCTTGTCGTTTTATGAGGAGTCCATCTTATTCATTGCGATGGAGCCACTAACAAAGCCACATATGGGGGAAAAAAACAATCACGAATGGTCTATCATCAGTCATTTCTGATAAAAAGTCTTAACACATCAGCATTTAAAAAAAAAAATTCTGTTAGATGGCAGATCGCAGACACACATTACAGAAGACACCACTTAAACCATTCATGAAAGAGCCCTGAAGAGCGATCATCGAGGGCCGATTCGGCTGACAGTAGATTTAGACTCGAGTCACAGCGTTACAGACGGAGAGTCAGAACCTCAGCTCTGGGGGGCAAGGCGTTGTGCTCTGATATCAAGTCACTTTGCTCAGGGTGAGAAATTCATCAACGGTACCTTACAAAGTGCTAGGGCATGACCCAAAACATGCAGGTTCACATGCACCTGCAGCTAAAGTGAACGTCCCCTCAGAGCGAATGCTGACACTGTAGAATATGGCTTTGAGCTTCTCCCCCTCTTGTGAACGCAGCAGACAAAAAAACAAATAAAAAAGGCAGCCTTTTGCTTTAAATTAACGAGAAAGTGCAACCCATGGCACTAGCAACAAGTAAAATATAAATCATATAGTCTCTTTTTATAATCCTTCAAGTTCCTTCTCATTATCCTTCATAATACAAACAGTAAAAGGAGAAATGATTCATTTAACCCTCCTCGCTTTAGGTAAAACAGACCAATTTGTGCTTTTTTTCTGGAAAGAAATCCCTTAAGGAACTCTGTGGCTACTGTTACTGGTAGTGGTGGTTGTGAAGTCTGTACAAGTGATTGTACACTTACGGGTTTGCATTGTTAAGGCATCTATACTGCTGGTACTGATATACGTGTGAGAGAGAGAGAGAATGGAATAGACAGATTTATAAGCAGGCATAAATAATCAGATAAATAAAAGAGGAAAGAAAAGACGGAAAAGAACGTAGATTTAAACGTCATCAGAAACGTCCTTCTAGGCGTGACACGCAAAATAAAACCATCACTCTCAGAGAAGAGCCCATGCATATTATTACAATAGTACAGGTTCTGTAAGCCTCAAAGAAAAGATATAGATTTATATATTCATCATATATTTATATATATCATTTTTAAAAAATCTACATAACTAAATGCTGTGAGATGCTACTTTTTTGCCATACATTAAAAAATTCCAAAAGGAAAACAATAGCTTTTTAACTTACAAATTATACAAAAATAGACAATGGCTTTTTTTTTTTTACGAATAAAACTTAGTTTAAAAAAATGGAAGCTTGACATGATACAAAACATGGACCTAAATTCAAACAAAAACATTGACAATAAAGACAATGACGGTGATGAAAGCGAACAGATGGACAAACAATCACGAAAAAACCTTCCACAATCAAAGTGAATTCGGGGAGAAAAGCAATATACAAAATCTGGATATACATACATTATTTATATGGATATTTTACAGAGACTCCCCTCTTTTCGTCCAGAATCCATGATTTGTGTTTGCTGAAGTTGGTGTGAGATTTCGTGTAACTTATGCAATGAACCGATCGTCAGTGTTATAATGAGCTGCCTTAAGCAAATCTGAGATAAATACAAATAAAACAAAGACTTTGGCAACAGAAAGTATATGTACAAAAATAGACGACTACCAAAGTGAGCCAATCAAACTGCTGTGTGTTGGGTGTTTGACACATTTGGAAAGCATTCTTCACACAGTGCTGTCTAAACATGAAAATACTTTGCTAATTCAAGTCATGTCCCCCAAAACAAGCCAAAGAAACGTGCACACAAACAAAAGGAAAACCGGGTTTCTTTAACAGTCGGCTCTGAAATGGTGTTCTTCTTATTCTTCATTTAACCTATATCCTTCACTAGCAAACACAGCAAACCAAACACATTAAAATGTATATATCACAGTTTCATTTTTTTTCCATAGACAATGCAAAACCAAAAAAAGAAAAAAAGAAAAAAGTAAAACAAAGCACATTCTTTGAGCACACGTAGAATTCAAAAGGTTTGAAGTTTAAATTGCATGGCAACTGAGGTCTTTTTCCTTCAGTTCATTTGTTTACTGCATATCTCTGCTCTATTTAGCAGCAAATATTTGCAAGAACATAAATACTGATTTGTTGTGGAAATTGGGGCGCTTTTTCTTCTCTTCGAGGATGGATCTGGACATTGAAAAATTACATCATGACAGCATTTAATAACTCTTAAATAACTTTCCTACATCATAGCCATTCATACCGACTGGTACCCAGATGCTTTGTATGACTCTATGCTTAAAAAAACACAACAACAATAGGGAAGTGAGTATGGCGCTACAGTTTCATTTTGTATGAAAACAAACAACATTATGGCAAACTATTTGTTGGCTTCTCTCTGGGACCCCTCCCTTCTTCTTTTCTGTGTTCACACGGTTGGCCGTTAAAATCATTTGGATTTTGCACTAACGTGTCTGTTTATATAAAAACTGGTCAGTATTAAGAGATCTGTGCTGTTGCCCGTCGCTGCTCTCAGAAACATTACAGATGCACCCGCTCTTAAAGTGTCATGTTTGTGTGATACAGTCTGTAAAAAAGGCATGTGATCATTAAATTCATCAAAAAAGCCCGTGAACAAAAAGTAAAGGAGTTCCATCACTCCCTTCTGCATGGGCAATACACAGGGGGTTAAATCCTTCATTAGAGCAGTCCAGAAATTAGCTTAAAAGCAAAAGCAAACAAACACTTTCTTCCCATAAAATGAGATTCCTTTGTCAAAAGGCCTGAGTTTTAAAAAAGTTCAGTTTTCATGTCTCCTTCACCAGAAATTGCGTTCAGCTCAGAGCGTAGATCCTCTGGCGAGAACTGAAATCAAATGTGCCTCTTCAGCGGCCCAGGAGCCCCTACATTGGAGGAACAATCATCCCTGGGATCGCTATAGTCATGAGAAGAGAGAAAAAAGGAGAGTGAGACTCGGTTTCATCTCTCATGCAACAAAACTAGTTTTGAGTTAAAAATGCATCTGAAAAGCATGTCGTACACAAACGATATGAACAAATAACACAAAATAAGAGATGTATTTTAATGTTTTGCACTGACTTTGCAAGTCTGAAAATAACAATAGAGTTTGGTGTTATTATTATTTAGCCTATATATTTTTAGATACATTTTACTTTATTCATTTATTTTTGGATTTTTGGAATGTATTTTTTATTTCATTTTTCCTTATAGTTCAGTTTTATTTCAAGTTAGTAATTTTAGGACTTCAAATAATTGCCAAAAAAGTCTAATTTTTGTGTGTGTGCATTTAAATTGTTGCCGTTTTAATTAATAATTCGTTCACACCAAGCACGATAACTATAAAGATAGCAATAAAAATACGTTCTTGATATTAAAGAATAGCTACAACTAACGCTAAAGTCACAGAGCAACATCGAAATCATTTTCAGAACGATTTTTCCCAGCTGATGAAAGATACAAACACTGACAGCCAATCAGAATCCATTCTGCTATAACGAGCTCGAGGACTTAAAGCGACAGCAGGATTGATTTTGATTGGCTGTCAATGTTTGTATTGTTCATCAGGTGGAAAAAAAATCGTTCTGGAAGTGATTCCAACGAAAGATTTTTAGAACTATATCTTTATAGTTATTGTGTTTGGTGTGAACGGGCCTTAAGTATCGTGCCACAATTCTTAGGCGTTTACATAGAAACGTAAGGGTTAACTAAACACAATGCTCATGGATCAAATCCAAACAAACAGGGTAAAATATGGCTTCAATCAACTAAAGGAGGAATGGAGAGAAGCAAACGCAGTGTTACATCCCATAATTCTCCATGCTTTCGATCACACCGAAGCTGTACATTAATCAGGAGGATGTACAATTCCCTACGAGTGGGTGAGGATAATCTTTATTCCGTATGATCCACCTAAGGTTGCAGGTCGTCCGTGTTTAATTGGAGTCATTGTCAGGATAAATAGTGACTTGCTTTACAGGCTGTATATCAGTCTCCCCATCAGGGAGCCATTATATGAACAATTCATCAATCCAATTAGTGATAACACTATAGGACGGCTTCGCAACGCATTAGCTAATGCTTTTCTCCCATGAGGACAAAGCTCCACGGGTTCGGAGAAGACGTTCAGGATATTCTTACAGTCGGAAGGATTTTACATTTACATGAAGAGCGTAGAGGACAAACTCAGTGTATGCATGTAGTTGGAGCTATTTTTACTCTTAAAAATGACTTCCATTGGTGTAATCCAGTATAATCCAGTCATATGAAATAATATATTTGACTTGAATAAAAACAGGTCATTTAAAGCAGTTTTTATTTGACCGTGTAGCATTTCGCCTGCATTTCGATGAGCGACTGAGTGTTTACTTCATGTGCCTATGGGGACCGATGCACATTTATGTGGACATCATTTTTACGAGACAAATTACAAACAAACATCTATGCTAATAAAAAGCGCATGCAGTGTATACATAGTCTGACCCAAATTAACTTGCTTGCCAACACTTAAACAAAAATAGCTTGAGCTTAGATAAATATTTTTTGCTCTCAAACATTAAACAATGTTCAGTCAAACATTAGTATCGGTTCTATTCATTGTTGGCCAAGAGGAAGGAAGTCCCTTGAGTCTCTCTCCTTCACTCCCCACTTTCAGCAGGCCACATCACCGCACCCGATTTTTCATGTAACATATTGGCTTCCTATTGATTTCCTCTCACTGGTCCCTCATCTCTAATTCCTGGGTTATTTCCTGAGTGTCTCTGCCTCATTTGGAATGGGGAAAAAAAATGAGTGGTGACCGACAATCGGTCATTGGGTCGGAGTGCTGAGTGCATATCAACATGCGGAGAGGAAGCACTCCACGCTCGCAGATAAGAGATGTCTGCCTCAAACGCTCAATTACTTTAATACTGTCTCACTGTGGATGTCTAGATGGTTCAGATCAACACCCAGGGCCAAATGCTGCACAGGGTAATTGTCATAAATCAGGGGAAGCTGATTATGGCTTTGTTTCAGATAACAGTGAACATATGTCTTTATAGATGTCACACAACTGGTTCTATGTAGCCTGCTACTATTTGGCTGAAATTTCCCAGGTATTTTTTACCTAAACTAAAACTAATAGAATGAATAATGATAGTATTATATAGTGATATAATGATAGTATATAATCTGGATGAAAAATCCTGTTTTAGGACCCTTAACATTTTGTTTAAATTGTTTGCAATTGTTAGTATACATTATATACACATGCACATATTTATTTTATTTTTAATTTAATTTAATTAGTTTTTTTTTTTTTTTTTTTTTATATATACAGCCAGAATTACTGTATTGCTTTATGAAACTAACTATAATGAGATTACTTCATACAAATTAATGGGCAAATGCATAAATCATGAAAATAATGCCACAGTGTACATTTATATTATCCCTATATTTGTATATATGTATATTTTTTATATTAGGGGATGTTAACCAACTTATGCTTGGTTAACTGACAAACACAAGTGAACACAAACAAACTCTGAGGAGGACTTGACACAGGAAACAGGAAGTCAGGCAGGAAATGAAACACATATGGCTTGCTCTTCGAGATACGTAGCGGGCCCCCAGTGACAGAGGAGAACGAAGGAGGATGAAGGGAGAGGATGCTATGACAGTCATGCTGATGGATGACTTAATGGATAGAAAGAGAGGACGATGAAGAAAGAGTGTGAGACAGGTGTAACATACTTCAGGAGAAGGCCAGTCCCTGCAGGGAGCTGGCGGTGGAGTACTTGCTAGAGTCCACAAAAGATTGATCTACTGGAAGCAGAGTGAGAAAGCAGGGGAAGGGGAAGGAAAATGATGGAAACAGAGAAAGAGAGTTATTTTTTAAGTAAAAAAAGAGGAATTGGGTCAGAAAAGCAAATATAAAAACACATTACCACAAGTTAGGACGAGCCGACAAAGTGTTAGAAGGCTGTAGATCAGACACTTCAGCTCGGTTTCAAAACAAGTGAGTTGCATCACTGCCAAATGTCTACATATACAGATACCTTTCAACAGGAAGGGAACCTTAAAAGTGACTATTTGAAAAACTTTATACTGGCACAGATTCCTTGCGTCATATAAACAGTGCTCTGGCGTTGACAAAAAAGTTGACAAAAACTATGTGTCTTCGAAGGTAGCGTAATTAACTTATTATCATTTTGGAGGCAGGTCACTTGGTTTTATAACAGTGCTCTTAGAAAAATATAAAAACAGTATAAAAATTATATATATATATATATATATATATATATACAGTATATACACACACATTATCATTTAAAAGCTTGGGGCCAGTAAGTATTTTATTTTAAGAATTTTAAGTGACAGTACAGGCTTTTTCATTATTGCAATAGATTTCTATTTTAAATAAATGCTGTTCTTTTGATTTTTCTGTTCTATTATGTTAGAATCCTGAAAAAAGGTTTTCATCAAAATAATAAGCAACACAACATTTTCAACAATAAAAATCATAATAATTGTATCTTGAGCAGCAAATCAGCATATTAGAGTGATTTCTGAAGCATCATATGACCCTAAAGTAGTGATGCTAAAATTCAGCTTTAATTCAGCGGAATAAATTATTTTAAAATATATTTAAATAAAAAGGTATTTCACATAGTTTGAGTTTTATTGTATTTTTGATCAAATGAATGCAGCCATCTTGTGTGTGGGAATATACATCTATACAGGTCAAGCTTTATATTCTGCTGTTCCACTCACCTTGGAGGCCGTTTCCATTGGCACTGGTGCAGGTGGGTGGCGGCGAGGCCTGGGGCCGCACGACGGGAGCAAAAGCGCTCTTCTGTTTGACTGCAGACACCATGTTGGCCGGGGAGAAAGAGAAGATGCCTGAGGAACTGCTGCAGTTGGAGGGAAGACTGGTGGAAGAGGCCATGGTGGGACTGGAAGGAACAACTGGGACGGGACGGGACAGGAATGAACGAGAGAGGGGAAAGGGTTTAGGGTGGATCACAACATACCTTATAGACCTATACCTCTATAATTCAGCTTTATCAAAATGCTGTTAGCATTTTTGAATATAAATATATATATATATATATATATTATGTATTCCTTGACTGGATGCACAGTCTGCTCCTCTCAGAACAACATTAGCACAGGTCCCTCCCCTATCCCATCTCTACCGCTTCTCCTTTTGTCTATTAATACACTAAGAGCATTTTCCCCCTCAACGATTTTACAATTACTCCTGTCGTATTTCAGCTGCTCTCTTACATCCTGCTCTACCTTTATTGTTGTTATTATTCTGCGCTTAAATTTTATGGCACTTTCCCAAGTAAATTCTCCTGATAGTGTCATAATCCATTTATGAAGGCCTAACTAATCAATTAATGAAGATTGGAGCCCACAAAGCCTGCTCTCTCGCATTGATTGAAAGTGTCAGCGTGGAGTCAGTGAGCCTGTTAAAATACTTGTTAACATCACGGAATCAAAGTACCGAAGTTGAATTGCTTCTCCTGCAATTAGTTTATTGATTTAATTAAGACGCTTTAATTTAGAAGCTGTGCAAGAAGATTGGTGTTATACGAATGGCTAAGCATTATAGACAGCGTCTGATCTTGACTGAAGAAAAGAGTGGCTGGGATTTGATTTCTGCACTTACAGACACACACACACACACACACACACACACAAAATAAAAATAGCTGTGACTGCTGATCTAACTTATGTCTATAGTCAAGGGGCACCTCATTTTTTTGAGGAGGCTCCAGTGGCAGGACTGGCTTACTTGGTGGTCTAGGTGAAATATGATACACGTGTAAAAGATGAATTAATGTTACTACAGCTTATGTTTAGAGTGCAATTACAGTTCAAAAATTGGGCATCAGTTAGACATCTTATGTCCACAAAGGCTGCATATTTGATAAAAAACATACAGTAATATTGTGAAATATTGTCACATTTCAAAATAATGGTTTTATATTTTGATATATTGTAAAATTTATATTATTCCTGTGATTACCAAACTGAATGTTCAGCATCATTACTCCAGTCTTCAGTTTCACATGGTCCTTCAGAAATCATTTTAATATGCTGATACTCAAGAAACATTTTCTTTTAATTATCACAGTTGTTGATGATTATCTGATGAATAGGAAGTTAAAAAAACAGCATTTACTTGAAATATAAATATTTGTAACAAACTAAAGGTCTTTAGTTTATTGTCCTGAATGTGCAACTGAGGCAAAAATATTAAAACGTTAGAAAAACAGACATCGATAGGATCAGTACTCACTGGCATAAGGAGAGTTGGCAGCAGAGCCATTGAGGAAGTTGGGCGACCCTCCCAGTGTGGTCATGCCTGTGTTGCCGTATCCATTCATACTGGTAGAGACAGTACTATAGTTACTCTGCTGGGGTGTTGTGCTGGGTACGTAACCATGAGGGGATACACTGCTCGTGTTTCGACTGAACCCTAAAACACACACATATAATGAGGAAATGAAATACACGTAATAAATAAAGACAGAATATATTTAGAATCCCGGTCATCATCGACTTTCATTGTATGAAAAAGACTACCTGGTCTCATGGCATAAATGTGCTTTGGAGCACTTTTTAGCCAGACGCAAAATACAAGTACAAGTACATATCACTGCAGCTTCCAAAAGAAATGATCACTAGACGCAGTAAAACTCTTTCATCACACCTTTCATTCCGTTTCACACAAATTTACAGTTTCGAATAATAAAGCATGTTTTTTGTACAATTACTTGAAGAATATCATGTTATGACTTTAAAACGATATTACTATTCTGGGATATTTAAAACTGATGCTTTAGAATGTTAGCATCACACATATCCAGCTTAATATCTCGTGAGTTTTCATAGACGGTAGGTTTGTTTGGTAGCTCATGGAGTACAGAGACGCACTTGAGAGGTGAGGAGCATCTGTTTAAAACCACAGTTCGGCAAAAAAGTTGTAAAAGGAAGCTGAAATTGCACGGCTGCATCATAAAATCTCTTTTCATATCAATTACGCATTTGTTAACACGATCGAGTAGGCTAAGGGTTGGATTTAGTGTAGGGCATATTTCCAACATGATAGAGCAGTAACTTTTCACAACAGTCAACGGAAATTTCAATCCTGAACTGCCGCAATACATACCTATATCAATGACATAAAATGTGGCAGGGTTCACATAATGAACCTGTGTTTTAGTGCCACACAGTGGACATTTCTCTTTGAACTTGTAGTGAAACTTGCAGTAAGGCATGTAAAAACAGTGTTGCACAAAAAGTGCACAGAGGTATATGAGTTTTATGAGCACTGTGAACATTCTACTAAACTTCTCTTTTTTTGTTACACGTTAGTAATAAAGTCATATCCATCTGGAATGACATGATGGTGAATGTATGATGACAGAAATCTCATTTTGGGGTGAACTATTCCTTATAAAAAGATCTGTGTGTCAGTGGCATAAGGTGGCAGATAGGACAGGAGGAGGATATGGACTATAAATATACATCAGGACATTAAACGCTGACATGGGTGAAAGCAGCAGGAAGTTCTCTCTCCAGGAGTCCCCGCTGTCTGGTACAAAGGCAGCGCTCATCTCTGCTCTGCTTACTATTCATTCTCCTTTTCATCAGACGACTGATACATTACTGCTGACTTAACACAAATCATTCACTGTCACAGAGGCCAAGGAATGCTGAGGTAAAGAAGCCTGGAGGTTCAGGGAGCATTGCTGAACGCTTGTATCTGTCTACATGCTGTCTATCTCGCTAGTTTTCACCCACTTGCCTAAGGTTTGAAGGACGCAGCAGACTACCGAATACCGTGATCTGGCATACTTTACAGAGACAGTACAGAATGAATTTTACATAAAAGGGAGACTGACAATGATTTAATAAAAACACTGGAGCAATATTTTAGTGCATTTAGCACCTGGTTAAACTGGATTGAGAGTGGTTAGAGAATAAGTTGCAGGTGTGCTACAGTGCATGTGCACAAGTGAATTCGGCCTCTTTGCACACACACACAAACTCTCACAATCAATCACTTTACTGTGACTTGTGAAATTATAAGATAAGCATCTCTGCTCACCCTGATTGGCTCCTTGTGCGGACTCAGAGACATTGACAGCGAGCTGGCTGTGGAAGGAGTTGACTCCCATCATGCCAGCGTGTACTGAGCTGTTGGCCAGACCTTGCAGCTGGTTGTGTCCACGTGGGACGTTGTAGAGCGCCTCTGCGATATCCGCTGCTCTTTTCAGAATGATCTCCTGTCAGGATCAGCACAGAAATGGACCAACAGTTAAAAGCATATTAAGTCAGATGCCTGATTCCTTTAAATCATTATTCAGTCTAAATAATAATGTTTTGATTAAATAAATAACTATAACCCAATTAAAAAAGAAATAAACAAAAATGATAAAATGCCAGATAAAATACATTGATCAAATAAGATAATATGAATCAGTGAATAAGAGAGTCAATATTTTCTTAATACTAAAATGACATAATCTAGAAGATGTGTTTGTCTGATAGTCAGCCCAGCTAGAGAAAAACACTGGTTTTGGGGGGCTGAGGAAGTGGGGCTGCACATTTTGATGGAAAATTAATGGCTCATAATTTACCCTCATAAAGACGACAGGACCGTGTGGAGGTTGGGGGATCCTGAGAGAGCGCTCTTTGAGTGGGCTGATGACTAGAGTCATGCTCCATCCACTGCCCAGCCTAAATAATTCAGGATCACTGCACTCATGCTCAGCTCTGCAATCGATGAGCATATGCCCTCACTCGCAGTTCATAACTGATATAACATTGAAGATGCCCTAGTGGTTCTTCAAACCAATGAAGAGAGAGCTCTGGAGGAATTACATTTGGGGGTTTTATGTTATGGGAATATGTTAGGGAATATTGGAGAACAATTCTGTGGTCTTAGAGCTCTAAAATGGACTTAACTGAGAACAAATGCTTAACTTTTCTGCTCAATTAAACCATTTAGATGTGGAACATGACATTATTTACACTGATCCTATAGCACAATGTGCCTCTTTTACCAATTATACTTTGCACTCTCTTATGCACATGCACTCTTGCCAGGGAGCATGCATAGCAAGATAAAAACTGTCTTCATAAATTGTGTTCAATTAAATCTTACCTGATTATTGTGTGGCATCCCATACAAAGCTTCCACCAGGTCTGCTGCCCTCTTCAGAATCACTTCCTATAAACAGAAAAGATGAAAGCTTCCCATGTCAATATTGGCCAAGTGCACAAAACATAATCTTGATCACTAGATCAATTTACTTAACAAATGATAATGATAATGTAAGTCTTAATATCATATGCCTTTCTTTTGTGAAATTAAGCATTTTAAGAACATTGATTTAATAACTATTTACCATCATTATTTTTACTTATTAAGCCAACACATTGCATTTGGTTTTTCTAGTCTATTTGTTTACATGGCACTCGACAGGCACAAATAAAGTTACAGTACAATTACTACATGATCTGTCCCTTTGGAACAATATCAGGTTAAGTGCTTTGCTAAAGGGCAAAATGCTAACGTAGCTCTTCAGTTCATAGATCGCCTCTGACAGGGTTTGAACATGCGACCTTTGAATTGCTGGATGATATCCTTGACCACAACTCCCCTACCATTTTCAGTGGGTTTACGTTTACAAAATCACCTTAACAGCTCCGTACCTCATCTAGCTCTTCCAACCAACAATACTGCCACAGTTTCCATGTATAATACATGAATACAAACACATTTAAAGCAAATGCAAGCATGTTAGTACATGCAAACGACCGCTCTGCAGGAGGCAAGAGTTACAGTAGCGCTATTTCCCTTCCAGGTAATCGACTTTCACTTTCATAACCGAAAACCTATTTATTACCATCCTTTTCACACATTAAACATTTATTTACTGTGTTCTTTACACTGTGTATTCATTTCCTTTCTTCCAAGCCCTCTTCTCCTCTTCATTTTTTTAAACCCTGAAGCTCCAGTGGAACCCTTTTTAAAAGTTAATGTGCTGGTGCTGAGGAAATAAGCTTGCAGTGCGACAACCAGAAAATTGTTCTCACCCTCGGCGTGTAACCCTCGCTGCGAACAAGCCCCCGAGCATGTGTGCCTGCCTGCCAGCCGACATATTGCCTTTCAATCAGCCCCCTCCACCTCCCCCCGGCGGCCCCAGATGCAACACACAGACACGATCATGACGAGGGGGTCAGCAAAGCAATAAAGATTTTTAGTGCGCTGTCCAAGGTGCTAAATTCACTCAATAATGGGAGCTCTGGAACTGCGTTAACCCCTCGTTAGGGGTGCTTCGCGGGGGAGGCGCCCGTCTCCGCTCACCCGGGCTTGGTCTGGGTGATTGAGAGAAGTGCGGGAGCCTGGGGAGGCCTAAAGTGGTGCTTTAGTATGGATGTGTGACTCCGACAGGCTTTCTTCTCCTTTACCCTCTTCCTGGCGGGATGGTGGAAGAACATAAGGGATGGGAAGCATTAGTCCATGGCTTGGTCCCCTGCTGCACCGGCACTGTGTCATTTATCCAGCACACCTCTCTCCTCTACTTCTCTCTCTTTTGCACTCACTCGCCTTTGTTAGGAGGTCTCGTCCTTACCTATCGATCACCTGTCATTACGATATTGGGGGTGGGGGAGAGATCTGTTGAGAGGGCAAATCCAATAAGGAAGGGGCCAAAAGTTTGTCCAGATAAACAAATAAATGCTATTAGCACAGGCTGTGTGTGGTGGCCCTGTGTCTGGAAGCAGAGCCCATTTCCTGGGCAAGTAGCAGGGCTTCCAGTAAGGGCTGAGCAGGGAGCCAGGAGCGGTAAACAGGAAAGAAACCTGATCTCGAATCTGTATAGCTGTCTATCAGTCAGAGCCATCATAACCCGCGCTCAATCCTCCCCCCTTCTCCGCTCCTTTGAGCTACGAGGACCCGATCTCTGCTTCGACCCATTCAGAGTGTCTTTAGCACCCTGACAGGTGTTTTCCAGCCTTGTTTTCCATCAACATGAAAGCTGAGACCTATATATACATTCATAGTAATACATAAGCACGTATAAATGCGAATGTGTGCAAGAAAACAACCCCAGGCATAGTGTTTAGACGAATATAATATCAAATAGCCCACAGCGCAGCACCGTTAGGGCCAGCCTCCACATTAATGCGCGCCGGACATTGAATCTGTTCCTGTGTGTAAATTATGGTGGCTGGTAATATGATATACATTCATTAGGAAGGGGACTGCTGAAAAAATGAAATAAGGCCTGGGTCACATCTGGAATGTTAAGGCAATGGCGTCTGCACATTTACAAGGAAGCCAGGCCTGTAAAAACATGACAAATTTATTCCTGTGCTTGTTCATTTGCAATTTTATCATCTCCTAATGTTCTATTAGAGCAGTAATACCAGCGGGGTCACCAGCGTCGCTCATGCGGAACAGAGAGCAGTGATGATGTCATACTTCCTGCTCTGCTTCCCTGACCTCATGGACTGCTGGTCTTCTGGAGGTTCTGGTTTTATTAGCTTAACTGAGGTCTCTCACACTCGCTGCTGTGCAGTCACAAAATACACATATTTTATATGTCTTTCAGTCTGCAGGAAACAAAGGCTGTCAAATGATTAAAACATTTAATTAAATGAATTACACAATATGCAAATCAAGGGGAAACGCCCCTTAAGAAGATTAATTAAAGACTCCTGGTGCTTTACAAATCTACTACAGTGCAACTTTTATTTTATTACAATTTCATTGATTAGTATAAAAAATACCTTATCAAAATTTTTGAAATGGAAAAGTGGTAGATAAACTAACTGCATTTTTCATTATGCTAATTAAATATATAGAAACATATCATATTTAAAATATTATTAATAATATCGTCAACCCAGCATTTAGAAAGTTAAATTGATAGCCTTATTGCATGCATTCAAAAACGAATATCTTGCATATAAGAACATACACATAAGCACATACTCTACATACGGTGCACCAAACTCAAACCCAATCCAAGTGGGATGTTCATATAATCTGTGCAAGCTAACCACACAAACTCATATGCCTCTATCTGTTTTCAATAACTGTAAATGCTTGGCTCAAACTGTGACCACACTGGTGTGTAATGTCATGCTGTTTATACCCACCAAGGCTGCAATCCATTTTGATGAATGAGGGCTATCATATAGTGAGCCTTTCCCTATCCTGACAATAATCTAATCTTCAGTTTCAAACACACCATTTGTTGCTGATGTAAGAGATAAGATACTCCAACGGTGAGTCGATACAACTGACGATTCCCAGAACAATGTGTCAGGTTTTAATCTGATAGAATAGTGCCTTTACCGTAGTAATCATAAATATATGACAGCCCTATGACAGAGTTAGTTACAGGCAACCTAAGAGTGCAGCAGTTCATCAAAAAAGAGGTGCTATGACAGTTAATGATTTAGTTTTGCAAGTTTTTAAGGTACATATGTTAATTACCTTTGCATGAGGTAAACTGTGATTTATGCAAGAGTGCACTGAGTGAATGTGGCCATCGTATTGCATAGCCGTGGTGAATCACGTGTGAATTAGAGCAGAATGCCCGTTGAGTTTAAGCACAGCTGATGCACACTTCTTTGAATTTTCGCAGATTTGAGTTTGCTCGCTCTGTCCAATGTATTGCTTAACATGGAGGCTTATGCACTGAGCTTATCTAACGCAAAATCAAATAGTCTCCCTCCAATCTCTTCCTCCTCCCCCCATATCTTTCTTCCATCAATATCTGCCCATCATCAATTTCAGTCACTGTGCTCTTTAACTAATGTGACTTCATTGCATAATTCATATTCTCTCCGGGCCTCAAAGGTTACTCTCTGAAAGTCAATAATAACCTGTCTGTCCACATCTGCACAGTACGACAGCGGAGTGCAGACACCATAAATTTGTGCTTATATAAGGAATCCTATTTTTAAAGTAAAGTTTTGCCACAGTTGTCTTTAGTCTTTGAAATTTGCAGTGCTTGTCTAGATAAACCTGTGCAGGTTTAGTTTAACTCGATCTATATTTAGATATTTTATAGCGGGCTTATGGATTTCTCAGCAATGCGTAAAGAGTGCGCTGCAGTGTTACCCAGAAGCAGGAGATTTTTCCTGGAAGCGCAGATTGAATTCTGGACCCTGTGGAGGCAGCCAAGGGGGATCAGGTGGATGTGAAGTGACAGAGAAAATGTGGGAAACAACGCTGACAGAAGAGATGGAGAGAGACCAAACAAGGCCACAGCCTTGATGTGCTGAATATGGGCCGGGTGCATTGTGGGATGCAGTTTTGACTATTCAGTTATTAGTTTCTCTTCCAAAAGATTCCCTATACAATATATAAATAGGCTACAGTACATAAAATCTACTCTAAATATTTGAAATATATTATATTTATCAGTTTATATTTAAAAGTTTAAAATTTGAAATGATATATTACAAATATGCTCACATATTATAATGCAACGCAACACTACTTTAAGCAACATTTAGGCAGTCAAAGGTCTCTCGCTCTATTTAATGGGTCATCGTGGGCCTTACTTTACTATCACTAGTACCACAAATGCAAAAATCCTGTTGTTATAAGATACTTCAGATGCGCTCATTCATTTTTCTTCAACATATCACAAAAAAAAAAAAAAAAAAAAAAATGTAGTTGAACTATTGCTGCGTAATAAATTTGCTGGGCTGGATAACGTAGTAGCACACTTGTTCAAGGACTGAGAGAAACAAGTTAACCTGCCGTGTTCCACACTTGGCCCTCACCTGTGATTGAGTCCAGCAGTTTAGAGAAGTGCCGTCAACAAACTGTTATTGCCTCAATAAAGGGCAAAATCAATAGTGCTGAAATGAGTGGCTGGGCGCAGTAGCCGACGCTGTTAATATCTCGCTGAGAGTGTTCGAACGAGAGGAGGAGGGACAGAAATAAAGAGGGGAAGAGAGAGAGGGAGAGATGCGTACGGCCTCAAGTACTTGAGAAAATCAGGGTAAAATCCATTTGCTAACACCAGCCTTGTCTCGACAACCGGCCGGACATGTATAGGTACACCAAGAAATTATTTCTCATTTACCCTTCCCATGTTCACTACCTCTACACCCTCTTTCCTTATACAGCCTTGGCTGCCTCTTCCCCCTTGTGGTGACTCAATTATTGTTGGGCGAGCAGTAATAAAGTGAGGGCTGTGGTGCCTTCGATCGGCTGACCTGTGAGAAGGCAGGACCGGACAGCTGACTTCACCATGATGGATCACCCTGCTCTCTCTCTCTCTTTTACCTGTTTCTTTTGTTCTCTGTCTCTATCTCTCTTTCTGCCACCCTGCCAAGGCCCAGGACCAGGACTAAAGGTGTACATGTTTGTGTGTGGTTGAACATTTTGAGCTATTGTTTGTCATGCGATATGCATTCTCTGAAAAGGCATCCAATGAATACCTGTGTTTTGGCTTTATTCTTGACATGTGCATACTATCGAGGGTAAAAAGTCATTTTCTATTCATCAAACTTTTTTTTTTCATAGAGAAAAATGTAAATCTGTCAGGAAAGACCTATTATGCAGCTTGGGGGTTGTTAAGTGATACCATATGCTTCTTGTGAAGCCAAAAGTCAACTACACTACCCATAATCCCTCAAAAGATCAAGACTAGAGGTCCAACTTGGAACCAATGTAAATCTATTTATATATACATATATATATATATATATATATATATATATATATATATACAAAGTAATGGAAAACATACTGAAAGAGTCCCACTTTTATGGAGCACTGTGAACAATGTATTTTCTAACTAATATTTGAGATATACTGTGTTTTGTAAATATAATCATTGACTCTAAGTCACTGTAAGTCAATTTTATATTGTGGTTTCCTTTATTACATATTACATCATTTTCAGTGCTTTATTGGATTGTAGTTACATCCCTCATAAAATACATTAAGCATAACTTTAAAATTTCAAATACGTTTTTTTATTTGCTTCAGAGTTTATAATGTTATTTTTATTGTTGTCAAATGATTAATTGTGATTAACTGCACTCAAAATAAAGGTTTTGTTTACATAATGTGTTTGTACTGTAGTTATTTATTATGCATATATAAACACACACTCATACAGTATATATTTTTAAAGTATTTACATTTATATATTCATAGAATTTATATTTTCTATAAATAAATGTAATTTATAAACAAAATTTGTTTCTGAAATATATACATGCATGTGACTTAAGCTATTAAGGTTTATATTTAGAGAAATATAACAAAACAATTTTAAGGGAATAAAAAGCAAATATGATAAAATATTGCTTCATTTTTATTTTTTCTTATAAAGATGGCTATTATTCTTACCCCGATTGCATTTGTTTTTCTTCTTCTAAGCATGAACCTCAGTTAATTTGTTTAGATTTCTCTGAAAACAAGACTTAATATGTCATTTTGTTTCTCAAGTGGGCTTGAGAAAAAAATGGGCACATTCTTCAGTATCCTAATATAACCAAACAAGCATCTAACTGCTTCCTCAGGGACTTCCCCCTTTACCTGACCCTGAAGCTGTCTCACCGAGTAGTTTTGCCTACCTGTTTTATTCAGCACCTCTAATAGAGTGAGGCTGCTCACTTGTGGGCCATCCCACCCTATTCATTAAAAGGTAAAGAATCAGTTAAAAATATGGGCGGCCGTTAAGTGGGCTCTCTGGGGAGTGTGGCCATAAGTGTATTCAGATCTGCCTCCCCTACACTGAAAACAGTGGGAAAGATGTGACAAGTAACCCTGACCATGACCCACCTAATGCATTCAGCTTCATCATCAGCCCAGGAAAATGAGTCCAAATCATGCCAAGGTTAAGACCACAGAGAGCATATCTGAGCAACATGCTGCCCCAGTTTCAATGAATATTACCAGACTTTAACAATATGGCAGACAGAGAAAAATAATCATCATGGGGCACATTTAACTTGTCCTCTTTCTACTGACAAGAAAATAACAAAATCAGGGTTCCCAAATATCCTATGCCATATTGACTTTTAACACTAATTTCATGGAGCTTAAACAAACCAAAAAAAGCTATTTCCAAGCAATAAAAAATATGTTAAGAAATCAAAAGTAACATTTTTATGAATTTGCATGAATTAACATTTGTACGAATTAACAATTGTAAAATGTAAAAAAAATTCCTGACGTTTGCATATGACCGTGGGAACTTTTAATATGCTATTTTAAATGTCTAGCAATTTATATTTTCATGTATATATATGTATCTGTCATTATACAGGGATATGAATATCTAAATCAGTGACATCAATAAGCCAGTAATGTAATAGTCCCTATCAGCAAAAGGAGGGACGAGTAGCAACATATGTCTGCTGGGCCCTTTAGTGGCTCAGCACAGTGTTCCAGTATGCCATGGAGTGTGTTTTTGTAACTATGTGTGTGTGTGTGTGTGTGTGGTAGCACAGGGTTCAGACTGTGGGACTGCAGAGGAAGGTATTCAGACAATGTCCATGTGGTTCATTAGGGACTGAGATCAAACACTCATGCCCTCTTTAGCCCCACTGACAGGAGACAGAAGATCTGTCCTCTCCCCACCAGCTGGGGAATGGACACTAACACAAGGGATGAGTGAGGAAAGAGAATGAAAGAAGAAATAGAGAGAAAAGAGGGAGGTGAAGGACTGCTATATGGGAAAGCCTGAATGTTGGATAAAACCTACATCAAGACAAAAAATGTAATGAAATTAACCCTAGATAACATTTAGCAAATAATATCGCTACTACATAATACAAGTCAAAAGTTTGGACACCCTTGATTTAATTATTTTAATGATATTAAAACTCAAAAAGGAGTTAGTTAATCAATTAACAATATTTTATTTTGATTTTAGTCAAATGTTAATTGTGCCAATATGAAAACAATTTCTTGTCCAAGTGGATGGTAAATGAAAAGCTTTGATCATTTAGACATTTTGTAGATAAAATGTGAATAGAAAAAATAATATATAATATAATATAATATAATATAATATAATATAATATAATGTAATATAATATAATTTAATGTAATATAATATAATATAATATAATATAATATAATATAATATAATATAATATAATATAATATAATATAATATAATATA
>JAUYWG010000048.1:12956823-13020264 GCA_034779775.1 Enteromius afrohamiltoni
TAATATAATATAATATAATATAATATAATATAATATAATATAATATAATATAATATAATATAATATAATATAATAAAGAATGGGGAGTTTAAACACTTTTGGTTGATGTTTTTTTAAACCTTGCCTGACTAGTTGAAAATAACACACACCAACCAATCTGTGCTGTAACCCATGACCCATTTAGTACGCCTGCAAAATGTTAAGTGTTGACATCACAAAAAAAAAACTATGATATCACTTCCTGTCAAACACTTTGGCAAGTCAATAAACTGTGTGCCTCAAAATACAAAAAACAAAACAAAAAAACAGCAACAAAATGTAAAATGTGGTCATGCAGAGTATGTACTTTATAAATATGTGCTTTTTATAATGCTAATAAACAACTAGCTAATAGTTGGTAATAATTGGTACCTATACTAAAGTGTACCTATAAAACTATAATAGTATGTCAACTACACAAAAAGAATAGTGCTGTGTGCTGCAGGGCACATGAGATTAGCAGCCAACTGTAACTACTTGGCCACTAACTCTACATTTGCCTGATTCCTGTAGATTGGCTTTGGTTTGACACCACATTCGCTGACCCCCGGTCTAATTTGATGTGTTTAAGGTGTAATGGATTGGGAGGTGGCTCATGGGCCGTGAATACTGATGGCCCAGCTTTGATACAGAGGGCTGATAACAGCACAAGGTCAGTCCTGAGCGTGAGCAGGCCCAGCCAACCATAATTACTCCCTTTTTTTTTTACACTATTAAGTGCTGCTGCTAGAGCGGGGCTCTGGGGTATAGGACACGCACAACAAGATAAAGTAATGTTTATTTATCCCTCCCAAAGGATCCATTTACTTGGCCTGCCTCTGCTTAAGAAGTGTGCATAGAAAGAGAAATAAACACCCAACTGGGTCCACAACTGGGCTCCTTTCATCAGAATGCCCAACACAACTGTGTGGAATTGAATAGACAGTATATAATATCTGAACTGAGTCTGTAATGAATGGTTCAAATAACTAGACCATGTTTCAGCTAAGGCTACCATGGTAAATGAAAACCGGGACCAGTGTGTTTATGTTAGCAATTGCTCTTTAAAAATAAAAGATAAGTAGAGAAATCGAAGTCAACATATAAAACCCATTTTTCTTCTATAATGTGATGAGTGAAAGACAAAATATCCAGACAGGACTAATTCTGTGGGATTTCTTATTTTTACATACCAAATTTGAGCCAAATAGCGTCTAAAAAGTTATTTGGTTATTGGTTAACAGTATACAATATCCTATATGGCCTAATTTACAGCAGAAAAGGATCTTTAGAATAAAGCACTAATTATCTGTTCACAACAAGAAAGCAAATAGAGTCAACATTGACTTCATGTTAACGTTAAAAGAAAGCAAGCACAATAGTTAGAGATCTGACCTTAGGTAAGCGTTCAGGGTCACCCGGGTGTCTAGGGATCACCTTCTGTAGCCGCTGGAAACCGTAGTCAATAGTGGGTTCATTCAGTGCTGCAGGAAAGAGAAAATTCAATCATGTTACCGCAGTGAAATTCAACACCCATCTGCAATTACCATTACAAAGAAATGTATATAAAACATAAGTGTCATTCCCTTCAATATGGTTCCAAAAGCACAAAAGCAATAAAACGATAGCTAAAGTATCAAATATTATGTTTCCTAACTAGCTGCCAAAATATCTGCATCAATTCCCACTATGCTTTAGCAGTTTGCAACCACAAGGTACCACTTTATGAATAAAACAACACTTGAGTAGTTTGTGTGAATGGATCCTGTCTATTTTTGCAGTCGGTGCAATGGCACAACCTTCATGGAAAGCTTCAAAAACTGGTTGTGAGCAATGAAACTTGTGACGGATTCAACTGCATTGCAAATGTTACAGTTTAACAGCAACGTAACTTTGTGCTTGTGTTTCAGGCAAAATAATCCAGGTTCATAGCAATCTCAGCTCAACAGAAAAAATGTGCCAATAACATGTTATTATTTTTGTTGCAATCAATATTATATGGTGAACACATGATGTTAATTAAACTTAATATAAACACAAACACACATACAACTAATAAAACATTTCAGCATTATTTACACCAATGGCTTGCACAGATGTAACCAGAAGCAGCCAGATCATTTCATTTATAAGCAAGATTAAGATCAACACAGAACTAAAAGGCGCCTTTTTTACATTTGCTATGTCCTTATACAAACTTCAATAACAAATAATTCTGAATTCAACTCCCTCTTCTGTTTTGTATACATAAGCACCAGTAATCTGCAAAACAAATCTATAGACCTCCGTTATGAGCAAATAATTCAATTAAAGTTTTCATTTCTGCGGCACCTCCTACTCCTCAGAGGCCCACAGACAGCTTCATGAATGCTCGCTGAGGACAAAGCAATAAGATAATATTGAAAAAGGAACCCGATCTACGTGATAGAGCCAAACATCCTGCACGGGTGGACCACATGGTGCTTGGTCCAATGTTTTTCTAACCTCCCTGGATTGAGTGGGACTTTCACACTGAGACAATGGGTCTTTCTCCAGCACTGGCCCACTGAGCTTGTTTGTGTGTTTATCTGTTGTGGTGCTAAACTCCGGCCCTCAGGGGCACATTCACACAGAGCCCTTCTGTGCTTCACTGAGAGAGAGTAAGATTTATACAGAGAGATATTCATCAGCAGAGATACTCGATATTTGATATGCAGCATACAGAAAAGTGGGCTCATAAGTATTTAGACATTTAAGCTAAGCTTAAAAATGTTAGATTTTCAATGCATCGCATCAAACAAACTGAACATTTCAAAATTCTCTACTATCACTTTTCAAGGTGATTTTTAGTGGATGTACTGGCAGAGGTTCACACAGGTTTTTATCAGAATAGAGTTCAGAGTTCAGAATGTAGTACATCGATCCACAACATTTGACGAGTTTCAAATTAATTTGATATTTGACACTATAAACTGTATATCCATTGTTTTTATCAGTTAACAGCCTTTTCTTGAAACATTTGTCTTTAAAAAGTGTGACATCGTATTTTTTTAAATTAAAAGTATGAAATTCATTTTAAAGTATTCAAATCAAATTTGGGGTCACTTTATATTGTTTGTTAGTTGGCGCTTTAAAAAAAATCACTAAACATTTACAGATGAACATTTACTTTTTACTTAAGTCTAATATACTGTATTCCACACATGAAGGAAGTAAGAAAGAGGCCAAGATCTTATTTTAATACTCAAATACTATAATAATATGATTTGGGTATGTGACATAAGATACCCAATAGGCCTTTTAACAGTTGTTCACTCTCCACATGCACTTTCCCAATCTCCAATTTCCAAATCAGCTGCCTTTCTTTTGCCTGAAGCATCAGACCTTAAACAGAACAGAGGAGGAGCAGCAAAAAAAAAAAAAATATATATATATATATATATATATAGCAGTCAAGGACTGGAGTCCTCTGGCCCTCAGTTAATTGTCCTGCTGAAGACGGGGGTAAAAAAAAAAAAACAGAAGTATAACAGCCTCTCTCTCTTCCGGCCTCCCTTCTGTTTGCCCTGTAGGCCGCAGCCTGGACGTTTCCTGGGGGAGTTCACCCAGCTCCCATCAGCTCTACAGCTGAGAGGACAGACTGTGGGCAGCCTGTGCAGTGCAGTGGAGTGGATTCAGATGGCCAAGGGCCCAGACAGAACCAGACCCTTGGAGCCCAGAACACAAGCTGTGCCCAGCCTGGCCCGCCTCCACCAGGGAACAGGGGCCGCTCTGACTGTACGTCGATACAACATCCAATGGCAGGTGGGATCTACACCTTTACGAGAGCATGCAAACTGTGGTCGAGTATCTGGTTTTGACATGAAGCCTGAAACACGCATTGAAACGAAAGACATTATTTGTGAAACGCCAGGCTGCATCCCAACCAACTCTATAAAATGTCATGTTTACTTTCACAATAAGCCGCAACTTCATTAAAAAGCGGTTGACATTGGCTAATAACAGCAGACCTCATGCGGTGAGACACAGCTGGACTCAACGACTCGCTGATTGAGAGGCGGCATTAACCTCGACTCTCTCAGCCACAATGACCGCCTGGATGCACAGTCGTTCACGCCGTACTGTGATTGACTGGCTGTTTACTTAAAGAGCAAGACGAGAAAAAAAAAAACAGTTAAAACAATTCCAGAGCATGATGGAGAACAGATCGCAGCTATCGGCGAAGGAAAGAACAACAAAAACAGTCAAATGTGACAGAATGATTCAAAGCCGCCCCGCGGCTGACAATACATCATATCTAAATAGGCTTTCTGTAATCAGGTCTGTTGGTGGTTTGGAGACGGGGATATGGAAGTGCAGACCGGTGCAGAGCACAGAAGTGGCCCGACTGGAGCATGAATGGGGGCTGGGGGAAGCAGATTGCAGGATATCGTAATGGCACAGGAAAAATGGCACAACAAAATTGTGTTGTGCAGTATTACAGCAGGTCTGACATGGAGGTAGAGGGGCGAGTGAATGGAAGAGTAAAAGAAATGGGTTTAAATGAACTATATAAAGAGAAAGATGTAGTTGCAGGGTCTGGACAGCCACCAGCTTCTGTGGCTTGAAGACAAAAATATGTAATATCCGCATTTAAATACTGTAATTTGATGTATTTCTGGGTGAAAAAAAATAGTAATTGAAAAAAACACGTAATTTCTCAAAAATGTAGTATGAAATGTAGTGAAATATTATCACAATTTCAAATACATGTTATATTTGAATATATAGAAATATTTTGTGACCTTAAAAAAGTTTTTACTGTCACTTTGGATCAATTTAATTCATTCTTGCTAAATAAAAATTATTAATTTATTTGCAAAAGATCAATCTTACTGACCCCAAACTTTTCAACAGCAGTGTAAAATCTATAAAATAAAATAATATTTAGCTAGAAATAATGCAGGCCATGGCTTGTTTGTATTCAACATGAATTTGTATGAATTAAAAAAAAAAAGCGATTAGGTTAATAATATTTTCTCTGACTAAAAAGTTACATCATCAGAGTTGTTTCAATGGAAAATGAAGATATTGCATGCAAATGAGAGATTATGAAAACATTTTTTTAATATTATTATATGATTTTTGAGACATGGACCAAGGCCAGAGACATTTATTAGCAGAGCTTCAATCCCATTATACATAATTTGTCTTCAAAAAAAACACATGCAATAAAAGTTGGTCTTGAGAAAATCACCAATAAACTCATTTAGGAGTAAATAATGAAGTGGCTGCTAGAGCAGAACTTTTGCGAGGGTCTAGACAGGGAACATTTAAAGTATGTCTCTTCAAGTGGACCCATGTGCTAGCATAATGAGGTGCAGGCCGTGATGCAAAGCACCTCTGAGGAGAGTGTTGAGTTAATGTGCTGATACAGAGATGGATGGGCCAGATCTCAGGCTAAACTGTACTCCGCCACACTTACAGACATCTGCGCATGTTTAGTCTCCTTCATTGCTATTGATTTTCACATTCTGTACAATCCTCCCACCAGCCAACTTGATAATGCACACTTGCTGGGAAAGAGACTGTGTACTGAACAGTTAGCAGTATAGCCCTACTAATTTTATATAGCCACTGAACGCCCACTGAAAACAATGATGCAAACATTTCTTGGACACGAGTCCTTGCAATTCTGGTATATGTCACAAATCAAATTGACATTGACCGGTGACAGTGTATAAGCGAAAAGCAAAACAAAACCCTTGAGACTACACATAGAAGTAAAAAACATCTCCTGTGCTGGGTCAGGGATTGAACTTTGTCAGAAAGTTTGAATAAAACAGTGTATTTTGAGAGATACACTTACAGCAAACAGGGAAGTAAAATCCCATGAGCTTCTTCATTTCCGGAGCCTCTATGTCCTTCTTGGTGTGTAACGTTGTTTATCAAACCATGCACAGCAGACCTGTATATTTATAGAGAAACACCTTTCAACTGTCCATGCGCTTGTTTACTTTTACAGTTCCAGAAACTCACAAGCTGCGGTTTCCATTTCTTTCTGGGCTCAGGGAACGGTTTCACGACAGAAATAACACCGGCCTGCACCCAACATATATGATAGAGTCGGTTTCATGTCATCACAGATTCATTGCAGCTCTCCAATTTCATACGCGAAGGTGAACGAAAAGGTTACGTGTGATGTCATGAGCTGAAATAAAATCTACAAAATCAATATTGAAAACAGCAGAATATCTGCCACATACCATGCCATCTCATTACGTTTAATGAATATAATCGATACAGGCCGTTACGGATCTAAACGGAGCTCCCGAAGGCACAAATTGAACGGTTTGCCTCATGAAAAAAATAAAATAAATAAATAAAAACTATGAAGGAACAGAGGCGCTTTTCCAAAAAAGGAATGCTACAAATACATTAACAATCGACAGCTCTCGTTTTTCTCCAGAAGATGGGATCAAAACGAGTAAAACATATCAGCAATAAATAAATAAATGAACAACAACCACTGCTTGAAGGATTCCTCGCAATCACACAGATCAATGCTCATTGAAATTTCATGAAGGCACAGCCGGATCGCTTCATATTTCACAATAATAACTACAGGCCCGCAGGGGTGAAGAGAGGAGAGGAGAGGAGAGGAGAGGAGAGGAGAGGAGGGGAACGAGCCACTACTAAAAGACAATACTATGAGTGCTGTCAAAAGCAGATGGAGCCAGTCAAAACAGTGCGTTTTAAAATACCTTACACCACCAAAAAATCCCACACTTAATATCTCGCACAGAAGCCTGAGGGCAGAATGTGGGCGGCAGTTTTTTAGACTGGCGAGAACACGGTATTTGTGGCTTTCCTGTTTTCGAGACCAGATGCTAGCGCTGAGCTGCTGGTGGTAAATTGAATCAGCTGACCACACATAAACCTGCAGGGCTAGAACAGTATCCCTGACTGACGGAGCAGAAAGGCATGCTGGGTAATTGGTCTTTAGCAGAACCTTTTAACAGGCACTTGTGGGCTTTGTACAGAGCTGTTAATGTCAGGGTGGTAATGTTCTGTACATGTTAGGGAATGGCAGACTCCGTTTTACACTCGCTCTCTTTCTCTCTCTCTCTCTCTGTTTTCCCCAGAGCTCTCTTTCATTCAGGTGTGATCTCATATGCTGTGGATAGGAATCGATAGGCTCAGTGGCAGGGTGTTCGATGCCTGCCTGAATTATTGCTTCATTTCTCTCCCTATATAGATGAGGTCTGTTTTTCCTCTGCCCTCCCCACGCCGAGATCAATACCTTACAATCTCATTTTTATCCATTTTTCCATAAACCCAGTGATTGCATTTATTTGGAAAATCCGACAAGCTAAATAAGGCATCACTTTAAGACATCAGGGGAAGAAAAAAAAATCTTGGAACCTGTGGCCGTAAAATGGATGACTTGTTTTTCTTGATCGTGAGCAGCAGCTTCTAAAAGACAGAGACATCTGTGTGAAATGGCCCACTGAAGACGCCCCGCTGTTGAGCAAACCAATTGCTCTATATCTTTATGGCTACAATCTCCACCATACAGAGGTTTAGCAATTTAATTGGAACAGTTATCATTGATCACCTAGTGTGACCCCATTTGTCAATAGAATTAAAGAGACTCATTATCAAAATTGAACGATCACTCAACCCACTCAAGAAAAAAAAGCCTCAGTCAAATATAGGGCTTGGGAAAATAATTGGTGACTATAAATGCATAAAGGATTTGCATTCACAGTGGGGTCCAAAAGTCTGAGACTGTAGAAGTTATTATTTACATAATGTTTAGGGTGAT
Organism: Enteromius afrohamiltoni; assembly: GCA_034779775.1. Taxonomy (NCBI): domain Eukaryota; kingdom Metazoa; phylum Chordata; class Actinopteri; order Cypriniformes; family Cyprinidae; genus Enteromius; species Enteromius afrohamiltoni. Next base: position 12,964,628 of record JAUYWG010000048.1, read on the forward strand.
TATTTATTTATTTGTTTATTTTAGCACGTTATTTATCAAGGATGCATCAAATTGACAAAGTTCAGACTCCTGATGATTAACAAAAAAAGCTACTCTTTTGAACTTTATATTCAAAAGGAAAGGTGTATTTAACATAAGAAATGTTTAATCAGAGAAAGAAACTGTTGTTTTTTTCTCAAATAGATGCAGGCTTGGGATCACAAATATGAAATATTTAAGAAATATTTTCTATGATCATCCATAAAGGAAAAAGAATAGGCAAACTGAATAATAAAGCATTTACCTTTTATACTTTAATAACTTTACATTCAAGTTGTTGAGCTGATATGATTTTGTATGCAACAGAAAGATTTTTCCTTGTGGTCTCAGAATTTTTGGCCCCCGACGTACATGCATTTGCATTGAAAGAGAGGGTGGGTGAATGCATGTATGATGTGAAGTCTGGCTTTTCCTCAACTAAAGTGACAAATGCCTCCCATAGACTTAATCATTGGGCAGGCGTAGAGAGCTCCCTCTAATGTGATGGAGCAGAGTCTTTTAATACCAGGCTTGATGGGTGCTGTTCAGCCCACTGGCCTGCATACTGAGCAGCAACGAATTGCCTGCTGAACATTTCAAGTGATTCATCAACACCTCCAATCTATCGGCCGCACAGGGTTTCACATACGCTCACTGGCAGATAGCATTATAACTCTGCTCTTTCCCTAAAAAACAGACGGAAAACCCCTTTGACGAATGATGCAAACATGGCAATCTGGTGAGAAGTAATACACAACCAAACACGGAAATGCATTTGTTGCAGATGAATTGAAAGGGAGGGCGAGAGAGAGAAAGTAGGGAGGAATGATTCATCCCTCTTATCTGTGGAGTGCCATGCAGGATGGGTAATGTCCCAGGCGGTGAGTGTTTAATTGTTTCTGATGAAAAATATAATTGCAGAGAGCTTCTGGATGTTTAATTGCAGATGCCCAGTAACTGTGGGTGACATCACTTTGACTGAGTCTTCCTCATTAAAGCTTGGGCTTGTGATACGGCCTTAACTTTAGCATTCCAGCAGTACAGAAAAGTGCCTGGTGAGATGGGAAATGATGGCTGCTGTTCCACACATTGCTTTTTGATTTCAAAAGTAAATCTAGTGGTCATTTTTCATTCAGTTTAATTTAATGAATGGTGACCGGTGCTGTCAATCTTCACGCCTTAAATATGATACCTTTATGCAAGAAACAGACCAAAATTTGAATTATTATTTACTGAAAACATATTTGGTATCACTGCTGATGCTTACTCATTAATATAGGTATGCATTAAAACCCCACAGGAAATATGAACTACAAATTAAAATGGTGCAAACCCAATGGTATATTGCTCAGAAAACTATATAGTACTTCCTGTATTTTATCATTATTACCCAAGTAAGTGTGTGTGTGTGTGTGTGTGTGTGTATTTTCCTCACTCTTTGCCTTTTAAATATGGCTTAATATGGTTAAAAGTCATTTGAACTTCCTTGCCTAATATTTCCTCTAGGCAAGAAGGAGTCTTTCCGTTGTAAGTTATGTCTAATCAATAATACTGAGTAGTGAATGCTGTTGCTATCCTGGTGTAAAAGTAAAAAAAAAAAAAAAATTCTATCAGATAGGTAGCCACCTGTCATAAATCACACCTCAGGGCATCACAAAGCTAAAGTTTAACTTGATGTTTGAAATTCACCTGGTCTGTATCTACTTGTAACACAATGTGACAGACAGACACAAATACACACACATGCACATTTTATAATGCTTTTGATTCTTTGAGCTTAGACTCCATTTATTGTAGTTCCAAGAAAAAACACCCATCTTACTTTTTACACAGAAGAGTCATACATGTTTGGAATGATATAATGTTGAGTAAATGATGACAGAATTTTCATTTTTAGCTGAACTATCGCTTTAACTACAAACTGCTGGCCAGCCAGAGGCACCGTTCACACGAGCGTGTGCCAAGAATCCTAGAGAATCCAAGACTTCTGAAATGAGAGGCCTTTGAGGAATCCATTTACTGGGTGGCTGCTTGGTTCGTAATAAGAGTGAAGTCAAAGCCAAAACACAGTTCTTTCACTACAGATGGAACGGTGTAAAATATAATCAGCGTCATAATTTACTCATAAGGACAATACTCTAAAATCATGCATGCTGTACATCTACACTTGTGAGAACCATGCACTCAAAGTAAAGGAGCAAAATTAAATCATTTTTTTTCCTGAAAGGATTGTTTTTTTCTCTCCTTCATGACTATAAGGGATGTTCTCCAGGTACGGCTCAGCCTTTCCGCATGGCTGTGTGGTGTTTGTGCGAGGCAGCATCAGTGCACCATTGATTTAATTAGGTCTCCATCTCCTCTGCCTGACAGAAGTTGATTAGAGGTGCCAGATGCCCCATGTGTAATTCCACTGCCAGCTGCCACATAGCTTTGCCAATACTCTATGATTAGTACCCACTGGCAACTGGGCAAGGCACAGGTGCCAACTGGAGCCAGGAGAGAAAGACACACACAGGCTGACGTCCCACTGCAGTAGCTGGGACAGGGGGACAAGAGAAAGAGAGAGGTCCCAAAATGCTTCAAACGGAGGAGAATTGCACGGTGGGGCCAACCTGAGGGCTGGGCGCCATTTTTTTTTGTGTGGAGACCAACAGCAGCTCTGCGTTTGGTCTCTTGTCATTAACAGCTTTGAGTTTCAAACCGAGTTTGAGTGCTGTGTGCATTAAAACGGCACATTTAATCAAAAGCTTTCTTGATGGTTATTAAGCTTGAAGCTTTAGCAAAAGGGGCACATCTAGAAGTGCAGCCATAAAACGGGGTGACCATCTGCCCTCTGTTTTGGAGGGTGTGTGGCTGTACGTGTGTTTGCATGGTTGTGTGCGGACATCTAAATCCCTCCCTCCACTCCTCCCCATGTGCTCGCTGAATAGGCCATGAAAAGGAGCCAAGTCCAGCTCCATAAACCCAACGGGAATACTCATTCACACCCACGAATGCACAGGCATATACATAGACACCTACTGGGCCAACAATACCCACAGCTGTGCACTGTTTAAACCTATTGATGAGACAGGCCTTTAACATTGCTCCCTTCAGCGTTTTAACGCTCTTCAGAAAAGCTGTGCTTGTACTTTGACTGCAAACTCTAAATTTAAACTAAAAAAGCTGCAAGATCAGCGAACAAACTCTTCACCTCTTCCTCCACTGATTTCACTTGTTTCAACATTAGATTCCATCATACACTTCCATCATACGCTTCCCATAATTCTCAAAGTCCAAAGTTAATTACTTCTCATTGGCTGAACTCCCAATATGTAGAGTGTACAGTAAACTCATTTTGAAGCCAGCAGATATCACAGGTGACCTCTTTTTCCTCTATAAGATAAGTCCTACATTTCTCTTATCTGTGCAGGCTGCAGGATCTTCCTGGAGTTCGAGGCACAGCCATTCGCATTAAGCTGTGTGCTCAGAAAATAGCCAGGATTCCTTTATGGCATAGGTTTCTCGCTACAGGAAACACTGGGTGACTTACTCAACCCAGACTGACAAAAAAAAAATCAAGTATAGTTGTAAAGGAATAAGACATGATGGTTGTACAGAGATGCTAAGGGTGCTTAATGTTATTCTTACCTGTGTAGATAAATCTGCCCGGTGTACCCTTGCAGAACTGCTTTGACTTGTAGGACAGAGTGACTTCCACAACCCCGGGAATGTGTCTGGGAGGAGTCTGAACTCGGATGGCATGAGGGGTAATGAGCTGTAAGAGAAAATTATATGTGTGTTTTCTTTTGAGTTTTTTGTTGACAAAATAAAACAGATTACATAGGTTGAAATAAGTCAAAAAAATATTAATATAAACACTCTTTCATGACTCATTATTTGGTCATTTATTACCAAAATAAATAACTTTTTACTTTATTATTATTAATTATTCCTAATTATTATTATTATTTTAAAAATATTATTAATGGTCACCTCCACATATGCAACATAACAGTATAAATAGGCCTACTTTTCATTGCTAAATGTTCAATGCTGTTTTTTAATAATTCGGCAGTAGGCAGCATACAGTGTATACTGTGCAGTATCTTTACATAAGCAAGTACATAGAAAAGGTGCAAAGTAGTACGCACTGTAAAGTTATATATGCTATAAAAGAATATATATTTTTTTCTGAGAATGTTTTTTATTCTGAACATATTCTACAATATATTTTGACATATTGAGAGCATCAGAGTTTTAGTTATTCTTCCTTCCATGTTGTCCCTCATTTTAGTATAAGAAAAATATCAATGGCATAATATTATAGTTAAAAAAAAGTCTCCCAGTGCAGGAGTCAGAGATGACCTTTTCTGTTAGTTTGATGGTGAAACAAATCTAGCCATGCAGCCAATTAGAGTAAATGTTTTGTTTGTTGTATGCAGACAATCCAAGTCATTACATCATCAAAATTCTGTCCACCTTTTTAGCATCTAAATTGACTGACTTTTGTACTGTAGAACTAGTTCACAAAACATGCATTTAAGCTACCCACGGCTGCAGCCATACTAGCTGAGCTATTAAACAGTATTGCATTGTTCTATGATTAGATTATGATTTGACTGCTTACAGTGTTTGTGAAACTGTGCTCAATCGCTTTTGAAGAGGATCCATGCAACTACAAAGCAGCTGCGAGTGCTCAATTTCTTTGCAAATGCTCTGTCATATTCAAAGCCAGCAGCTCTGGTGCTGCTTTACATGGCTTTAAACTGTCCCTTTCATTGCTCACTTAGCTGGGCTTTCATATGCCAGGCACTGCTCTTCTCACCTCTCAGATAAATATGGCATTGTCAATGAGAAGCTTTTTATAGAATTACCTCTTTCATCTAGCTCTTCCCAACATGAGCAGCGCAGAAACTGAGCGAGTGAAAGACCGAAACAGATGGACAGACAGGAAAACAGACAGACTGGCCGACCAAAAATGAGAACAGAAGCATTATGCGCGTTCAAACTGGCACGCGTCTTTTCATATTTGTAAGCCAAGTGGATTTTGAATGCATTTTCCATATCAGGCATATTTGCTAATTAGGTTGCTTAACTATTGTAGTTAAAAAGGTGCATAAATTGCTTTATCTTTGTGTTCAAATTCGGTTTGATTTTAGTTGTGATTCCTAAATCTCTGTTGTTGCTTTTGGCGAGAGCGTAGCATGGGTTTATTTTTGGTAGACGTTCTCGTAAAAAGACTACTGACCTCACTCCAGACCAGCATGGTGCCAAAGATGACCTGTAGGCCGTCAAAGAAGTTATCACCAATGATGATTACTGTGGCACCCCCTGTCGTCCATCCTTCACTGGGACTGATGGCTTTAATGCAAGGGGTAGCTGTTTTAGAGAAAGGAAGAGGAATAAAATTAGTTAGGCAGTATCTGTTGTATACAATAAACAACTTATCTCGAAAAGGCTAATGCATTTACATTAATTATGACTATATGCATATGCCTGTACACATCAAGGCACCTGTAAATAGATAATACATAAATAATGTCAAGAAGCATCAGAATAAACATCTGGTAGCAGCCAGCAAATCATCTCGCGTGTGCATTACCTGTGACATAATTTCATGCACAGACTAATACTTAGGAAATAAATCTAAACCTGTGCAACTGATTTCTTCCTGATTAAAGCAAATAGATTTATGAGCCACACTCTATTAGGAAGCTTTAGGCACAGCTTAATGACAAGTGACTGACTCATTAGAGTCGTCACATATGATTAGACTGTGGCCATTCCTCTGCGCCGTCCCCATATGCTTCCTGACAGCGGTGCGAGCATGAGAGATGACGCCCGCTCACTGATCATTTATCTCAATCTACCCCGTATAGTAGCATGATTCACTGCTGTGGTTGCCTGGAAATCACCTGCAACCTCACCCTGATCATCTCTAGCTGTGTTTTGGGATCTTTAGATTGTTGGCATCGCCACATGAAGGAACACGACTCGAAATCAGAGAGTGGAGTGCAGTGACAGCAATGTCTCCTCCCCGCTCAGTGTTTTGTAATGAATCTGCTCCTGCTTCACTTTTATTCTCACTGGTGACAGAAACCACACACCAAATCCACTCCATAGTTCAAATCGGCACTGATACAGCTCAACTGTCAAGTCTGTCTTTACTCTCCTCTCTCTTTACCATTATACTGTATATATATATATATATATATATATATATATGTGTGTGTGTGTGTGTGTGTGTGTGTGTGTTTATGTGGGGTTTTGTTATGGTGGGACTCATGGAGACTCATGGTGGGGACTGTGTGTGTGTGTAAAGAGTTCAGATACAAGCTTTTCATTGCCATTAAAGTAAAGTAACTGAACACAAACATAGGAGACTATGAACATATGATTATGTACACACACAGACAAAACACACATATTTATGCAAATTATAGAATTAAATTGATCAACATTGGAAATTTAATTGTGCATGCTCATTTTCCTCAATTTATTTATTTGTTTTGCTGTTATCTAATGCTCACTTAAATTTTTTTTTTATTAAAATCACATAATTTATAATATTACATTTTTAAATGTAAAAAATAACTTGAAAAAAACATATGTACAATATAAAGATAAACTCAGTTTTAGCTTTTAAAAATATTACTAAAGCTATTTTAGTTTTTAAAGTTTTCTTTTCAAAATTATTTAGTCAAATTTGTATATCCCATATCATGAAAATAATTATCATTAAATATTAACAATAAAATAATATAATAATAAGTAAAGTCATGTTTGCACAATTTCCATTTAGTTGTAAGGGTAACGCATTAGTATTTACATATATTATATATTCTCCACTGTCCGTCTATATTTAATGATTTCTCTACATGTCTTTTCCATCTTTTTTCTGGTCGCCCATATGCACACTCATGTTCATCTGTCATTTATTAAAATGTTTTGTCCACCCGCTATTGTTACACGATATATGCAACTTATGCATTCTGGTCCACAGAGGCTCAGATTCGGTTGACCAAACAGCAGAGAGCAGGCAAAAACGTGCAACAAGACACAGAGTGAAAGCCCCCCTGGTGCTCTGCTTATGAAAGGCATAATTCCCCTCCGCCTTTGTTTTAGTCATGGACATAATTAACAAAATCTGAGGGTCAGGCTGGAAAAGATCAGTCAGTGATGAGTGTACAATAGAAGCACTCTTCTCTCCAACCCCTCCTTCCTTCCCCTCTGGGGGTGGAAGGAGAACACGAATGCTAATTCTGCTTGATTATACACACACCTTTATTAAATATTACACTGACCCCATGTGTGCGCGAGGAGGGAGGGGGCCAGGTGCGAGCGCTTGTTTTATGACACTCGTGCAAATGTCATGAGCGCCGGAGTTCGCCAGGCACAGAGAAATCCAGAGTCCTTACAGCAGTCGATCAAAAGGCCAGGCGCCCTGGGACACTCTGAGAAAACAGCAGCCAGCCATAAAATTCAACACCTTAATGAGTTTAAATTTCATTTCAGCGTGTTGAACTTTGGCACCGAATTCTAAAGCTCGTGTCTCACTGAAGGCGCTTTAACCGACTAATTACTGCTGTTCCAATTTGCTGCTGAATTTAAATAGAAGGAAAAGACATGAGGGAGAGAAAAAAGGAAAAGTAAGAGTCCTCCGAGACAGAGAACGGGAGATTCTGTTGTCCTCCGTGACTCTGGTAAGGGGACTGAACACACATCCTTTAACAAGCGTTACACACCACTCTGACTGTAGGCAGGACCCCTGGGTGAGGGTGGGGGTCTACACTCGACGCTTGTATGATAGTGCACCTAACTGAGGCAGACATGCAGCGGAGGCAGATGGCCTGTGTGCAGGAGGTGCTCGACGCTGCTGATAGAACCTGAACTGAGATAAGATGAGACTGTAGGCCCCACTCGCACAGCTCAAACTGTGTCCTGGGAAGCGCTAGCATAGATAATAGCTGGGGAGATGGAGAGTTTCACAAGCAGGGGAAAAATAGTACTTCACAAAACTGTAGTCTGTGAAGCTACCAGTACAATCATGCTACCCTCTTGAAAAAGCAGTTAGCTCCACTACAAGCTATGAACGAAAGAAGCTAGCAACATAACCGTTTTTTTATATTTTTGAAATTCTTTAATGCTTATAAGACAGCATTTATTACTTTTCTTTTTTCTTTTTTTTTTTTAAGGAAAAAACTTACTGACCCTAAATTTTGAATGTTAACATACAGTGGAGGTGTTTTGTTTGTTTATTTATTTATTTATCCCGAAAGAGCTGTACTTATCTTGTCCAAAAAAAACAATGAGGATCTCATATAATTTACATACATAATCCAACTGCATTTGAACACATATAGTACTTTTGCAGTGTTAAATATAGAAATGCTAAGTAATTAAAATGACTGTATAAAAGACATACAGTAGATTATAGTTAGATTAGTCAGACACATTAACAAAGGATATGTTTATATTATTCAGCAACAGCAGAAAGTCTGTTTTATACTGTATGTGTTTAACCATTTTTGGGTGATTTTAAGACTTTTAATCTATAGAAATATATAGAATGCCTTAATATAGAAATATAGAAAGTATCATATCATATTTGTAATGTCCTTTTACTATTAAATGTTTTTTTCTGAAGGTATATTGCATATTAAGTACAGAATTACAAATTTTTGATTAAGGAACTTCATTTTAAAGCATTTCAGTAACCCCAAATATACAAAGCAAATCTCCTTAGACCGATCAAAATATCACATATATTCTGTGTACCAGCCATGTAGTAATTTTCAGAAGTGAAGTAATCCACTTTGCGGCATTGAGGACTTCCCCAGCTTGTCTGTGCTCTTTTTTTTTTTACTTCTTCGAAGCTGTGTTGTGGGTGACTGCTGGGCATAATGCAATTTGGCGGCGTGATAAACCAGGAGAGATGAAGAGGAACGGTGGAGCAATCTGTGATGGTAATCTTGGCCTAAGACGACTCTTTTGCAGGGTGCTGAAATTGTGCATGGATTAAGCAGATGGTGGAATGTGAATCCATCTGATAGGATTAAACTTTGGTGCCTCCTCTGCCGCCATCTGTTCCCTTACGCTGCATGCATGCGTACACGCGCTCGCTCTTACACACATCTCAGATACAAGCACAATAGCTTTCTCTTCTACAAACTAACATTCTCGAGCCCTGCAGACACCTCTTTCCACCACAATGCGTTTGTGACATGACCTCACGTATTGGTGCCCTCACTTTACCCTCGTCTCCGCAGCCCACAGCAATCAGCACACATGCACGGCATATCTGACAGAACAGGCTCATTAGCTGGAGGGGAGTGGAAATGGTTTAAAACTGACATAATAATGGACAAGAGCGGCTGAGCAGGGGTGAGAGAAGGGAATTGTGCTGTTGGTTATTAGAGGGCCATATTTTGTGTTGATCTTTGGGGAAAAACTTATAGAATTCTGTGGAATGGATTTAAATATGGAGAATAGATTGGGAATAGATTACATTAGCTAAAATAGTTCACAAAAAATTGCTGAAAATGTAATTATCATTCAGCCCATCCAAGATATGGATGAGTTTGTTTTTTCAACCAGAATTTAGCATTATATCCCTTCCTTTACAAAGGATCCTCTGCAGTGAATGGGTGCCGTCAGAATGAGAGTCCAGACAGCTGGTAAAAACATCACAATAATCCCAATGACTTCAGTACACTGATTAACATCTTGTTAGGGCTGCATGTTTGTAAGAAACAAATGCAAGTTCATAATCCATAATAACACCTTCTCATCCATTTTTTTGGCAAACATATATGTTTAGAACTGACTATTTTCTCTTGTAAACAGTGTTTGATCTGCACATATTCCCCTCTTGTGTCAGCTGAGACAACATTTTCACTGCAGAAAGCAATATTACAGACATGCATTTTGGCCAAAAGCATTGGTTTAAAGTTATTGTTTATTAGAAACTGGATTTCATTATTCAATGGCCAGGAGTCGCATGGATTACTGATGTCTTATGAGCTGTATGAACTCTCTTTTTGACGGCACCCATTCACTGCAGTGGATTTATCGCTGAACAAGTGATGCAAATCTAAATCTGATGAAGTAACAAACACATGTACATCTTGGATGGGCTGAGGGTGAGCAAGGTTTCATTTTTAGGTGAATTATTCTATTAATAAGATCATAGACAAGGGACAGGAATGTGTAAAACACAGTGAATGGCAGGTTCTTTAATTTAAAGGGTGAATTTAGTTATTACAAGAACTCTGTATTAAATTTTCAATGGCGCTTTGGCATTGTTCCTGCATTGCCCTCCAAGAAAAATATATCTATATGAGCATGTCAGGGTTATATATTAAACATAATGGGGAATTATAATGTAAGTTTGTCTGTTTCAGGAATTATCCTATGCTTTCTTTTGGAAAATAGAGAAGGACAGAAAAATAATAAAGCGCCACAATTTTTTGAATATGTACAGGCTTTAGAAGACTGACTTTTTTAATCTTCTCAGTGCAGTGGAAACTGTGCTTAAACACAGAAGACGTCCCCAGGAGAATAGAGAGAACTTAATCAGCATCAGCATCATCATCATCAAATCATCATCATTCAAATCCTCAGTTTCTCATCATAAATAGAGGTTAACAGTCCAACCAAAAAAATATGTTCCTCTCTAGAATCATCCCAAACATAAATGAGAAAATGATTGGATTTGATTGCAGCTGAGGATCAAATCAGTGCTCAAATCATGTCCACATGTTATTAGACAGATTTACGAGGGTCGCACTATAACCTGCAAGACTAGAAGAGGACAGCAGATAAAGCCACACGCCATTATAAAATAAATGCTCAGGGCTTAAGCCTTAGAGGTCTCATAAGACACATGTTCAAACCTAAAGAGAACAGGCCACTTGGGGAATACTGCGTTTACTGCTCTTTTCTTAGCCCTGCTGCATTGCTGAAGGTTGATTAAATGGTCAGAGTTGTCTTTCATTCATTGGATAGTCAAGAGTTTCATCTGTGCTCAACTGCACCCCAGATCATTAATTAATAAAGTGTGCAAACTAGCTAAAAGTCATTCGGAAGGGTAGTGTGATATACTGTAGTGATTAAAGCTCTTTGCTGGATGAAAGGATTCAGGTTCAAATTCATGAGTTTGGCTAAAAACAAACTTTTTCTTAAGGTCCTGGCACAAGATTGAGAGACCAAAAAAAAAATGTCTGTTGTCAGTAGTCAGTAACATGAAGCACAGCTCAAGTCACTTTTAAATGAAGCAGTTTTCCTTTACTCAGCAACTCAGCATGACCAACTAAACCCTAATCTGAAATCTGTGTGGAAATCTTTCACTTTACGTGAACCGCATTAAAATTTCCAGACAGACAGATTCCTGTCGAAATTGCAAAAATGTTTTGAACACTGAACTGCACCTTTAATCACTATTTTTCTCTTGTTTTCCAGCAGGATTACCTAAATATCCTTAGAGCAAGATACATTTACTAGGTGAAAATACATATGGTAATAAATGAATATATCTTGAATTGATTTTCTTACCTCATTGATAGAGTAGGGCAAAAAAGTATTTAGTCAGCAACCAATTGTGCAAGTTCTCCCACTTAAAAAGATTAGAGAGGCCAGTAATTTACATCATAGCTATACATGAGAGACAAAATGAGAAAAAAAAATCTAATTCTTTAAGAATTTATTTGCAAATTTTGGTGGAAAATAAGTATTTGGTCAATAACAAAAGTTTACCTCAATACTTTGTTATATACCCTTTGTTGGCAATGACAGAGGTCAAAGGTTTTCTGTAAGTCTTCACAAGGTGTTCACAGACTGTTGCTGGTATTTTGGCCCATATCTCCATGCAGATCTCCTCTAGAGCAGTAATGTTTTGGCGCTGATGCTGGGCAAAACAGACTCTCAACTCTCTCCAAAGATTTTCTATGAGGTTGAGATCTGGAGGCTTGCTAGGTCACTCCAGGTCATTTAAATGCTTCTTATGAAGCCACTCCTTCGTTGCCCGGGCGGTGTGTTTGGGATCATTGTCATGCTGAAAGACCCAGCCACGTTTCATCTTCAATGCCCTTGCTGATGGAAGGAGGTTTTCACTCAAAATCTCATAATACATAGCTCCATTCATTCTTTTGTTTACACGGATCAGTCATCCTGGCCATTCACAGAAAAACAGCCCCAAAGCATGACATTTTCTCCCCAATGCCCCACAGTAGGTATGGTGTTCTTTGGATGTAACTTAGCATTCTTTCTCCTCCAAACATGACAAGTTGAGTTTTTACCAATAAAGGTCTGTTTTGGTTTCATCTGGCCATATGACATTCTCCAGTCCTCTCTAGCAAACTTCAGATGGGCCAAGACATGTACTGTCTTAAGCAGGGGGACACGTCTGGCACTGCAGGATTTGAGTCCCTGGCGGCGCAGTGTGTTACTGATGGTAGCCTTTGTTACTTTGGTTCCAGCTCTCTGCAGGTAATTCACTAGGTCCCCCCATGTGGTTCTGGGATTTTTGCTCACAGTTCTTGTGATCATTTTGACCCCACCGGGTGAGATCTTGCGGGGAGCCCCAGATCGAGGAAGAATATCAGTGGTCTTTTACGTCTTCCATTTTCTAATAATTGCTCCTACAGTTGATTTCTTCACACCAAGCTGCTAACATATCGCAGATTCAGTCTTCTCAGCCTGGTGCAGGTTTACAATTTTTTTTCTGATGTCCTTTGACAGCTCTTTGGTCTTGGCCATAGCTGGAGATTGGAGTGTGAGTGTTTGAGGTTGTGGACAGGTGTCTTTTATACTGATAACAAGTTCAAACAGACACCATTAATGCAGGTAACAAGTGGAGGACAGAGGAGCCTCTTAAAGAAGAAGTTCCAGGTCTGTGAGAGCCAGAAGTCTTGCTTGTTTGTAGGTGACTAAATACTTATTTTACAGAGGAATTTACCAATTAATTCATTAAAAATCCCACAATGTGATATTCTGGATTTTTTTTCTCATTTTGTCTCTCATTGTTGAGTTTTACCTATGATGGAAAATACAGGACTCTATCATCTTTTAAAGTGGGGGAACTTGCTCAATTGGTGGCTGACTAAATACTTTTTACCCCACTGTATATGTAAATGTGTGTGTGTAAATAAATATATATATATATTAATTTCTTAAGTATAAGTCCCAGAAAATGCACTTTGATGTCTATGTTTAAAACAAGTAAATACAAACACAGTGGGATGGTGCTATGCATGTTGCTGTTACTAGTTAGCTGTATGCAAATAAAAAAATAAAATATTTGGTTGTGAGGGTAAGTATTTTACATTAAACTATGTATTTTACTCCTGTGGTCTCTTTTTTCCATTTGTTTTGTGTTTGATATGACAAATGCGTGTTCTTTAGTTACAAAGTACCTTGTTCTTTCTTTACAAACCGCATTTAAACAGATACAGTATGTACACTCACCATGTTCCAGGTATGATGGAGTGCCTTCAGACGGGTCCAGCCTGCGAGCTCTGCGTCCATGTTTAGAGTTATTGTGTACAAACATGTTATCAGACACAGCCAGGACGTGTCCATCCACGCTCACCGTCGTAGACACCACCACCTGCAAGACACGAATGACGACTGTGCTTCACTTGACCCGCAAAGACACACTCTGTTCTTGTATACAAATTAATACGTAGCTCAAACAAACAGCTGAAGCGCTGGAGCAGCACATACACACGGTATGCCTGTAAGTAACTGCTGACTGATAAATTGACGAACAGGCACATTTCACCAGAGAGCCTGGAACAATGACAGCAGCTAACAGCTCTCACAGAGCTGAAGACGTAGACTAGAGGTGTCCCACAGCAACTGAGGAGCCTCTTGATTTAAATGGCTCTCAGGCTTTGAGAGGTCTCTCAATCTCAGGAGAGGAAGAGGCTTGATGAGACTTGGCAAACACAGCTTACATTATCCCTGTTCTGGGCAGCCACTTCATTCGCTCAAAGCTTTCTTTTTCTCCCTCTTCTCTACATCTGTGTCTCTTTATATGTTCTCTAGTACTTTATCTGTTAAGAAAACCTATCATCGGTCAACTACTCACACCTTTTTTTAGTAAAATACAATATTCAGTTGAAAAACAGGCCATATTTTTCAATATATTTTTTATTGATATTAATGATTTCTTAATTTATTGTAAAAGTAATTTAATAATAGTAATGTATTGTATTTAAAGCTGATTAATCATCATTATTTCATGTTATTTCAATGTTCATTAACTACTTATTTGTTGAGCATTATTTAATATAATAATGGTATTAATTGACTTAGTGTGGATATTTTACACAGCAAGCGATTCAAGTGCAGCTTATCCACCAATTCACATGCTTAAAATAGCAATTTTGCCACTTTAATTTTTAAGTGTGAGCTGACTGAATGTGGTCCTACCTGAAATCGCCGCATATCTCGTGGGTTCCCTGCATTCTTTAGGCAGTTCTGGTTGCATTTGAGGAAGAATTTCAGGAAAAACCTGGAAAAACACAAAATAACAAATTGTATGAGGTATTACTGCATTAGATTTATATTTGTTGTTAACCTGCAAATTAATTCATAAGGTCACAGTTACAAATGAATTCACACACACAATATATCCTTCGAAAAACACTCCAAAGCACAACTAGATTCACAATAGTCACAAGTATGTTAAGATTTGCTTATAAATTAACCATAGTACATCCTTATCAACTATTGTATAAATGAAAGGTGTTGATAAAGAGGTGATCAGATAAATTCTGCAGCTAGACACACTGACTCAACTTCCCGGGGGAACATACAATAGTGTGAATATTACTGTATCAGTCAAATTAATAATGTGTGTCAAATGATTTGTAAGTGTTTATCATTTATGTTTTTTTTTGATGGTGAATCTTCAAATCTTGTATGGCTGTGATTCAGTGTGTTTTCTCTCCTTCTCTCTGGTCTGAAATGTACAATATTAATTAGCACAGTGGGGTTTCTCCCTATTTTCTTCATTTATGGTTTTCTGGATCTACGCACTGGTATAGTTGAGAACCAATGTCTGTCTGCAGCATCAACCCACTATTATATCTGATGTCTGTCACTACAAATGCATTGTCACTCAAATGCAAATGGGCTCAAACCGTTTGAGTTGTCATTGTTGGAGCATTAATGAAGAAAACTTCTATGAGTAAAATCATTTTATATTTAGCAACACACACTTTTATTGAGCTGTCAAAAACAGGGCAGCCTTTTTATATACATCACTTTATTTTTCTCAGATTTTTACCAAATGGCTGTTTTGTTAGATTTAGTTCTCCTCTACAATAAATTCTTCATACATAGGATATCTTCCTTTGATACGGTCCACTAATAAGCAATAATTAGATCATTTCCACAGGGCTGTCTTTAAAGGTTAAAATTAGTTAGTACAAAAAATAAATAAATAAAGATGCTTTATTCACTAAGTTTAGTTATTTTATTCAAATTTAAACTCTGGGTTTATGCCAATCTGTAGCAACGTATTATAAAAACAACAAAAGTCAATGGAAAGCCCCATGCACTGCGATATGAAAACAATGCGTGTGTGTGCAGCTAGCTTGTTAGTGCTGAAGGAATGTAAGATGCATAGTCTGTGTGTGCTGTCTATATTCCTCTAGGATAAGCGGTCCCGGTCTCACCCTTTGCTCTTTAATCTACTGTTTGTTTCTCCCTTCTAACATCTACACCATTTCACATCTGTGTGCGTCAATCCATTCATCCCTTTTTCATGCCTTTGTGCTTTGTAGCATGTCAGATGGAAAATTCACACTGTGTGTGTATATATATATATATGTGTGTGTGTGTGTGTTTTCAAATATGATATCACGCATAGAACTGCGCATTTAGATCACATCTTGCATTTTGCAGGTCAGTGTGTATGTGCATTGATAAAAACATGTTTGTGTGTGTTATCCACTGTGTTGTTTGGGTAAACAGATTAGCGCTACAGGCCTCGTCTATAATATCATTTAAGAGCTCTAAGCCATGGCTTTCTTCCCCACTGATTCCCTCCTGCCACTGACCCTGTCTGAGCGCTCCTGACCTGTCCCTTATTCTTCCACGTTCTCCCTTTCCTTTTCTTACTCTCTTTCCTGCTTTGTGTGGAGATAAGTCTGGGCTTAACCCCATCGCTGACATCACGCTCTCATAGTCCTCCTAAATCCCCTGCAAAACCCTGCGTGCCCTCACTTTAGGAGGACATCCTTTGTCTTTCTTTCCCTTTGCGCTATGGATTTGTCCTTCTGGTCTCCTAACTGCACGCCACATTCACATAAACACTCACTCATAGTTTTTAGAGCCCTCATCCACATGTGATAATGTGGATATAGTTTGACTTTGTTGACCCAGTAGCTCCATTAGCAATAGTGAGAGCACTCCGATGCCTGCCGAACAAGGAAGGGACATGCAATCACATGTGTAATGTTTAATAAAGTGCGCACTGTCCCCTCCATAGGGCACTTCGGACAGGGACCTTATGCTTTTAGAAGAGATTGGACGGTACGTTGCAAATGGTGTGGCTAAGAGCACTTCAATTAGTGAGGGCTATTACCACAGTCAGCATGAGGAAGAGGGCAATGCTCCAAGTGTCTGATGGGTAGTATGAGTTTAAGTCAGAGCACAGAGCCTGACCTGTCATACATACTGCTTTGCTTAATAACTCTTACATTGTACTTTTAGACACATCAAAACGGCTGCTAATGAAACTGTAACTGAGATGGAAAGAGTAAAACCTGGAAGTGTGAGAGAATAGCTGCGCTCACAGAAACTAATTCTTCTGTGGCTTTTTGGAAATTTTTACTCTGCACTTACTGTGATGTGATGCACTCATATACTTTTGTTCCCTGGGCATTTTTCAGTGCCCTTTGGACTGAACACAGTGGGTCAAATATTCTATAAAGTTCACTTTGCAGTGCACTAATGGGTGATTGCAGCTTGCCCAAGCCATGAAGAGAGGTAAGAGTGAATGTCAGGCAGAAAAAGAAGGAGAGCATTGAATTAAAGCAGCAGTCGAGGGGTGATGGGGTTGGTGTAGGCAGGGTTAATGTAATCCTCAACGAATTGACCTTTGACCTCGGTCTGTCTAGAGGTCACATCTGTCCGCTCAGTTCTGGCCTGTTAATTAACTCTCCTGCAGGGTAGCCCGACTCGGACACTGAGCTGTTAAGCTGTTTGCGTTATTCTCCTCAAATCTCAACCGAGGAATGATTCACAAAAAACAAAGCCGGCGTCAAATTAAATACAAACATCCACACAGGAAAGTGCTCTTTACAATCAGACACCCACTCAGAATGCAACGAGCACAGAAAAATGCACTTTAATAAACGAAAGAGCGTTTGGGAACGTCTCTGCATCCTCTCATTGAGTTCGAGTCACTCCTAAAAGCGCATCAAACGAAATCAAATTGCCCCCCCGTGTTTGCAGTGATACTTGTAGCCTAAGTCACTAGCGCTATTGATTTAAATGCATTTGACTGTAGCTGTGAGGGTGGTTTCAGATGAATGATAGCGGCGTGCAGAGAGAGCGGCTGATCTGGAGTCAGCACTAACTGCAGCAGCATGGCATTAGAGCATGTGGCATGTGCGAGTATGGTATTACCCACACTCTCAGTAAATGAGACCAAGTCAACGGCACCAGCCATCAATTATTCAGAGGCTGAGATGGCAATTATGGCACTGAGCACAACCAACATGAATATTTTATGAAGGCTAACGCAGACCATAAGAGTGTGAGAGGGGGAGAGAGAAAGAAAAAGAATATAAATGTGTCCATTTCTGGGAGACACAGCCGATGCCAGTTCTTGCCATGGAGCGACACTCAAAGTGCCATTCAGTGTGGCATGATATCTTTCTTCATCCGCTCTCTCCTCACCTTACACCATCTTATCTTCATTCCCGTCTCCCAGAATGCCTTGGTGAGACAGCATCATGGGCTGTCTTAATGGGAGCAGGGGCAGATGTCCTCTCAAGGCAGCTCTCCATTACCTCTACTGTGTGGGCATGATAGGAATGTTGCAGTTGTTTAAAACACAGAGTTTGAGTTGTGGCTAATTGAGTAAGGCGACACCATGTTGACGAGTGATAGGCTAATCTTCTGAGCGGCTACGCTAAAGCCGGGCGGCCATGTAACTCGCTGTCCATTTCAGCCTCTGTTTGTCACTCCTTCTCTATCTCTCTTTCTCCCCTCTTTAGAAAAACATATCGCTCATGCTTTGAAAATACACAAGTGCGTCGGTTAGCCTCTCTCTTGAACAGTCGCTAATACGTTCATAATTCCTTCAAGCTCAGATACTGCGAATAAAATAATAATAACGCAAGTAGTACAATCCGACAGCTACAACAAGTCTAACCTTCCCCTCTTTCCGCCTTCAGGCAAGCAGAGACCAGTAGGCATGTTGTGCTGACAGCTCTAAAATTGCTTACAATACACATCTCCAAAAGATCTGTCCCAGGCAAAAAAAAGAAGAAGAAGAAATATCACCGGCTTGCTTAGCTGGTCTTTCAGATGTCTTATTTTCCCCTCCTCCCTCCATTTATTATGGCTGGATTTCTGCACTGGCCTGCGAGTTTGGTGCCAAATGCAACCGAAGAACTATTTCAGAAAGAAAGAGAGAGAAGGAAGAAACGGCGGGCGAGCAAAGAGTATTCTCTTATCATAACACGAGAGTAGAAAAATTTGCACTCTGTGTCTTCCACTGTCTACAAATGTATCCTAAGAGTGAAAGCATTATTTATTTTTAGTCCTGCTTAGCGGAGGTTGCGTGAACTGTTTCTGAATTTACGAAAAACCTGTTTTTCATGTACAGTTTATTAAATGTGCGCTAGTAATTTTTTTTCATTGTACAGAATATGTACACTCACATTGTTACAGTGTTCAATATAAATGCTGTTTAATGCATTTATTGATAAATAAATAAAAACAACTTTAACAAATAAATGGATCATACTTTTCCACAAAAAATATTAAGCAGCACAACTGTCTTCAGCATTACTACTAATAATAAATGTTTCTTGAGCAGCAAATAAGCATATTAAAATGATTTCTGAAAACTGGAGCATACTTGCCAAGATAGAGTAAATTGCATTACAACGTATATTCAAATAGAAAACATGCATTTATAAAGTTTTTTTTTACATTACACATTTATTAGATCACGTGACCAAGTATCCTTAACCTTCCTCTTATTTGATACTTTCACTAAATGAGTCATGGCTAACTGAACTCACATGCATTGTATTTGCATTATGCTGCATCCATGCCACTAGTTGTCCAAGACGACCATTAGACAGCTATGGTCATAAAAAAGAAAAATGTCATAGTATATTGTACAATTATATGGTACAATTAATAAGGCCAGTTTCTCTCACTATACTAAAGCTCTTGAGCATTAACCGGTTTCAATTGCAGCATTTCCTCTCTCAGACAATCCACTGCCATCTTATGTCATTACCTCCTGGGCCGTGTCGATTTAAGAGCAATGCATGCAAGACACACTCTCTGTGAAATAACAACAAAGATTTGAATGAGACAGAACGAGTGAGCGAGAGACAATGAACGTGAAAGAGGAGAGAGGGGAGAGAAATTTCACATCAGACAGCGGGACCAGACCCAGGAGACGAGTGCAGTGCAGACGGGAGAATTATTTTACATAATAAATGCTTCAAATTCAAGCCTGTAATTGATAGCTGAAGCCAGGCAACGATGTGCAGCCACCACACATGGGTTTTGGGGAGCTGTCAATCAAATGCTGCCACTGGAGGAGGGATAATGATTGTCATATGACAACTGCCTGATTTAATGTAATCATTGCAGCCAAAGCTATTGTTTACAAGTGCCAGTGGAGGTGTGTGAGCGAGTAAGACCAGTGGTAGTACAGCAGTCGATGGTGTAATAAGTCAACCTTGAGTTTGGTAAGGAAGGGTTTAGAGAGTGGAAGTGCTCTCAGTTTGCATCCGTTTTGTCCATTTCCTGCTAAGATTTACACATCAAACACTTCTGTCTTTGGCTTAACGCCTATAATTGACTAATTCAGGCCAAATAACCTCAGTTTTAGCTAATCATACAGAAAGCTATGGACAAACAGATATATTCTGTAAACAGCCTCTGTACTGTGCTTTGCCCGTTTACACAAGCCACAAATTAATTGCACCGCTCAGAGGGAAACACAAGATCCCACACAATACATTCAAAGCAATGTGAACTGCACAAATAGGTGGAAAGTAAAAAAAAAAAAAGTATATTAAATTCATTTTGTTGTGCATAATTTACATATCTTAAACTAAATGTACAAGAAAAGAGAGAAAGGGAGAGTGGGAGAGAGATACAGAGAGAGAAAGGCCCTCCTGTATATTTCAGAGGCTGTAGGCAAACACCTCAATAATTCATGATGGAGAGATTGATTTTTTTCCTTTGGCGAGAGGCAGCAGATGTGGCAGGGATGAAGGAAGGGAGGGAGGGAGGAAGGTTGGGAATGGAGGGGTGGTGGAGGGACAGCGCAGGCCTGAGGGTTAGCAGCCAGTGGGATCATTAGACCGCCTGCTTTTTGTGTGAAGACTGGAGCTTTACAGTACACTGTTACTCACTGCCACAGGGCTCAAACAAACCAGCCTGAGTAATACTCAGTTACTCACACATCCCTAAATTCTATTAAAAAAAACGAATACGAGGATGCAGATAAATTCACCTTAAAGGAGTATTGTTTTTTTTTTTTATCTAATCTCAGTCAATCTGATGTCTGCAAAAATGGTTTTCAATTCAAAACTGGTTAGTTTCATGGATAGTTGGTGTTTGCGACATGAATTAAATTATTTATTATTTTTCACATACAGCAATGGCAAATCACTAAGTCGTTGACATAAAGTAAACCATGCGCACAAAGTTAGCTGGACAACACTAATAAAGAATTTGCAAACATGGATTTGTCTTTGACAGATGGAAATGTGTAGCATGGAAGAGGAGGGGCTCAGAGGGTCAAGCTAGAGCAGGACAACACTCGTTTGCTGTGCTTTGATACACAAATGATGAGGTTAGAGAAAAGAGCAGAGCAGAAAGAAATGTAAAGGAGGGAGTTGGTTCCCCCTTGTGTGTCTGATGGAATCAACCCTCCGTGGGTGTGACGGGACGGCAGGTGAGGCTTTGAGAGCGAGCAACATCCTTTTGTCATTGCTTGCTCTCACAAATAATTCATGGCATCAGAGGGAAAGGGAGCGAGGGAGGCGTATTGACAGCTACCACTTCTACTTGCCTTCACCTGTCTTATCCAGTCACCCGCAGATGGGACGCAAAGGACAGAGGGACCTTTTCACGGAGACCGAGAGCGTTGCTTTTCTCTTCCACTGACCTAATTAGAGCTCACTCGCTCCCTGCCTTCGTCTCCTGTTATCCGGCGTGTCCCACTAAAACCTAATCGCTCTTTTAACCCACAACAAAGGGGTCCATGCTATATTTTACCAGTTGAAAAATGGCAGCGCTCACAGGAGGCCTTGCAAAAGTGCACAGGGAAAAGTTTTATCAAAATCTATGCACTTAAAATGAATTAAATTTTTTTATTTTGTCGATGTATTTTTTTTAGTCTTCATGGAACCTTCATAAAAATAAAGACTGCAAAAGGTGGTTTTAACTACAAAGCCATTGAAGAACCATTTTGGGTTCGACAAAGCATCTTTCTGTGAACAATTCTTAAAAGAACCATTTTTCAAGGTGTAAAGAACATCTAAGGACCATCTTGTTCCACTTTTATTAGAACTACATTAGTTCTGTTATTTTATTACTAACAAGGCCTTTAAAAACAAGTGTTAAAAGTCAGCTTTAAGAGTCTGCTGACACTGTTTGTAAATATGTCTCTTGGAATATATTGTATATATAATATTTTGAATAAACACATTCTTCAAATTAAGAAAAAAAAAGAGGTTCTTTTAGGAACTGTTTACTGAAAGGTTCTTTTGGGAACTCAAAATGGTTCTTCCATAGCTGTGAAAATCCACTTTTTGTAACTGTTATTTTTTAAACGTAGGTTATTCCAAAAAAAGATGTGGAAAAGTCGGATGTGTGACCCTATTAGTGCTCTCGAGCACTTATATCAGCGGGTGACAGTGTGGTGGAGTGTCTCCGCTGCCTGATAATCTGCTTCTGATAATTTATTATTTACATTATATTAGACAACTCCACGCAGTCAAACAGAAGCGCTACAAAACTGCAGCATATTGATTTTAACAGCGAGCTGTCTGCAGCGATTTGTGGCGGCACAGGGGCTTGTCTCCGAGTGCCAGCCTCGCAGGATCACAGGGACAGGATGCCACTGTGCTACATGCTAATGCGCACTTTAAACATTTAACACTAGGAGGTGCTGTAATTGCTCTGACAGCTGACAGGTGACCAGCAGAGTGTAACACACACTGCTGTCTCTCCACCCCCCCCCCCTCCTCCTCCCGACAGCATTTCTCTCTTCCTCACTAGTCTCTTTGGGTTGAACCCTGCTCTCTCAATCTCTCCGGAAAAGCAGGGATGAACGCTGCGATTCTCCATTCTGCCTAAACACAGTGGCTAATTAGAAGAAGAGGATTATGGGCTGTGAGATAAGAGGAGGAATTTTCCACCGGTCTAAGATAGATAGTGTCCGTCGTAGCTTACTGGAGGTGCCGTCACCTTTTCATTAGCATCTCGGTTAATTACCGGTTCCGGGATGTTTGGAGTTAGCATCATTAGCCCGACAGTGCTGGAAATATTAGTACAGCAAATTGGTGTGGTTTTCAATTGGGTTAAACAGGAAAACATTCAACCTTCATATAAAGAGGGTTGAGGTTTATTAAATTAGCCTCCTGCAAATGAGTACAGTTTGCCCTATCATGTCTCCCAGCACAAATTTACCAAAATAATTACACAGCCGGGATGCCGATACAGTCATATTTTAATAATCTCACTTTCTCGCTTTCATTAAATTAAGATGGGGTTTATGTGTCACTTTGGTACAATTAAACACACAATCACAACCTGAGAAAAACACAAACATCAAGGAAGTAATAACTTTTAAATAATCCCTGTAGCGACCAAAATTATTACACCAGATATAATAAACATCTTGGTAATTGCCAGAAGTACGGCATCCTCAGTGGGACATTTTTTTGATCTGCGGTACAAGCTGCGTCAAGATAAAACTACAGAGTAGAGAGAGGAGAAGGAGCCGAGAGACAAGAGCTCTAATTATAAGAACATGAAACACTTCCTAAATAGCTACTAAATGAGGAAACCAAATGAGTCTGGTGATATTACAGTTTAAAATACACTTTAGACAAGTTGGCCTGGTTAAAAGAAACTTTCAAAGACACAAATGCAACCATAATCAGCAGTAAAAAAACATGCTGGATTGGAAAATGCATTGATTTAATATGTTTGCATAGACATTTAAGAGAGCCAAGTGTTTATTGTAAGCAGATAAGTAAGGAAGTCTGTTTTTGCAACATAACATAAAATGAACATAAATAAATAAGGTAATTAATTATATTAAAATATAAATTAGGGCACAATTGTGAGATCACTTAGTAAGGTATCTACATTAGTTACAGTCACAAGATGTTGCAAGAGTAAGTTGGATGTTAAAGTTGGAGTTATGAGATATAAAGTCAATTTTTGGGATATAAAATCTGAAGCCACTTTGTGAGATCTGTAGCAGTAATTATCTTTCTAATTAGTTTTTACAGACTTTCCAAGGTAACTGCAAAGACACACACATACACTTCCAAATGTCAGATTGTCTTTTGTTTTTTTTGTTTTTTAGAGCATTTTTGTATTTTATTCAACAAGAGTGCATTAAATTAATTAAAAGTGCTAATAAAGATTTTAATAATAAAGATTTCTTTATTATTAAATAATCCTGAAAAAACAACCCAGTTATTAAGCAGCAAGATATGTTTCCTGAGCACCAAATTAGCATATTAGAATGATTTTGAAGGATCACGGGACACAGATTCAGCTTTGCCATGATAGTAATAAAATATATAAAATGGCTTTTTTTTTTTTTTTTATTAAATTGAATTTTTTTATCAAATAAATGCAGCATAGGAGCTGGCTTTCAAAACATTACAAATCTTACCAAACTCAATTTTTAATGGTGTTATCAGCTATGATAATCATCTAAGCAGAACAGCTCTTCAATCTCTCCTACAGGAAGAGAAGGAAGTTGTGGGCTGTCCCTTGAGTGCCCTTCATAACCTTTAGTACTTGACTCTTAACTGTGACCCGGGTCCAAAGGTTTTTGATAACTCGTATCTATTTTACATATTAACCATAGCTGTATTAACAGAATATGACAAACTCCCCTATAATCATCCAGCAAGTCCACAACATCAATAGGATTAATAGAGCATGTCATGTGTCACTGGAGGTGCAGTGCACTAAAAACCTTATCTGATCCATATTAATGGCCCTTGAAGAATGGAGTTAACCTGTGGGATCCATCCTTCTCACCTCTCAATTAAAAGCTTCTCTCTCTCCCAACCACACATACACAACGCTCAAGTGGTGCTCCATCTCTATTACCCAGAAGGCATTAGCCAGTCTGTTTCTTTATCCAATCAGATGGAGGTTCCATTCTCATCTCTTCCCTGCCCAGTTCCTTTTTTGTTCCCCTCTGACAGTCTGTATAAATAGCTCGGGATGAAGTCATTCCTCAAGCACTGCTGGCAGGGCCTTTCATTATTTACACTATTTACTTCAGGGGGGAAGTCACGGCTTGCCGTCAGATTTATCTGTCTGAGAAATGAGCTCCGCTATGCAGATCATCTCCGGAACAAAAGCGACGCGCCGGCGTGTTGCGCTGCCACACTAATTTGGTTCATGAAGTGTGTAACACAGTCCTCTTTGGCAGGGGGGCTTCATTTGTCTCTGACTTTATTAAACTAATATATAACAATCTTCTCCGCGCTCACGAGCTGCTTTGCCTGAGCCGAGCGCAACACTGAAGCCTGCTTTAGAATAGAGCTGCTACAGCAATAAGTTAGTAACTGCTAGTGAACTCTTGAAACAGATGGTACATGTCAAAACAATACTAGCTAACTAGCATAAAAATTAAGCTAAGGACACCATTCGTTTGAATTTTGAATTTATTTACTTACACTTTTGATTCATTTAATGCATCTTTGCTAAACTAAAGTATTAACTAATTCATTAATTGTCTTTATAGATAAATAAATAAAAATAGCATTTTGAACAAAATAGCTAGTCTATTAATGAAAAAAAGGTTTTATAATTTTAATATTTTATATAAATATATATATATATACTTTACTTTTTTTTCCCTTTTATTTTTTTTTTTACATATTTTTTCCAAAGCAACTTTTCAAAGAATAGCAGAATCCTCCAGTACCCAAACGAAAAGCGACTGTGACAAGCAAAGACTCCTTAAGATCTTCAAGTAGATGAAGAACAAACCTTGAGAAGACTTAGCTGGAAGCTGGCACGTGTTTATACAAATTTATGGGCGCATATATGAATAAATGCTTATCTAAACTTTTGTAATCCATTCCCAACTAAATCAAGCATTAATTAACAGATTAATTTCTTTTTGAGCCGTTTTTGTCACTTACTCTCACCCTAGTCCTGCTTAGTTTTTGAACCCAGTCTATAATCTTGCCAGAAATATTATCATCTCCACATTTTGAGTTCACTAAATCTTCTGAAGCACGAAGAGGAAAAAAGCGTGGGAACTCTACAGTGCATGTGAAAGTGATGTGTGTCAAGAGAAGAACAATAATCAGACGGATGTGTCTATCATCACAAGGTAGTCTCAGATCCTGCCTCCCCCCGCTGTTGGGCTGAACCCTGGGGAGGGTGTTAATTCAAACCACATGTTCGGCTTTCAGCTGCCACTCCAATAGCCACTCCACCTTCGTCTACTGGTGGAGCTCTGATTTTGAGGGACTCCTCGGCACCTCTGGAGCCGAAGTATCACATGAAAACATATCTGGTTTTCCTGATAAAATCTCTTTCATAGTTTCAGCTTGCGCACTGTTCCGATACCCTCCTCCCTTTTTTCTATGTGTGTGTGTTGGGGGGAACGTTACCTGCATTCAGAGGGCACAGGCCATGCATCACTGACACTTCATCTCAGCCTGACTGCCTTGTTTCCGTACTGACCCCTTTCCCCTAGCTGCCGTGCGGTATTATTTAAGTAGATTTATGAGGCGGTGTCCCGTGCCAGGAGCAACGGAGGCAGACGCCTCGGGGGCCGAGGAACAACGAGGGGGGCCCATTAATAACCCGCAGCCAGGCCTTCGCTCCCAGTCTGGACTGTGGAGAGTTAGGTTCCTCCCCCTTTGGAGTGACCGTAGGCTAGCAGGGAGCTACCTGAGTCCCACACACGGAGGTGGGGTAACGGATCTGGCAGGCATGTGGGCCCCTGCCGAGGAGCTCCGCAGAGCAGCCACTTGTGATGGATGGGAGGAGGCAGATGCTATCTGAGCTCGGGCCATCTGTACGAGCTCAGAGTAACAGTGGGGTCACTGACAGACAGCGCGGGAGAGAGAAAAAGGGGCGAGCTGGCCTAGTGTGTAGGATAACGTTAGGCACGTGTACCGGGTGGAAGGTGCGAGAGGGCATCTTGGCATGCTAATGCTGCGCGAGAAAGTCAGGGCCGGGTCTCTGTACTTACAAAGAGGGCACCGCGTACTTTGTCACCGAGGACAGCCAGAGACACACACACATTTCTTCATGTCACACATGCTCAGACAGCTTGCCATTCGGTATCAGGTGAAACATGGGAGGATGACACCAAATCAGATGTGAAAGTGGTAAGAAAGAGTGCAGTGAGACAGAGTATACTGAACTGTATAGTAAGTCGGTGTGGCTGCATGTGACATGAGTGTGTAGCTGTCAACGGCTTCGCTGAGAGACTGGCAGGAAACACCTTCCATGTTAGCCCGTGTCTATTTAAAAAGCAATGTTTTATTCAGCCACAACATCTCATTGCACTGAAAAATTTATCAGTCCGTGCTCTCTGTCTAATCCTGTCCTGTGTCAGGTAATTCCACTCTGTTTTTCTTTAAATATTTCTCATGACAAAGTGGAGGGGTGCCGGAATCATCATGTCACATTGATGGATGCAGAAAGCGGGTACCTCATGAGTACTAAGATTTCTTTCTACCACAGTGACAATGCATTGGCTGTTTATGTACTTAAAAGGTTTCTTCCACTTAGCCACAGTGCATAGCTTAAAAAAAGGGCTTCCCTGCCATGACCGGACTTCAGCAAGGCAACAGCCAAAGTACATAAAACAATATGACTGTTGGGCAGAATGAATGAGATACGTACAGCTGAAAGAAAGTTCTGCGGGTGTGTGCGTGGAGCACATAGTACACAGGATTTAATTCTATGATGTCGTAAATAAATGGCTGTCAGGGTGATGGACATGCTCGGCAGGCACGGCTGATTGAAACATTTCCTTTCTAAAGCAGCCCTCATAAATCTGAGACAGGCAAAGTGATGGCAATTGCGCCGAGCCTCTCCCAACTGGGTGTGCCACCTCTGAATGGCTGCCAAATCCCAGAACCCCATTACAACCCAATACCCCACCCCATGTCCCCTCTCTCCCTGCGGCCATGAGTAATGAAGAATGGCCTTGTCACCGGGCCACTCGAAGACTGTCAATACTCAGCCGTCTAAGCGCAGGATCCGTTTCAGCATCATTACGGGCGCACACACACATAAAATCAGCACCCCTGCTAATTAAACACACCAGCAGCTGCGCTAGGTTATTTCATTTTAAGTGGCCCAGCACCCAGGGACATCCAGGCGCCCAGCCAGAACAACAGTCCAGGGCCTGAGTAAAGCTACAGGGTTAACCGTTGACCTGTCAGAGGGGCTTGACCCCTGCTAAGGAATCTAATAATGCTTTATTGCCATTGGACTGCGCTACTAGAAAGAAATTTGCACAAATGCATTTATATTAGATGACGGCAGTTCGGGTGTGTGCTTTTTCTTCTCTTGAAGGTGATGTATAAACACACAAATGCTCTAAAATTTAGTATCTGCAAACTAAATTCAAAGTATAATATGCATGCTATATTTATCTTGATAAAGAGGTCCTGTGTAAGCAAGGGCACATTGTGTAAATGCATACGGTGTTGATAGATGTGCTCATTTTATTCTTCTTTTTTCATTTGCCAGAACTATTGTATTAAATTACAGTAAAGCAATGCCCTTTGCATGAGTTCTGAGCAGGAATTCCACTTCTCCTCATGCTGTGTATTCATAATCCATTAAAAATATTACAAATCAGGTTGCAGAGAAAGTCCAGAAAGAATGGGTTTGATTTAACCTTAAGAATGGGAACAAAGGACAAATGGGACACAGCTGTAGTGTAAAATAGTATAAAAATCCATTTGAAGAGTCGCAAAAAGCACCGTCCCGTTTTCTGAACGAGAATAACCTACTAACGTGTGACCAGTTTAGTGGATTTCAGAGCCTGTTATGACTTTTTTTTTTTTAACGCAGTACATAAGACAAGACATACTTTGATGTAAATACAAAATGTTGTTTAGGAAAAGCATTGATTCATCTTAATGTTGTTTTCCAAACCTGTATAACTTTCTTTCTTTCTTTGGTAAAAAGGTAGATGATGGAGACGGTGAAAGGAAAAGAGCAGCATTATCATTCCTCAAAATATGTCCATTTGTGTTCTTCCCTCAGAAGAAAATGTAATGTCATGCTGGATTGGAACATCACAAATTTGGTAAGTAAACTGAATTGTCATTTTTGAGAGAACTCTCCCTTTAAGAAGTTAGACATACATTTGTTTATTCCACATACAAGTCGAGTTTAGTTTGACAGTATCTGGGCGGCTCTCGGGGCAGCAGAGCTGTAGCTAAAGGTAAAGGTGGGTGCTAAGGGAGGTGAGGGTCACGGGGGTAAGCGGAGCGCAGTGTGCCAGAGGACGTGTTGTGTCCCCTTCCGTGTTTGTCAAACAAATTAAACACGTTCTGGAGTCTTCACCTGCCCCAGCCACCATGCCGCATATGGCCCACCAGAAACAAAATAAGGCATCGCGCATACATTACCATACTTAATCAACCACCCTCTCCATTTAATATGCAAATTTGCTGAAATATTACTGAATGCCGTCTGTTCTAAATGAATAAATTTGAATCGCAATTAGAATAATCCTTTATAATTAATGAAAACTGTCAATTTCGGTTCATAAGTAATTTGATTAACGAGATGATGGCACACTTATCAAGTTCAGTGGATGTTTTTTTTTTTTCACACGGCGGCAGAAGGAAAGAATATAGGTCTTGTTTCAGCACAGCACTGGGACGGACATCAGAAACCATGATGAATAGTTAATAACAAAAGTAATTAATAAACTTATGAGGTCAGGTTGCGCCCCAGCAGGGTTCCTGGTTTTTAAAGTCTGAATCTTGAGATATGTTTATCAAGCGAGGCGAGAAAATCCTTGAACTTGAGTGACACGCTCTTCCACTCAGTTCACACTTCTCTCCGCTGACTTGAGGGGCAAGTCCCGGGTAAAAGATCAAAAGTTAAATATGTAAATAAACGCCACACATTATAGGGCTGTTTCCTTCTAATCAGGCTGAACATGCCCAGACCAGTGTTCAGGGTTAATGGAGTCTCAATGTGAATCTGCTGAGGCAAACTCAACTCTCCTTATTGCTCCAGATTCAGTGTGTGTACGTATGTTGAGTCCTTGACTAAACACTGCCGTAAGCACTTTAACAAACAAGAGATGCTGTTCTGTGGCGAGAGCCAGTGATTCTAACATCATCCATCCACACAAAGCTCTTAAAAATATATATTCCCTTTGTAGCACTAAAACTGTGCAGAGCACTGGGCAAAGAAACTTGCTTAGTCTCTCTATGTGTGTGTGTGTGCATGTGTGAGTGCGTGTGTGCGTTGAGGTAGGTGAAACAGAAGGGGGAAGCAGTTAATTAGAACCGTTATGGTGTTTGGAAACAACAGCAAGGTTAAGGCTACATGCTGATGAAGTATTTGGAAGTCATTAGCCAAGATGAGTAAAGGTCTCTCCAAAAGAGTGCATGAGAGAGAGAGCGAATGGGAAAAAGGAAAATAATAGAGATTAAATTAGATCTGGGCAGGGTAAAATCGGTGAAGTAGATTGAGAAAGTGTGATATGTTAATTATCTAAATTAGCGCATTGTACTGCATCTAAACACACCATTTGCCATATATTCTATGACACTAACAGTATTTTATGTCTGTTGAATAAAATATTTTTTCTTACCTGTTAGAAGACAACACAGACAAGCAGCAGCAGCAGAGGAGAAGAGAAAGAAAGAAAATGTTAGGAAATATTCAAGCATACATACTGTACTGTATATTACAAATACACTTTAAATACATGAAGAAATGAACATACACCATTGTGCTTGAAAGTTAAGGTTACAGGTCAATGCAGAAATGACCTATGACTACTGTGTTATGTGTTTGGAGAAACACTTAATGATGGAGTTTGCATGTACACTACTATTTGAAATTTGGGGTCAGATTTACAGTT
Source organism: Enteromius afrohamiltoni (assembly GCA_034779775.1). Classification (NCBI taxonomy): domain Eukaryota; kingdom Metazoa; phylum Chordata; class Actinopteri; order Cypriniformes; family Cyprinidae; genus Enteromius; species Enteromius afrohamiltoni. Next base: position 12,995,193 of record JAUYWG010000048.1, read on the forward strand.
CAGTTAAGATCTGTAATGTTTTTGAAAGCAGTCTTGAATGCTGCATTAAATAGATTAAAAATACAGTAAAAACTGTGATTATGTGAATTGTTTTAGTGAATGGAAAGCTCAAAACATTATTTAATGAAAATGTCTTCACTTTTGCTCATTGCCTTGCATCCTTGCTGGACAGGGGAAAAATAGACAGATAACTCTGACCTGTACCTGTATGCATGTCTATTATTACAGATATACGTTCTCTCATGTAAATACACTTGTTTGCATTTGGATCACCCCTCTCATCCCATCTTTCTCCTTACTGAAGACTGTAAACATACAGCGGTCAATGATAGATATCGGATCAAGTGAAGAGTAAAGTCTAAATGGCCGCAGGGCCCTACCGCCCCATTGTTTATGCCCCTCTTTAATGTGGAATAGTCTAGCAACACACACACACTGACAGAAGGAAACCTAAACTTTCTCTAAAATGTATCTTTTCAAGAAACTCAAGAAACCAATCCTGAAGACAACCACATGCGCCAGAAGCAGTCCGAATTTTTGTGTGTACAATGTATTTTTTAACAGCGGGTAAGTGACCATTAAAGGGAAAGTTCACCAAAAATGAAAATTATGTCATCATTTATTTACCCTCACCTCTTTTCAAACAACACTTAAGCTCATTGCCCTTCATTGTTTGACCAAAAATCTCAAAATATCTTCTTTTTTGTTCCATAGCTGAGTTAAAGTAAAGGATGACAGATTTTTGGGTGACCTTTCCCTTTAAAAGAAGCTTTCAAATCAATCACATCTGACATTCCATGATGTTAAGGATGCATCTTTATGAGGAAGCTCATTATGTAGGCAGCAAAGCAGCTCTAGAGTATAGACATACAGTACTAATGATTAAAAGTATTTCACAGTATCTCCACGATGTTGGATGGATTTTAACTGCTCTTAATTGTGGCAAATATTAGAGGATTTTCCCTCAGGCAATCAAAAGGAAATTCATTTAAACAGTCAATAGCAACAAACTAACAACCAGCTAGAGCTCCTGTAACAGCCCTAAAGATTTCAGACATGAATTATTCAGAGGCCTTGACCGGATTTTTAAAGACTATAAAACAAGATAACCGCATCTTCAACAGATTTTTTTCTGTAAAATGCGCTGCACAACACAACTTTAGTGAATACATTACACACACGCACAACGACACACTAGTAGCTGTGTGCGTACAGGCCTCCGTGGAGTGTGTGAGGAGTATGGGCTTTAAAGGTCTGTGTGGAGATTAGGTCACACAGCAGGAAGTGACATCCTGTGGGCTGAGATATATTTTCCCACTCAGTCCAATATCACAGGCAGCCCGGTGGGGTCAAGAGTAAAGCCCATAACATACTAATTTGTGCTTGCGTAGACGCTGCATCTTCAAATCTTAGTAAATAAACTGTGTCCAGTGTTGAAGCAGTGCATTTTATTTATAGGAGGAGGGTAACAGACTACAAGCCATTAAGGCTTTGTTGGGTCCAGAGTCACACCCATAATGGTGAGACCTCATATTAGTGTGATTTTCACCCAAGTCACAAGTGTCTATTGCTCCAACCCACCGATAATTAGTCACATCCACAGTGCTGTGTCTCTGACTAATTAGCAAATTATGTTGAAAATAGCAGCCCCCTAATTAATGGTTATTATGGCATTTCTGAAGTTGCTGCTTTAATTAGTGAGGAATCGGAGCATGCATTTCAATGCTGGTAGAGTTATACACGCTCTCCTCTGTGTAACTGGCTTTTTAACCATCCGTATAACACATATCGTGTAATTAAAAACACACTCCTCCCCCCCAAACACACACTCATACGCGCTTCCTCTCATCAAGCTCCACATCTCCTCCCACCTGTCAATTGTCCAAAAAGCACATTAAAACAAATGATCTATGCGAGCACTGGATCACTGAATAAAACAAACAATTGAATGTGAATCATTTGGCATTTTGGAGCAACAACAAAAACATTTGTTTTACGTCCCTGAAAGAGTCACAGATTGTCCCCATTATTATAGACGCCTGTTTCAGAGTAAAAGAAAAAAAAATACTTCATGTCTCATAATTGTGGCTTTATTATTAGTAATTGCAACTTTATATTTCACATTGCGATTTTTTGTTCTGACAATTGTGATTTAATATCTCAAAATTGAACATCTTTATTTAATAAATGATTTCTAGTATTTGCACCTTGATTTCAGAATCTGGACTTTTTCTTAAATAGCAATGATACATCTTACTTGCATCTACGGAAACAGCACAAAGTATCCTGTGAGGGGTAAGATAAGGGGTATGGTTGGTATAGGGCAATAGCACATACAGTATGTACAATTTATTATAATTGTAGCTTGGACCACACTGTATCATTCACTCTCATTTCACTCTCTTCCTTTGCTTGCTCCACCATTCTCCGTCAGCATCAAAGATGAGTGTGGGACATGTAATGAAGTGACAGTAATGAGCTTGTTGAAAGTGATAGCTCAGCTCATCAGTGTTCAGGAGACGTGTTTATTCTATAGTGTCATCAATGACGGCGCTCTTAACCCAGACTCACTCTTTCCCCGCTCAACACCAGCCTTTCCAACACAAAGCCCTCATTCTCTCTCTTCTCTGCCTTTTGTTAGGCCTCAACCACGTACAGAGTATCCCACACCAGGACGCTCAGTGCCAAAGCATCTCTCTGTCCCGACCACCTCATGCATTCGTTCCGATTGTGTAACTAAATATACGGATGCGTCGGCTTCTTCTCCGGTTTCACGACGGGCTCACTGTTTTCATCATTTTCCTTTGTTTTCCTGTCTGTGTGGTAAAATTTCGTGTTCTGTTAAGTAAGATTTGTAAGATTGATGAAACCTCCCTCTCAGGTTGGATGGTTGTCTTTGGTTGCAGGCTGACCTGGGCCGCCCTTGCTCGATGTGCACTTAGCTCAGCTTTAGCCCGAGGTGAACTCTGAAACACTAGACTGGATTGACACAACCGCTCTCTCTCAGTGAGTGGCACTTCAATGAGCTATCAATCCCCACTCTCGCCCCTCTCCCAGTGTAAAGTTCTGGGTTCTGATGTACGCCGGGCTTCTTCCTCCTTTGTCAGGCCAGGAAATGGGGATATTTTAATCCGAGAGGGTGGGGGGCCGCTCATAAAGCACCCGTTGCAGGTGGGTGCAAGTCCACATGTTGTTACTTTCCCTGTTTCGTACGGCAGCGATTCCGTCGAGACCTCTTGGAAAAATGGTTGCGGTTACGGCTGCTGCGCTGGGCTAAGCAGTGCTGTGCCTCAGGAGAGCATGACTAACACAAATATACAACAACAACTTAACACAGCTCGTAAAGCACAACAGTACCCGCAGACACGACTCCTGAACACACACGGCCACATGTGCACTCGCTCAGCCCGATAGCAGTAAGATCTGGCAATAAGTCACGGCCAATCTCCCTACTATTCCTTCAGGGCCAAATCGGATCCCGGTGTCGAACCCTAGCAGGACTTACTCAACACACAATGTGCCTGTTAGAGCACACAAGCCTAATCTCTCTGGTTTGGCCGGCGCACCTGGTTAAAGTTAAGAGGGTGCAGTTATAGTCAATTATGATCCTATATAACACGTAGAAATACACGCCACCCGATCCAAGGGCATAATTGGAAACAGCTCCGACATGCCTGAGGTCAAAACAAAAGACAGCAGAGCACCTCCCCACTTGAGCCGGCCAGTCTGGGAGGCTTCGCCGGGAGAGTGTGCCACCCATCAAAGCTCCCCAGCAGGCGAGAGCCCTACCCCTTGACCCCCGCCACCCCTGTGGGCTGCATGACATCCAAACAGCTCTGGGCCTCACCGCTTTGACCTGAACAAGAGTAACACACACTTCTACTTACTGCCAGGCATACACACAACCCATCAGATTAAAGTCCTGCTGTTTGCAGCATGGACAGAAGGGCACAGCGGGACACCTTCCTCCACCTCATCCCTCTATCTTTATTCTCGTTCCTTTCTTTGTCTCCATCTGTCACTCCTGCTCTGATGTGTCCAAAGGTCTGCCCTTCCCAACCCCACTTCAATAGGACACATCTTCACCCAGCAGTGAGGATTTTGGGGGCTGCTGATTTGCAACCGCTCACCCTCTGAGAAGCCAGGCCCTCCTGTTCTCTTCTGCTCATACGTCGAATAACAAATAAAGGACCAGCATTTGCTAAGTTAATAAGGGAGCAGATGAAGCCATTACAGATGGAATAAATGGCACTTTTTGGAGCACTCATCACAGTGAGCCACCACATCTGCTCTGTAGCACCACTGCCCTTGGTTTCCTCTCTCAGGTCTTATTGTAATGGGACTGATGAGTGACTCCAGGTGATCTCACTTTCTATTTATCACACATACTGTAAATAAACTGTCTTTTCAGTCTCTTTCCATTCACACCACTGGAGGAAGCTTAGCACTGCTTTTCTTAGCAAGGATTTTACCTTGCTCAAATTTTAAAAGATAAAATATCCAAAAAGTTTTAAAACAAGATTATTTACTTGAGAAGCAGCACTACATAAGATACTAAGGCTTCAGAGAATTCATCTTTGAATTCAGTGCAGGTATATTTTGCCAGCAATTTTTTTTTCCCCCTTCAAAGAATAAAATCTAAAAATATTTTATAGCATTAAGACAAAACTCACTTATATGAAAAAGTAAAATCTTAATATCATACACCTTGAATATTTTGTTCTAACAATATTTATGTATTTCAGTGTATAATTATTAGTACAAATACTTAAAAATATATGCACCAAAAACACTTTCAAACTGTCAAATATTTTTGAATTGCAATTCATGAGATGTGTAATGCAATATGCAACCCAACCACCATGTTAGGTATGCCAAGAATAAGTGTTTCTGTATTTATGTTTTGGTCCTAAATGAGGCCGAGAGACTTTCATAGCCACAGATTTTTCTACATCCACACTGAAAGGCTACAAGCGTTACAATACATACACAGGCCATGTGAAAAATGGCAGAGGCAACTGGGTAGTGCAGAACAGGTGTTTTAATGTCACACTAGTAAAGCCATCCCATCTTAGAGAGGATGAGAGATGTAGTGAACCACCTGTGCTCTATTTCCCCTCCTCAAAACTGAGGCTCAGGCTGCAACTGGGGTAAGAGGTGGTGCTGAGGGGGGTGTCAGGGGTGAAAGGTGGCCTCTTTGTCTGTCTCTCAAACAGGCCATGCACAGCAGCGCAGGAACCAGAGCTGCGTGGGGACTAACTTGATTGACAACTGACATTACCCCCCCCTCCCTTCATGGCTGGAGGGACAGAGGGTGCGATGGTTATCCAAGCAGAGAAATGTCAGAGTCCAGACGCTGTCAGAGTCTGTCCTTCCACCCGCCCTTTTCTCTCTCTTTTCTAGTGTCGTCTTTTTCTCGGATCCAATCTTTAGAGCAGTTTTGTGCTTTCTTAGAGTGTTGTAGAGTTGCAGCGTGGTTCGGATCGGAGAGAAGCATCACAGAAGGCAGAAGGGCAGCAACAGTTCTGATTTAATGAGGTTACTGTCTCCCATTCCAGAAAGTTACATATATCTCTCCTGAAACACACTCACAGCAGAAATACATCACACAGAGTTATCAAACCTGGTGACACACACAAAGGCTTGGCACACAAAAGAGTCTGGGCTCTTTGTATATGTTGACGGCAACAGTAGACAGAGATTAAGCGATTAGGGTTACAGTGATAGAAGAGTAGTGAACGGCAGCACAAAGCCTGGATCAGCTGACCCCACCAAACCAAGTCTTAACCACAGGGTGGCCATTAACTGAAGACACCACTGTCTATCATTCAATTACAGCAAGCTATACTTAGGGTATACTAGACCCGTAGCACACCTTTAGTGTGCACTGGTCTATGCGATATATCCATTTTATTCAGTTGCTTTGCAAGTTGTTATAAAAAGAATGATTTTGATTCACGAGAGCAGTGCTTTAAACCAGTTACTAATGTTTTTTAACTGTTTATGTTTTTGCTTTGCTTAAAAGGATCAACTTACAAGAGTTTGTGAATCAGACAACACTGCCCTAGTGTAGTAATATATTTAAAAGTAATATAATTAAAATATATTTATATTGATATAAAAATTTAAATAAGCCTAAACTTTGTTTGTATTAATATTAAATTAATACATTTTATTTTATTAATATTAAACCTAAAATGTGATTTAAATTGATGAGGATTGTATGATCTTTCAATAAAATCTTAAATAGTCTAAAACAAATATCTTTAAATGCAAGATATTTAAAATGTACCAAAATATTTGGTTTAGGATGGTCATGTGCAAACAATAAGCAAACATCCTGCTCATTTACCAAAAAAGAACCAGTTTTTTGGTTTTTGGTTTGTACACCATGCTGCACTGGTTGTGATGTTATTGATTTACTAGGACTCATTTTAGTCAGTTGTTTATGAATTGTGCTACACTGATTGCATTCATCTTTACTATTAACTTAGCATTTTGTTGCATGCAGCATTTAAGATGCAATTATTCTGCAAATGAAAAACTGATTCATATGCAGCATTCAGATACCATGCATTTTTTACGCATTAAAACACTATGAAACCATTAATATTTATAAAATCTCAGGAGCGCAGAGACTGGGAAAGGTAGAGCATGTAAACCATGATACCATGAGTCAAAACAGGCATCATTAGCTCACCGGAATCCATGAACCAACTCAGCAGTAGTTTAATTTAATGCAAGTATGTGTGTTTAATATCGCTGGAGGCTAAAGTGTATTTGCAGTAGCGGTGCTGGGTGGACGGTGCGCTGTTTATGCATTCAGCAGCGGTAATGGAGCTCTTTATGCTGCTAAAATGCGAAGTCTGGGCTCATTTCCACAGTGCTGCTGATTCCTTCAGCCTCCGCTTACTTACGTTTTCATTTGCAAGCGCAGAGCTGCCCCTCCATAAACCAGTAACAAGCTCCACATCAGAATGTATGGAATCAAAGTCCTGCTACTGCTACAGAGTCTATTTATATTCTCCTGTTTGGCTAACACCTCACCGGTGTCTCATTTGAGAAAGAAATAAAAACAAACATAAAGCCTTGTTTTCCCTTTCAAAGTATAGTGTATTTACTCCTTCATTTCACACCATGCAGGGCTAGTAATCAAACATTGTGAAGCTGAATGGAGTTGCCGAATAACAGAGCATAGCGTTAGCATCACCTCACCTCGTAACTTTGCTCCCAGCACGCTCAATGATTGTAGATAAGTATCTAGGTAGAGCTACACATGCTCCTCATGCTCGATTGACTGACTAAATGACCAGCCATTTGCCTTCATTACAGTAGTTCGGACCACCAGTTGCCTTCTCAATCCAGATCTCAATATCTGCTTGCTTCATTAGCATTAAGTTAATTGCTTCTCTTGGATGCAAGGGCTACCTCGATACCTAGATATGGGATTGGGGAGGGCGTTTGTGTAGTACCACAAAACTTATCTTTATTTTTTGGGCAGCGAGATGCTGGCGACAGGCGGCGAGGGTGCGGCAGTCTGGGCGAGATTAGCATCGTGGAGATGCAGAGAAGGTTCTGTTCACTTCCTCAGATCAGCAGTACTCTTCATACTTCAACTTCAAAAGCCACTCAACTTCAATTAAACACATCCACCACCAGACGCCCACTACTAAAGACCTGGAGTTCATTATATAACCGCTTTCTTGTTTGCATGCGGCAGAAATTAGTCCATATTTTTTATGTCCAAGAGAAGAGAGGCTTTGCAAGGCTTTACGTATGTCAAGGGTGTTATTCTAACTTAAAAGTACAAAGCTTTTGTTGTGTTGGAAATATAAGACCTCTTTGTTTAAGATCTCAGCATTAAAATCATGATATTTTACAATCAAAGATTTATTGTAGCGGTTGGCAAAATGATGATAACTTTTCTTTTTAGAATTTCTTGATAACATTTTAACAAATTACATTTATTACCAGAGCAATTGTTTATTTTAGGTCCCACACAATGAAGGTCCTTTGCCATCAGAAAGGTTAAAAACCCTTTGTCCAGCATTTATTTTGCTCTCAGATGCTACTAGTCTACTCATGTAACTAGCAGAGCTAGTAAAACAGATGCAGTGAATAATAATAGAGGCTACTGCCTCAAAGCATAAAAGGTGGAAGGTTTGTAATTCTTCTAGAACAATCATCCCATATTTTAGCATATTATCTTCCAGGACATTCATCCACAACGTGATAGTTCCTCAAGCTAAAGTTTCATTCTCATCTGATATTTGAAACTTAGGGCACTTTGAAATTGCCTTAGAGCCTCTAAGAACAAATGAGTTGTTTTTCTCACATTTTTATTTATGATAATTAGTGTTTACCTGCTTGTTTTTGTTTCGGAGGAAGCCTGCATCATTATCAATTAACAGGTCCTATTGTTCCTACATCTGCTATTGTTCTGGCCGTAACCTGAACCCTGATTACTGAGGAGTGTGAACACCTGGAAGCAGGTGTTTTGGCAGGACACATGTGCCTGAGGAGGGGTTGCTGGGATTCGGGAAGGGTACACACCAGAGGGACACATACTTCTGCCTACAGCACTCTCAACTCATTCAGGTCAGTTGCTGTTATATGCAGGTAAACATTTAACTGCATGCATGTTTTATCCACTGTTTTGCATAAAGATACAGTAAACAGGCCTTGGAGGCTTGTCTTTTGCTCTTCCATGACTCTCCTCCTCAAGCGTCCTCAAAGACAGAGAGACATATTTGGTGTGTGAAGATTGCATTGCTTCAGGTTGGTTGCATCTCTACACCATTTTCTGATGTCTGAACATGAAAAATACATCAGGAACAACACACAAGCATTTATTTTCTTCTCTTAGACCCACATCTGATGATTTCACGTTGTTTATTTACTAATTTAAACATTTTGTTTCAAGCAGTCAGCCATTACTGAAATGCTTAACGGAGGGGCCTGTGAAACTGGAAGGTGAAAGGGTGTCAGTACGTTCCAATAAAAACATTTGGAGATGAAGAGAAAAGCGAGAGACAATCTTTCATCCCACTGTCTTCCTGAAAAGCAGCCTCGCCAAAACAGTGTACCTCTAAAGACTTTATGAAGTTGTGCTGATCAAAGATGCAGCGCTTCAGTATAGATTACAGCTCAAGGGAGATATCCAGACGCCACGCTGCTTCCCTCACAGTCAATGCGTTTACATTAAACTCTGTTCAGATCATTACAGCACTCCAAACAGTGCGTAAAGGTTACGGGGCGACGTACGGACTTTTAGCTATTCTGGATAATAAATGCACGGATTGTCATAAATGTCAGCTTCTAACAAATTATCATTAGCACCAAAGTGCACTACTATTGCTAATGAACTATGAATGACTACATTGAATGAATGTAAACATGACAAGCAACCGTCTCTCCAAAAAAATCAATTCTCACACATCCATTGTTCTTTAAATAAGCACACCATCCTATAAGGCTGGATTATCTATTGCGTGTTTAAAACTGGTAGATGTTTGTATACAATAGGAAATGAGAGGTGGACACAGGATGTTGGGCATTTTGCTATTCAGCTTTGTCCAGTGTCAATCTGATTGTACACTATTTGCTCCAGGATATATAAGAACACGGGAAGGAAGAGCAGACAACGACTGGATATGTTTCCATTTCACCGCCTGGTTCCCGTCGCTCAGATCTGCTGTGCACCAGAGGGAATTGACATCATGGCTTTATAATGGCACACACTGGACTGGACTAAGAATGTGACAAGGAACAATGTGAGTTAACTGTATATGTTTTCCATATCTTTTCATCCAAGTTTGCTGTGTCTCTTAGTTCTATGTAGCATTGTTACAGTGTGTGCATATTTGGGTACCCTGTACATGTGGAACCGATAGATATAGTGTATGTATATATACCTACCTGTTCTCTTGGCATAAATGTACTTTGGTGCACTTTTTAGCGAGACACAAAATATGTACCAACAAGTACATATCACAACAGTTTCCCAAATAAATGAACACTAGAGGCATTATGAGACCCGGATGACAGATACAGCTCAATCTAGGTTAGACTATATACATATAGATAGATTGACAGATATTTATGAATATAGACAGACAAACAGAATGACATTTTGTTTGGCACTTTGCATATTCACATGTGTGCCTCAGACAGATAGAGTCACAGTGTATGTGTGGAATTAGCTGTGTGTTATTGATAGAGACAGCATCTCGCTCAGGTTTGTCCCGCTTCCATTAATGAGGCTGAATTTCTCCTTGCGTCCTCTCACAGGGGACCTTACCATGCATATTAAAATTCTCCCCAACTTTCAGAAGTAATAAAGTAAAGGCGTGTAAACGTGTATGTTCTTTTGCCTCTGCTGTTTTCCCCTGTGTGTGCTGCAGAGACTGACTGGTTTCATGGGATCTAATTAACCTCACCTGTGTTAATTACTGCCGCAAACCAATCAACTGTTCCGACGCTAATTACCACTTTTTTTTTGGCTGGCTGCAAGTCGCCATGACAACACATATAACCTCAAGGGCCGACAGCCACACCGCAGACCAAGTTTGCATGTGCTACATTTAAAAACAGACTGTAAACATCAAAACACAAGTTTTGTGCCCAGCTACCGTATGTACTTGAATTCTACATTAGAGGTGTTAGTATCGGTCTGACTTAATCACAGAGAAAACCTCACTTAAAAACACACTCGCTTCGTAATGTGAGTCACGTAGCTTTTAAAACAGAATGCGTGAGATAAGGGGAAGTGTGTAGACTTAATAAAGAGCAGCCCAGTAACATCTTATAAAGGTTTTGTGTGTGTGGATAAAAGAGAGGTGAAGAACACAAGGAAGAGAGGAGAAAGGGAGGGGGATATGTGTCTGTGGTATGATGGGATTGATTTTCTTTCAGTGGGGTGTAGCGGGTTGGCCAGAGCAGACAGAGGGGTCTTGCAGTGCCCTGCCTGACCTCTCCATATGCCTGCTGTTCACCCAGTCACCGTAGTACTGACAACCACTGCCTCCTCCCTCATCAATACACCGAGACACAGAGAGAGAGAGAGAGAAAGGGGTCTTTGTTGTGTGTCGGGGGAGTAATCTATGATTGTTAATAAAGCAGACAGACGACAGTATTTTCTCATATGCCCAATATACAAGCTCATCCTGTCAAAAATATGACAGCAACAGAACATGAGTGTTTTCGATTTAATGAAAAACTGAGAAATATTTCTGAAATAAAATGCTTTGATTCTTCTTTAATTGACATTTTGTTACGAATTGTTAGTGAGATGAGACGTGCAGCTGAATGTTATTGGTGAAAGTAAATTATTATGCATAATAAAGGTTTCAAGCAGCATGAAGCATTGCTGATATCATTTAAAGGCAAACGACACAAAAGTCACTAAACAATGCATGATTTTATTTTATTTTATTTTACATGCTGGTTTACTTGGTTCCCGTTTGGTAAAGGATAATAGGGGATTGTTTTTAAACAAAGAAAAACTGCAAATGAACTTAATAGCAAATCATACATTATATTTTTACATTTTTACGGAAAAGAGCAGTTTTCACATTTCAGTTCCACAGGAAAAAAACAAGCGTAGAATATTTGTACATTATACAGTGTTCATTACACGTTACTGTAGTAATAACGCCAAAGTATGCATAATTATATACAGCTAACAACCATAACAATAATCAAATAGTAAGTACTTTTGTTAATGAATATTTTTCAGTTTTTTGCGCTTGTTACAGTATAACTGTACGCTACTGTAAAATAAAGTGTAACTGACTATTTTCTTCATTTTAAACCTAATAAACAGCAAAAGGTGTGACTTGATGTTGGACAAACCTAGATTTAGATGTGATACTGTAATTCACATATTTTATGCCTACAATAATTGCTCAATTATCCAAAGTACAAACACTTTTATAGGAGGTGCATTCAAAAACCACTCGGCTCAAAAATTGGACGGGGTCTGTCAGTTACTCAGAGTCTTCCTGAAGGCCTTGCTGTTACAGCCTGCGTGTGTGTGTGTGTGAGTGTGTGGATCGACCAGCCCCCCTTCCACACCACAAGGTCTGTTGTCCAGTGCCGAGCGGGAGCTTCTGTCCTAATGTAATATAGATGAGGCTGGATACAGGCTTCACATACAGTGATAGGTTCTTGCAATAGTAAATTATAAATCAACATCGATTTAGCCCCAATCCATCCTCTCCCCCACCCCCCCTCCAAAACCCTCCCTCCCTCTCCCACACACACACACTCATCATAAACACACATGCGGGCACACACACTTTTGCACTTCCCACTTAGAAGTTCATCAGAAGACACCAAGGCTGAAGTGCACTTTATCAGATTAGGTCTGGGCATGTCTATCAAATATAAATGAGACGAGAGACTTCAGCTGAGCCATGAGCCAGACAGTCAAAAGAGGCAGTACAAGGTTAATCACACACCCACACATACACACACACACACGTACAGTACCTGCACATGTAAGCGTTGAACACACCTCACATTTAGCACCCACAGCTACACGTGTGCCATCTAGTGTGACAGGTGCGGATGCTTTAGATGTTCACACACACAAACACACTCAGGCTGACAAGCTTGCTGAGACTGCACTACAAACATGCGCACACGCACACCTCCTTCACTTCCCTCGTGGGACAGGAATAGTTCTCCAAGGATATCCCTCCATTGCGCTCTCTTCATCTCTTCCTCCGCTCTGTTCTTAAGCCCTCTTCAAAGGCTCCACTGGTTTTTGAAAATAAAGGACCTTGGCTGAGAGCTGCTTTTATGTTACCAGCCGTCTTATTAAGGGGATGTTTTTCAGCCCTCAGACTCTCTTGATTCCATTCAATTTTCTAATGAATCTCGGAGGCTTCGCTTATTTCCAACATTAGGGTGTGGAGAGCATCGGGGTGGAGAGGAGTCGTGGTTTAACTTAGATCCTCGCAGCACGAACACAATGGAACAGGAGTGCTGCTATTATATTTGCTTCGGGAAAAGAAGATAATACCTTATTCCTCTGCTTATTTTCTCTTAAGCACCGTTTCCATCTTTTATAGTCTGTTTTGGTATTGTGTTGAAATGAGCGGCTGCTGGAATTCATGCACACACTCAGGGCCATTTTCAGCACACTCACACCCTCTCCTTTGTTTTTCGGGACTTTTTTCCCGCTTTCCATTCCCATACCTCCCTCCCACCGTCATTCTTGTTATTAGAAGTCGGATTCCTCTATAGAAATCTCAAGTGGCACTTGAGAAGTGTGTGTGTTTATGTTTGGCTGCTGGAGTGGATCTGTTTTGGAATACGGCAGCTGGTTTTTACCTTGTGTTACCTGGTGGTAACCAACTGGTTATGACTACGGGTAGTTTATTGTTTCTCTGGTGCAAGATGGTCTGATGACTAGTTCAGATCAACTACAAATTTGGAAAATACAGCAGTTCACCTGGATTGTGGTTGCACCTGAACATGTGGAACAATTAAATGTTATTAAATATCTTTAAATCCCACAGGAAATGGTTTGGCGAACAACGTTTTTCAAATTGAAACAGGAAACAAAAAACTCTCTCATACTAAGGCTTGCTAGGTCTGGGTTAAGTCAGGGTTATTCAGAATTTATATACTTTTATAGTATTATTAGTATTGAATGTCTTTATGTGTATTTCTATTTAGTGTTTTTTTATTTCTAGCTTTAGTAATTGTAGTACTAGTTTTAGTTGCTTATTTTATTTTATTTTATTTCATTTCATTTCATTTCATTTCCTTTGCTTTCCTTTCCTTTACAGAAATACATGCACTATAGGTTTTACAGGTTTAGTTAACAATATTGACACAGAGTTAAGTATTTATAATTGAAATAAAAAGTTTGTTCTCACTTCTCAAAAAAAGAAAAATCAACTTGACAAAATCATCTTGAAGATATATAACTTCAGTTAGTTTTTCTTTCTACAGTCAACAATAAATAGTTTTGATTTCAAGTCATCTTTAAGGGAAGTGTAAGAAGAAACAGGCTTCTCAAAGACATCACCTCACACGGCTCACAGAAAGCACTTAACAACTCCCTATCATCCACACTCTCTGTTGAAAGAGTTTTATTAAAAAATAGCTCTGAGATATTGTGCACAAACAGGCACTGGATTGTAAGCATGCTAATGTGATAACACTCTAAAATTCGCTTTCCTTTTATCTCCATTAACTTCCATTTCTAATAAGAACTTTTTGGGCTTTCCCGACGTAATAAACACAAGCCTGAGTTATTGGGCCTATTTTTCAGAGTTGTTTGTGGTAATTTCATTGCGCGCTGCGTCTTCCTCTAAATAAATTGTGTTTCATTTCTTGAAGCGGTAATTTCCATCCCTCATTAGAGAGAGCAGGCCTGGTGCTGCGGGTCACAGGAGGCAGATCGGGAGGTAATGAGCAGAGGATCTAAATATTACAACTGCATTTAGTGTGTGATACCCAGCCATTACACACACTTAACTAATGCTGACAGGCTTTACAATTACCTCCTCCTCTCTCGCTTTTAACTGCACCCATAATACACTGTAAAAATCGCAAATTATTAAATTGCGTAAATATGATGAATGGGCGAGCACTCTGAAATCGTTTCTGCGATTCGACGCTAAAGTGCATAATTGTTTTGCCCGCACAATGCGTTTTTATTCAATAACAGCCGGAATGGCTCCTCGCAGCGAAAAGGACTGAACTTATTTCAACGCATTTGCTTTAAACGCTGCTGCTGGAAATCTAATTTGTTGATATTTAGGCCTATGTTTAAGTAAGTTAGGGGCAAAGTGAGCCATAGCGAAAGTGAATGGGATTAGAGGTAGGGAAAACTCATAAAGGTGAAGAATGGAGAATGAGCAGGTTTAAACAAAGCAGCCATTGAATTCCGATAAAGCTGCGGCTCACCGCTCATTTTTTTGAGCGAAGCAATAACTGAACAGCAATAACCGAGCGCACCTCTCTTACTCATGCAAACACACTCACACACACATAAAACCAGTTTCAGAGGCCTCATTTATCTGTACAATTAAGCATGTTCGCTCTAACATCGGACACATTTAAAGCCGTCCAAGGTATGTGGAGCGGGCGCATGAGCAGTGCTATCTACAAAGCTTACATATCTGTTTCCAATAGAGCCCTTCTGTTCTCTGGAGTGCTATTGATTGGCGACTGATGGCCGAGCCGGCAGACACAAAGCTAAACTAATTAAAGTGTGAGCTGGAACGCTAGCACGGATGCTTCCTGAGCGCACATTCAATTATCATGTGGGCACAACAATGCACTTGTAAAAGCACACACACATTGCATGACCACACTCTGATTAAGTGTGTTGTTTGTACGGTAAAGGGAGGAGTTATACGGAGGCCACATTAGATGTCGAAAGGAAGCTCTAGAAACATGCACAGACCCTTTATGGAGCTGTATAGCAGCAAGGATTTT
The DNA here is from genome assembly GCA_034779775.1 of Enteromius afrohamiltoni. Classification (NCBI taxonomy): domain Eukaryota; kingdom Metazoa; phylum Chordata; class Actinopteri; order Cypriniformes; family Cyprinidae; genus Enteromius; species Enteromius afrohamiltoni. Next base: position 13,010,652 of record JAUYWG010000048.1, read on the forward strand.
GATTTCTCGCTATTGATCTGTGCTGCTGTATGCAAACAGCCTCAGTAAAGCTGGAGCAATGCATGCTGGGTGCAGGTGATATAGAGCCTGAGAGCTGTAAAAGCCCAATCAGATACTGTGATTCCGCTACAGCTCTTTTATGAGAGGCAAGCTTAAACCTAGTGGGCTGAGCTGTTGACACGAAGATTTAAAGTCAAAGAAGCAGGGCTACCAACACATTTTGTTTGCATAAAATTATGTTTTTCTAGATGACACAGGATATCCATTGAGGAAGAAAATGCATATTTAGAACTTTATTTACCGGGGAATTGATTTGATAGTTAAAATGAGGTAGACCAAGGATTGTGCTGAAACAACACCTAAAATACTGGCTATTTGTTAATGGTATCCACTAGCGTGTGTGGACTAAAAGCCATTGCACAGTCTGCAATCTTCTTTTTTTTTTTTTTTTTTATATTCATCATTCTTTCCTATCAAAATGCTAGATAGGGATGCAACAACACAAACATTTTCGGAGGCAATGTGCAAAGTCCTTTTTTAATAAATTATTCTCAAGAATAATATGCATGTAAATTATGTAAAATAAGACCTAGAATACATTTTTAAAAAATAAGTAGCGTGAGAAAAAGTGTGTAATATAAAAGATACATTTTAATTAATTTAAAACCATCAAATGTTTTATTTTAAAGCTAAATTATGAACGCAAAAATTAATAAATGTAAATTATAACCTTTTTTTTTTATTTATTTATTTTTATTTTAATTGGTAAAATTCTAATTAATCTCCATTAACTCTAATTTCTAAAAATGACTTTTTGGGCATTTCTGAAATAATAAACACGAGCCTGAATTACCAGGCAGAGTTGTTCATTACTTGTAATAAAATAAACATTCACTGAAATTAAAACCAAAAATTAAACACTTAAAATATATTTTGTAGCAAATCGCCAAGAAAACATTTTTTAGTTTTGTTTAGTTTAAGTAAACTAAAATCACAAAATAATATATATATATATATATATATACATACAAATAAAAAAATATTTTTTAAAAAGTGCCAAAAAATTTTTAGACTTAAATCTTAAATAAAACAATCTCATGGGGAAAGGAAATTAGACCGCTTACTAAAAGATTAAATAAAAAAAAAATGTGTGTTCCGTGTTTTCTCTGTGGTATGTCACCCAGGTCTTGACTGTTGCCCTTTAACGCTAAGTCACCATATGGAACAACTGTGAGGAGGGAGACAGTGACAGTGTGGCTTTAAATCAACCACAGCCAATAATAGCGTTCGTTAATCTCAGCTCCACTCAAAAGCCCGCACCGCTGCCTGCTGGTAAACACACGCCGAGCTAGGGGTTACGAACTCTGACCTGTGTAAGACAAGCTTGTTGTGAGGCAGACCTCTCATATAACGGCTCATTAAAATGCAGGCCCACAGCCGCCATTATAGGATGCTTTGTGACGACTTTGTGGTGAACAGGGAGAATAAATAAGGGGCACCATGCCACGCATGCCTCCTTGACACATAGTGACCCCTTCTTCAGACGACTATTGTTGTGTGCATGTGTGTCACAGCCTTAACACGTCAGGTTGTGTGTTGAGTGCTTGTGATTGAAACTGTAATGAATATAATCATTTCATTTTTCTTTACAGTATTGTTAATAATTCTTTTAGTGTTGTTAAAAAAAAAGCTCAAAAACGTAATAATTTTTAATCAAGTATGCATTAAATTGTTTACAAGTGACACTAAAGATATTTATAAAGTTACAAAGTAAATATAAAAAAGTGGCACATATAAAAAAACAGAACTGCTTACAACTGTTATTTGAAATAAATAAGTATTTTACAATATTATCTGTTTTTTACTGTATTTTGAATAAACCAAAAAAAGTCTTCTTCCAAAACTAAACAAAAAAAATCTACCTCAGATGATTAGATGAATGATGAGATCATTTCCATGAATCTTTTTAGAGATTAAGTTAAGTTGTTGGTTAGCTGTATGTTTCTAATTCACTAAAAAGAACCCTTGCACTTTGTTTTTGATTCCTAAATAAGAACGAACTATTACACTGATCGCGTGAACACATTTGTACAAAAAGAAAAGCCTTGTCACTAGTGTTTCCCAACTTTTGCACCTCTCTGTATGTGTGTGTGAGCACTGTGGAGGAGGTTGCGAAAGATGGTGCTCTGATGAAAGGCTCAGTGAACATTCGTAGGAGGAACACGCACTGGGTTCTGAGCTCTCATTACACACCGGAGCAAACACAGCTCCTAACTTTCCTTGAACCCCTCCCTCCCTCCATCTCTCTCTTTCTGTGCCTCTTTTTCCTTCCCACAATCTCCTTCTCCGATTCCTCAGGGGCTGACTGACAACTCCTCACCTCCCACACCCCTTCACGACACCTTTCAGTCACACAAGGTCTCCTTTTAAGTCTCAAAATACAACACACACACGCTCGCGCACACACACTACAGTAATTACCGCCTCATCTTTGTGAGCTCCACCCGAGAGGTATTGTACTGTATTTTAAAGCTGTTCGTAATCATGACAGCTGCATTTACAAAAAAAGCAAGAGTAGTTCTGGATGAAGAGAGATCTGTTGTTTCTTTTTTCCTTCACATATTTGTCTCTGTCTCCAAGGTCCCTGAGGAGATCTGAACTAGTAAGCATATATCTAGGTAAACATGTTGTCACGGTAAAGGATCTCCAGAGCTGAGAGGTGTTGAGATGCCATCCTAAGTTGTCTCTGCTGTTCACTGCTTTTGCCTTAAAGAAATTGTTTCAGTCATTCTGAGGAAATTGTGGGAACTGGTCTGAGTTTGTGCTTTACAGGCCAGGGCTAATGAGAAGCAAATGTGTGGAGAGCTGGAATGTCTCTGTCCAGGACACAGCAGGACCCGAGAGCAGTTCTACCCATCATCCCCAGCAGAAACGCACACACATAGTTATTAAATGCTTAATGCAAAATATTGAAATAAGTGTTTTTCTTTCTATTTATATTTCTTTCTATTATATATAGGCATATATATGTGTGTGTGTTTGACAGAACTCTCTTTTTTATGATTTATTATTATTTATTTTAATTTTATTTTGGCAAACCTGCATTTCCATCACCACATAATTCTTCAGAAATCATTTTAATATACGTATCAATGTTACAGCTGTTCTGCTTAATATTTTTGTGTAAAACATCATTTGCATTTAATTCAGGATTCTTTAATGAATACACACACACAAAAAATGTATTTAATATTTCTTAACATTACATCTAAATCTTTTCTAACATTATGCATGCCTTTACTGTTTTTTTTTAGCCATTGAATAAATATGAATGCAATTTGTCTGTTTTTTTGCAGATATTTTAATATGCATACAATATAACATTAACTTGTTTTAGCACTAGAAATAAAGAAAGCACACAAAACAAAGTTTATCCTAGGATGTCTCATCACATTAAACTCTTAGTAAAGTACTAAGGCATCCTGTATTTTTCTTTTTGATTTGTGAAGGCAGTTTAAATAATAAAAATACACTGCCCCGCTGAATTAGCCTTAAGGTATTTACATTATAGTTTCATATAACATGAGCGTAAAAACAGTTTGACAGAAATAAACACAACACTCAAACAAATGAGGCGGGTTCATAAACTAGCATCTACATTTAAATCTTCGCAAATCCTGACAAGCAAAGCAAAAAATGAAACCATGCAAACAGCCGCATGATGGACCGGGTTTGAAGAACAGAATGTGTGCTCAGATTAATGCCTGCATGTCCTTATATTAAGTCCAGCAGTCTCATCAAAGGAGCGTGCGTATTTGAAATGAGAGAGATGACATGTTTACAAGTTATTTGTTAATGATTTTGAAAACAGAGTGTATTTTGAGGCTATGCAGTCATCGGCGGCTTTGATCATGGACTGCTGTTGACCGTAATTGCCTGTATATTGACGGCTTCTCTTTTAATTAATTACTTGGGCTCGTTCAGCTCACAGCCGTACTTTGGTCTGCTATTTTTGTATCTCAGAGGAGCGCGGCTGATTGTCAAAGTCTGATAATAACTCAGACGTTTGCACGAGTCAAGTAAATTAAAAAAGGAGATTAAAGGAGCAAGAAGATGCGCTGCAGAAAAAAACACAAAGCTGTTGTCTGTGTTTTGGTACCAGTGCAGGCATTCATGTTTACTGTTCATCTACAAACAAATGTCATGTCAGTATGACAGTAAGTGTGTTGTGCATCTGTAATAAATTTCAGCTTGTGTTTATTATGAGTTTCCTCTCTTCCTGTTGTTTTGGCGGTGGCGCAGTGGTTAAGGTTAAGGATGATAACCGGACGTTTTCTGGTTTGATCCTCACAATGAAGAATCCTTGGCGTATTTGTGATTTCCTCTATTTTTCCTTTACAGATTTTGAAGGACATCTGGAGATTTATAGCATGATGAAGATGAAGATGAAGATTCTAGAAGTTTATCATAGTGATTTTATGGTTTATAAGGGTATCAGGAGCGGTCAGGTGATAAATGTCCTCTTTCTCAGGTGACTGATATCAGGTCTGCTATCAATCATTGTGGAAACTGAGCTCTTTTTGTGTTTTTTCGTCAGGGTACAGGAAACCGCCGTCACCGCCTCTGACACTCGCTGTCACAGCACAGTCATCCAGCATTCACACCTCTCAGCCTGACGAGTCGCTCAGGATGCCACACACACACACGCTCCTGACAGACACCTCAAACATTCTCTTCATCATTAACAAAACACCCTGGCACACTTTTAAATACTGCTCTAGCAAACACGTTTTGACTGATTCGCTGAGAGGACGGATTGTGCTCTCTTAAGAGGCAGGTAGAGATGAGACAGAATACTTAATATAAGTAGCTACACCCAAGTATACAATGATTACACTGTTTGAGTATATAGTCCTAAAATCATTCTTATAAAATGTAATAATAAATTGCTTAATGATTTTGTGTCATACTAATACAATACTGTATTTTTTATACATTTGGGACATGTTTAATAATTATAATTTAGAATATTACTTTATCTGAAATAAGTGTATTATACAATTTTAAGATTAATATTGTTGTTAATTTATTTATAATAGGTATATGCCAATTATACAGTGTTACATACAGTAATTGATCTTGAGTGTTACATGACTTTCCCAACATATTTCAGATAGGTAGACAAATAAATAAATAGAATTACATTAAATATTAATAATTTAATTGAGCAAGAATTACATTGATTTAAAAAAAAAACAGTGACTATAGACATTTACAAAATATTTATATTTTAAATAAATGCTGCTGTTTCTATTTATCAAAGAATCCTGGGGTAAAAATAAATAAATAAATACTTTATGCGTAATTGTTATTTCGGATGGATCATATATGACACCAAAGTTATGGCAGCTGAAAATTCAGGTAAAAACTAAACATTTATTTTACATTGTCTTTTGTATGTAGGTGTAGGCAAAAAGTTCTTTGTATGTTATGCATAACTGGCCAATAGATTTTTTTAGAGCTTTTAAAAAAAAGTAATATGATAACAATCACAGTAAGCTAGACTGAAACTGTAACAAATAAATGTGTACACCATGTTTTATAACATGCATCTGGCACACACATATTCATACAGTTTACTCAGGCCCACACCCCCTCTCACTCTCCAACACACAACGCAGGTCTTCCTACTATTGTCAGGACTAAGACCGCAAGTGCCGCTCATTACTCGGGGGCCGATTGTCGACATTTCCGGAACAAATTATAAAAAGCAACAGCAGAAATCCACACGCCCTGCCATCAGAGGCCGGGCACCTCAAGCCGCCAGGGTACTGAGGGAGTCACCTGCAGGAATGTCGCTATACGGTATGGAAAAAAAAAAAGACAGAAATGGAAAGATGGAAGCGCAAGATTAAAAAAGAAGCACGCCTGCCAGTCAGAGTGTTTACTTTTGTTCTGATCTCCCTGACAGCAGCTGAACCTCAGCTTCTTTCTGAAGTCACTCTGCTTGTGTTCACACTCTTACTCTTTCTGTCCGGTAAACACAAGCCACTGAATTCAGTCCTTGTCAAACACTGTTCTAAGAACAGCCAGGGATTCCCCGGCAGCTCTGCTAGATTACAGAAGAGCAGGGGAGGTCAGAGCCGACTGATGGGTGACTGCAGGGACAAATGAAGAGATGGATGAGGAGGGGAAGGGAGATCCGCGGTGCTTTCCTCCTCACGCAGCCTCACTCGTTTAGGCTGTAATGAGGCGTACGACAGGCCGTAGGACGTCTCTTTGTCTACCCCTCCTTACACTCCTCTCATCCATCTCATCTCGTTCTCTCTCTAGGTCCTGATCTGAAATGCTTCAATCAGAGACACAGCTATTCTGAACAGCCCCGCAGGCCCTGCGATGAGGGCACAAGGTCATGAGCCACTGCAATTCTGGTTAGAATATAGGACTTTTCATAATAAAGTGTCATAATTAAGCAAAATCACATAAGCAAATCTCAATAAAACCTGTAGATTTGTTGGAATGATTTAAGCTGATTAAACTGTTCATGCATTTGGGACCTAACAGAACTGAACAACAAGGGAAGTAATGCATAATAGTAATAATCTATAATAATAATGCACAAAACAAATGCTTCTATACTTAATTTTCTTAAAAATAAATATGCAATTTAACAAACGGTTGTACTGAATAAGAAAACAATATAAGAAAAGAAAATGTCTCACAAGCATAAAAGGCCAAAATAAAGAGAAACTATGGAGAAGATGGCCCCGAATTACAGATTTTTCATGCATGACTTCATAGCTTGTGGGTTGGGCCATGTGTCATTTTAAATGAACGATGACAGGCATTGTGCAGACCCCTAAAACACGCCAACCTGCCTGTTTCAGGTGAGATGTAACTCAGCATGCGTAGAGCCTGGAGGACAGCAGACATGTCAATCCAGCCGTTTTGTCGCCGGCCGCGTGTAACAGATCACAATCAATGAAGCACTGATAACAGCCATTGTAAAGTTGTGAGGTCTGCTCTTATTTCTCTCTCTCCTGGCTCAGTGCCTGTGGTGAGTGGAGGTCGGGCCGTGCTGCACGGGGCAGGCCTGTTGACGGCTGACGGTGGTGTGATGGATTGGTTCCCGTGGAAACAGCCTGCCTGGTCATACATCACCCAGAGCTGAAGCTGCTGCCTGAAGCAACATGGGGGAACGTCCACTTGCCATACTCTCACTAACCCCTCTTACATTTATATAGTCTTTAAACTATATTATTAAACATTATTTTTTAAACTACTCAGGGAAACATTTCTATTTGAATTTTGTGCCAGATTCCTTATTTGCCTTATTGGGTGAGTGTGTGTTTTTGTGACAGTTGAAGGGGGTCGGCTGCTGCGTGGAGGTCTGTCTGGCCTGTTTTTGGAAGGATGAGGGAAAAGCAGCTTCCTGTCCCTTGTAGGGGGGATGATTTCAGAAACAGGGGGGTTTAAGCCAGATGTGAGACCCGGTTTAAAGGTCATGGCATAGCAAAGCTCTCCTTCCTGCAGTCACACACACACACACTGTTATTTTCTGCATCTCAAGCATCTTTCTGTCAACATAGCATCTCTGTCAGCCTGTGTTTTAGAGTCTCCCTCCCAGCTTCCTGAAGAGGTGTAGACAGAGCTGATGAGCCTGGCGTTGTTTTTACAACCCAGGCTCGTTGGAAAAAAAAGTGTCATTTCTCTGAAATTATATCACATTGCTTCTTGTACACTTGAAAATGAATTCTCTGCAACACTTGAATAGTCGAGTGAGTGGTGCTATATCCATGTCAGTTAAATTTGAAACAGAACGATATGAATTTGGTGATGTTTTATTATTTTGGCTGTTGTGCATATCATGGCAATTTGGAAATAAAATGTCCTGTAAGTTGCAATAAAAGGTTAATCCAGTATCTCGTTTGAAAATATTATACCATCTAAACTAAACCCTACCATAGACCTATAACCAGTAATGAACAACATATCATGTTTCACAGGATTTACACCCACACACTCCATGCTGTACCGGGGGGGCTACCAAGCAAGTTTACCACATCACAAAAGCCATATAGAGATGGTTGTGTAACAAAATACACTATTTTACAAATCATGCACTATGAGGTTTGTATTATACAAGAAACCATACAGAAAATCCCATATTATTCAATAATCTGCCTCTGTTATTATTATTTGTGTGAAAAGTTTTTGGTGTTTTACAGCCACTAGTGGTCATTTCAGCTGGAAACAGCAGTGAATATTATTTATAGGTGCCTTTTTGGAGTTATATATAAAAAGAGGCACGGCTTTTCAATGAACCTAGGTTTTATTTTTTTATTTCTAATGGAGGCTAGAGAGCGATGTAGGTGTGGGGGTTGGGGAGTATGAACTTTATTTTGCACATCTCATTCTACACAGACTTCGTCAGGAATCACAGTGTTAGTTGTGGGTTGAGGTAGCATTCAGGTGCTAATCTGTACATCTTTTGCATGAGCTGTTCTTTTTATTTATAGCTTAGTGCAAATGAGTGAAGCAGAAAAGGAAGGAAGGGGAGGAAACTAAAAGGGACCCAGAGAAGAGTATAAGATAGATGAAATGCACTTGTGCTGCCCCGTTTGCTTCTGCGCTCAATTACGGAGTGTTTAGAGCGAGGCTAATCTGCCTACACAGCTTGAGTGTGGCACTTAACAGACGACTCCTCGTTGAGGGTGTCCAAACAAATCAGAGGTGTGGGAACAAAACAAAGAGCCAACGGAGTGGCAGAGCCCCATTTCACACCTCATTTGAAAAACAAATTGAATGAATCTTACCAGATTTACTGTCGGATCAAGAAACACTGGATAAAGCCAAGTACTCCTTCCCTACACCTAATCTATAATCTAACTCATTCCTGAATATGTGCTAAATGACTTATTCTAACCAGCATAAAAAGTGGGGGCAAAAGAAAAAAAAAGACAGAAAAAGCACCAACACCATCAAATTTATGGTATTCTTCCTGTGAATTCAGGTCACAAAAATTTCCTGCATTTGTCCGTGAGGATCTCAGCACCATATATCACATGGACCTTTTATGAATTTATTTACCCAGCCAGAGCTCTCCGTGCACTCGAATTTCCTCTGCTTTTTTTCTGCATCTCTCAGGAAGCGGCCATGTGATGGCCACATAAATCCTGAGTCCTTTTAGAGCATTTTTACTAATTAACATCCCACTATTCATGGACACTTATACCATGATGCATTAAATAGGAAATAAGGCAGCAATTTACAAGCTCTCATTTACAATTCAACATCAAAACAGGCGAAAAACAAACTCTCACACTAAATTCAACCCAAGTAGGCCCATAATCAGCAATCCTTCTAAATCTTCTTCAAAAACACACTAATATTCTTTGTGCATTTTTAATGTTTCTTCTCCTCAACAGTTCATGACTTTGACCCTAATATTACAAAATACAAACTCTGTAAATGTTTGACCTGTAATTGTACTTATTATGTAAATAATACATAATTTCAAGCCAATTCTAGTCAGTTGACCCTCTCTCTCTCTCTCTCTCTCTCTCTCTCTCTCTCTCTCTCTCTCTCTCTCTCTCTCTCTCTCTCTCTCTGT
>JAUYWG010000048.1:13020364-13044546 GCA_034779775.1 Enteromius afrohamiltoni
TCTCTCTCTCTCTCTCTCTCTCTCTCTCTCTCTCTCTCTCTCTCTCTCTCTCTCTCTCTCTATATATATATATATATCCCACTATTCCCAGTCTTCAGTGTCACACTATCTTTTGGAAATAATTTTTAAATGCTGAAACCTTTTTTTTTTTTTTTTTTGCAGCATTATATTTTATGATACATTTTTTTATTTTTTAATGAACAAAGTAAAAGAAAAAAATTAGAACTGTTTGGGGAAAATAAATATTTTGTAACCATATAAATCTCTTTACTGTCATTTTTAATGAATTTTTAATAAAAGCAAAAATTTGAAATCTAAATCTATCAAATTGCTTTATTAGAAGACTTAGAGTAAGTCACATAGACTAATTTCAGGATGCCTTTCCTTTTTTTTCCCCATTCTTGTCTTTAATCATTGACAGTCCTCGCATGGAAAGGAAATTTGTAAAAATCACTTAAAAATAATTTTTTCTGTGCGTTTCCACAGCCAAACTAGCAGCTTAAATAATGGCAGCATTTAATTTGCTGAACTATCCCTTTAAGACCCTTAACACATCAATACAGTGTTTGATCTCACCTTGTGAGTGTCGATCAGTCATCTAACACCTTTATAACCCACAGCCAGATTGACTGAAAGTGATGCCAAGCTGCAAGTTTGTACCAAATGTGTGCACATTGACCATAATGGCTGTGCTGCTGCATATGGCTTGCTGTGACAGCAAGACAGCTGCCTCTTTCTCTCTATGTAAACCTCTAGATATTCATTCAGGTTGCTCCGAAGACTCTCATCTGCTATTTCGAGTGTAATCTCGGTATTCATGCACATGCACGGCCCTGCGCTCGGCAAATAGTCATCTCCTCGCATACGCACGGACACGCGGATGGGTCACGGGAAGATGTGTGGAGCGGGCAGAGCAGCGACGCTGTAAACATTTCATTGTAATGGAATTTGTAATTTGATGATGTAGTAATGTAGAGGTCAGAGAACGAGAGCTTCAATAAAACAGCACACGCTGAGGCCGCCTCTCTCCGTGAATGTTTATCCTCCGCGTTTCAGTCCTCGTTGCTCTCATTATTGTAAAAATGACTATGCAGACGTAAATCTCACCTCTAATTGTTTTCATCCTTAAAAAATTTAGCCGCCAACCTTAAAAGAGGAGAGTGGGTGATCAGGGACATCCAGTAATGAGCAGTCAGGGGCCGTTAAATATGGCCCTGCCCCCAGAGCCACCTCTCTATCGCAGTGTGAGACCATTAACAGCACGGAGCACAGCCCTAAATCAGCAGCAATCAGAGCATTGCTGGTCTGGACTCCTCATTACACATACACACACACATACAGCCATTGTCTGACCATGCTGAGCCCCAGACACACTCATCTGTCATGTGGGAGGAAACACAGATAAGGAGATCTGAGAGGAGTGAATGTGAGTAGCAGACCTTATTAATACGCACAAGTGCGGGGTCGATAAAAGCCATGTCCACAGCTATCAGAGGCCCTTTACGGCTTAAGAAGGGCTCCGTGAGCCAACCGTCATTAGTCAATTTAGTGCGTTATTCCATATTCTAATGAAGCCGCACTGGGAGAGGAAATGCTGTGGTTTAGTGGTCTTCATGTGGAAGGAAACAGCCATGTTGTGACAGGACCACCCTTCATCCCTCCTGTCCCGTATCTCTCTCTCTCTCTTTCTCTCTCAGCATACACCTTTCAGAACACGCTGCTGACCTGTGACCCCTTTTCCTGACTGGACTCAAATCGTAAACAGATGAGCTGTCTGCCAGGCTCTGCTCTGCTGAGTTTGTTCCATCCCTTCGGCAATAAGTGGCCTGAAAGATGCCTGTCAATCAATCAAAAGGCCAATCAGAGAGAAATACACCTTGATTATGGTAGAACTTAAATTATGATAGACTAATTAAAAAATGATTTTGATAAACAAGTATATTGCATATTTTAAAATTGTATTTAGAATAATAGTTTAAAGAGGAATTTAAAATTATGTGGTCGAGTGTTAGACAATTTCTTTCTTTTTTACACACAAACCAAATTAAATAAATAATTTATATATAGAGAGAGAGAGAGAGCGAGAGAGAGAGAGAGTACTGTGCAAAAGTCTCAGGCCACTAGTATTTTCAGCAACAAAAAATAGTTTAAGTGGGTTATTTCTATCTTTTGCAGTATGCAGTAGTGTGTCAGTTGGAAATATCAGTTTAGATTTCCAAACATTATTTTTGTCATTAATTGTAATAATGCAGTGAGATTATTGTGTGACAACAGCCAGTGCTCCACACAGAGATCTGATCTGATCATCATGAAGAAACAGGACAAACTAAGACAGACTCAGTCCAGAAGAACTGTGTCAACGTCTCCAAGATGAAGAAAAAACCTACCTGGAAAGTTACTTGAAAACTATGGGCAAGTGTACCTCGTAACAGAAGCTGTTTTACCAAATATTTATTTGATTTAGTTAATAGAAGTTAATTGATAAATGAAATATATTTCTGGTGTATCTAAAACTTTGAACAGTACTGTAGCTTTCCAGGAAGGCTTTTATTCTTCATCTTGGAGACGTTGACACAGTTCTTCTGGACTGAGTCTGTCTCAGTTTGTCGTGTTACTTGATGATGATCAGATCAGATCTCTGTGTGGAGCACTGGCTGTTGTCACACAATAATCTCACTGCATTATTACAATTAATGACAAAAATAATGTCTGGAAATGTAAACTGGTATTTCCAACTGACACACTACCGCAAAAGATAGAAATAACCCACTTATAACCATATTTTGTTGCTAAAAATACTAGTGGCCTGAGACTTTTGCACCATACTGTATATACGGTATATGCTAATTTAGAGCTAAAAGTAGAGCATAAATATAAAAATGCAATATTTACTATACTATCCCACTGAATAAGAATTAAAATAATATATTATATATTTATTCTTTTTTTATAGTAATATTTATATTATTTTTGAAGAAAGTTTATATAAAAATTGTTTGTATTTTAAATCTACAATATAACAAAAGAAAATATTTTTTTACATTGTGGAAATCAAATTTGAGACATCAAGAGGCATATGTCTCCACCAATATTCAATGTAGTACTCGATCAATATGGTTTTTGATTGACAGATCCTTCTGTTTACATTAAGGTTATTAATTGGAATGTGTGTGAATCCGTTTCCTGTCTGTAGAGCAAGTAATTTAAGACAATAAGACAATAAGAGAAAGTTTGATTTGGAAATACTGTCACTTTCCTGAAACAACACTCTGTGCCACATTTATAACAGAATGAGAGAATATATGTGAGGAATAAAGCTAAGCCACACTGCAGATATTAACTTCCATTTCTCACAATGAAAGCCTGTTGAAAGAGAGCGGCCATGCTACAGGGGCGAAGCTTTAATGCCTGGAAGACTTATTCCTGCTCAATTACAGATCAATATCACCCCGTTCGTACATACACTGATATTTAATAACTGTATTTGCCTTATAATTTCAGCATCTGCTTTTTTTCCTCCAACCTCCTCTGTTCTAAAGGTACCAGCACTTAAGGCGCTGAGCAATTATGGAAATGGAGCTCAGCATCCCTCCATCGCTCCCACTCGGAACAGACGAGGCGGCAGCGGCTTGACGGCTAATCGATGAGCGCTCTCCTAAGAGCAGCATTGTGACCTCTGACCTCTGTAAGCCCGGCGTCTGACAGCTGACAAAAGGAGAGCTTTATTTGACTGAATTAGAAAATTGCATCATTCCATTTCGCCTCATGGACAGAGAAAATGGAAAAGACAAAGAGAGACGCGGGAGGTGGAGGGAATTATTGTCAGTTCAAAAACAAACATAAACATACAGCAGAAATCAGGACATGAGAGACAGGAAGTTATGTAAGAGCTGGTACTGCGGTTTTGGATCGCTGCCTTCCTCTAAACTCTATACATTAATTTAGCTGTTTTTATCTGTTTTCTGTGGCATCGTCTTGCTCTCAGTCACTTACAGTAAACATTCGACGTGTGATCTGCTCAGGAGATAAAACTCAACCTGCCAGAACAGAAGAATGAGGTAATTGGGTGGTATACAGGCCAGCTGTTCAGCTTTTTTCCCCCACTAGAGCCAAAAAACAAACAGTAATAAGTGCCAGATTAGCCCTCTGTGGCTTCTAAAGTCAAGTCTTTATATCTCATCTTTAAAGCAATTCACCCAAAAATGATCATTCTGCCATTTAATGACACTACTTTTCTCGTTTGTTTCTCTCACAAAGCTATCGTATGGCTGTAGAAGGCTTAATAAGTTCCATCGACCATATTTATGGTGAATTTTGGTCCCTTTATGAGTTTGACACCACATTATGTCCTTGTATAGGAAAGAGAAGGCGTTCTGCTAAATACCTGTTTTGTGCTCCACAGATACAAAAAATCATTGTTTGAGTGGCATGAGTGCAAGTGCAGTAAAATGATGACAGAATTTCCACTTAAATGCTTCTTAAGTATTAGAATTTCTTGTGACAGAGTTGTAGACTGGAGCAATGGCTGCTAAAAAATTCAGATGTTCTATTCCATTTTAAAATATATTATTATTCACATAGAAAATGGTTATTTTAAATTAGAACTAGATTTCCCCATATTGCAGTTTTTACTGTATAATAAAAACAGCCTTGGTGAGCAAAAGCTTACAAAAACAATGCCTTATCGACTTCAATGCACTTCAATGACTGTAAGCTGCATATAACACTACTGGTGATGGAGAGGCTATGTGAAGGTCAGACAAAGAGTGAGTTAGCTGCTTAAAGCTGGATTAAAGTCTGCCATCCTCTAATTAAGATGAAGCAATTAATGAATGTGAATAGTCTTTCCTGACACTAGTGTGGTATATGTGCAAATTGAAATGTACCGGACATGTTTGTTGTTTTTGGGCACTGGTGCAGTGCTGTCAGGGCTTGGGGTGGAGGGGTGTGCTAGAAACAACAATGCAGATCACAGTAGGAGGCTGTAGTCTACTTCCTGTGCAGTGCACACTGGGAAGTATCAAATGCACAGTCACAACTATCCTAAACAAAACAACACTCTCTATAATTCTTAAACATCTGTGACTGACAGCTGTGCTGTAGCATGCAGTCTGAATAAAAATAGCTTACCTCAAAATTACCTGTATGCAAATCTGGCCATGTTGTGTTTTCATATGAGGTAGAGACATCCTAATTTGCACCTAGTAAAGAGGGGGCATGCTTTCTCGCTTTCACTCACTCTTTCTCTTAGCTCTAAAATCTCCAGCACTGAATGCCCTAAATAGTTGACGCACTGCCTCTGGAGAACTGGGACATAATTAATTTGGGTCAGTGTGGCTCTCACATCCCCTTCTCAAACATCTGAACAAAAGCAGGCAGAAACACGAGCAAGCAGGGAGTCAGATTTAGGAAGAAAGTACAAGAGAAAAAGAGTGGATTTTCAGTTGGCTGAAGAGAAAGAGAGAGAGAGAGAGCAACAGGGTTCCCACAGCTGTGTTTCAAAACCTAGTGAGGTACTCTAAAGCTTACTGCTTAAACAGGCATAAGAGACACAGCTGACTTCTGTGGTTGCATCTCAATTGAGTGATTGATTCGGAATGAATAAATATGCGTAAGACATACATTTTGAATATGAGATTATTAAATTCTTTCTTTATTTAATAATTAAAAAATGTATAATTTTTTAATTTATCACTGTATTTTTATAGAAATACTTCTTATTTAAGTCTAACAAATGATATTTCTGTTTTTAAATGATGTAAATTTATATTTCTTACATTTAACTTTTTATGTTTTATTGTTGACAGGAGGCAGAAACAGGCTTTCAGCGTTAATTTATTATATGTCTTGCATTCATTTAAAAGGCTAAATATAAAAGTATACAGTATTTTGAAATAATATTTACAATAATTGTTTTCTATTCATACATATTTTAAACAATATCTTTCGGTGACTGCAAAACCAAATTTTCATTACTTCTGAATTTTCAAATTATTTTTTAATATTGTAAAAGTTTCATCAATAGCTAAACTAATTTCCTTCAAAACAAAAATAATACCGACCACAAAAGTAGAGAAAAGTGCTTTATTTGTACTATAGTATCATATATCTGATATATCTGACACATATAAAAAGAACAAACTCTTCCGCAGTGTATCCCTAAAAAAGAGGTACTATAGACAGGAGGTCAGGTGAGCTCTGAGGGAAGGTGAGAAACCAGCTCTGAATGCACCCAGAGATGAACTAACATGCATCTATTTTTCATCCTCTGACCCTTTTGTGATTCAGAATATCCTTCACAGCCCTTTCGCTCTCTCTCTCTTTCTCTTCATCCAGCATTCACAGAGTTGTAACCTGAGCCATCCATTTACCCTGCCAGGGGCCACAGCTCTCTCTCTCTCTCTCTCTCTCTCTCTCTTTCATTGTGTGTTTCTAAGTGTATGTGAACACTGAATGATAACGTGAGCACTTGTGCGTAGAAGTGGACCCTGACATCACTTCACGCAGGACTTCAAGGCAACCCGGAAAGCATTCAAACTATTATTAATATGGACAAGATTAGCATTTTTATTTCTACATGCACATTAATAATAGAGATGAGCATTACATCTCTGGCACTACATCATTCAGTACCTAGAGCATGTATGCCACTTACCAAAACATGTAAGTCAGCAGGTAAAACATATTTGTAATTCATAAAACGCTAACACCCAGACCAGGGTGGTGTGGACAAACGCAGAGACAGAGAGGCTGAGGTACATCTTTCTGAGAGCTAGCGGTCTTCTTTCCTCAGCAAACACTAAAACGCTGAAATCTGATTACGCATGGAGGATGAAACAGATCAGAAATGAGAGACGCCTCCACTAGCTTCTGCTAGACAGATGTGTGTGTCTGTGTGTGTTTGTGTACACGTTCGTTTTCCAACCCCCAATTATGCAAAATGAAGCAAAAGTGTCAGACTTTTTCCAGCATATGTTGTGGGCTTCTTAATTTGCTTAACCATTGTGTCTCCAGCGGCCAACCAGCTTCATGAGAGCCTTCCCAGTTAAAAAAGAAATATATTTTAAGAACATTTGCTGTTAATGTTATAATAACGTTATTTGTGAAAGTTCCCAGAATGCTCAAAACTCTTTAAAAGACATTTTTAAAGGTTATTCTAACATTAGAGAAGTGAATGTTTTCTAAACCATATGAAACAAGTAGAAAGTAGCAAAATAAGAATTATAAAAATGTGCTATGAAGTTGTTAGAACATTCCTTGTTAACTAGGATGCTGGTTGACCAACATTTTTGGGACCAGCATGAAAGTTTATGTTGGTCTAGACTTTTTCACATTCAGCAAATCTCTCTAATCATGAAATGATCTTGGGCACTCATAGCCGTAAGTGGCTAATTCAGTGCAGATTGTATTACAATAGCATTAGCGCCACTGTAATATGTGTTGATTGTGCATGTACGTGCGCTAGAGCACATAAAGAGAGAAAAAGAGTAAGAGCGTGTGTATAAAGAAAGCTGGTGTCCGCTACAAGATGAAAGCCCATTGACGTTTTAAAGCAGTTTCGACCTCTGCCTGCATCTGGCTGTCAATCACAGTTACCCACAGTCCCCTGAGGCAGTTTTGCCCGGCCCCAGGAAAAAAAAAAAAAAAAAGACGGTGAAAGAGAGAGAGAAAGAAAGAAAGAAACATCAGGAACACAATGGGGAGGGAGCTCCAGGCCAGCCCAGTGAAGCCACCAACACCTTAGGGCTGCATAATCATCAGCTACTCAGCAACTCTGCTGGCCTCCAACACACATTCACTGTGCACTACAGTTCCCACAATCCTCTGCCCTAAGGCCCAAATATACAGGATGTCAGTCAAAGTGTTGAGTACTTAAGGTGTTCTTTGAGATACGACAATCCAATAGCTGCACTCGTCTCTTCTCCGCTCTTGTGTTTGTACAGGCTACCAATCGAAACCCTGATATACAGCATATTGACGGAGAAAGATAATGATTAGTGTTAGTGATAGACATCTCGGGCACCTTACTGACCTGTCTTTATTGTCAAATCTAACGTCACTTTTCATGATGTTTAAGATCTGTATTGCCAAATAGCAAACAACTGCAAATAGCACGGATAGTTCATATATTTGACCCTGGTCCACAAAACCAGTCATAAGGTAAAATTTTACAAAACTGAGATGTATACATCATATGAAAGCTCAATAGATAAGCTTTCTATTGATGCATGGTTTGTTAGGATAGGACAATATTTGACTGAGATATTTGAAAATGACATTTTGATATATTTACAGTAGGAATTTTACAAAAAATCTTCATGGAACATGATCTTTACTTAATTTCCTAATGATTTTTGGCATTAAAAAAAATCTGACCCAATTTTGACCCATGCAATGTATTTTTGGATATTGCTACAAATAAACCCCAGCGACTTAAGACTGGTTTTGTGGTCCAGGGTCACATATTATATATTACTTATTTAAATGTATTTATTTACTGGATTTGAGAGAAGTCTATAGTGTGATAAATTTACCCACACAATCATATTGCTTCAGCAGACTTGGAATATAGTGCATGAGTCATATGGACCGACATAATATTCCTATGATGCTCAAAAACGCCAGGATGCCAAACATCCTCTGTATAGTTCCACAGAAGCAAAAAAGTTGCATGCGGATTAGTAAAGGTCTTTACACAGCGGGTCTGAAATTCTCGTCTGAATTTTCTCATCGATCGCGCTTACACATTTTTCCGGAATCTTTGCCCATCATGAAAAAACGTTTTGTGTTTTCGCATCCATAGCAAGTATTCTGATGAATGAATGACGAATACAGAAAAAAAATACTGGGAAAAAAACCTGTTCCTTTAATGGTTCCCAATGTAGATTGAATTGACAGGGCACAGCATAGAGTTCAGATAGATATTTTTATTGGGCAGAGCTAGTGTAGGGTCTAGCAATTAGAGGAGTAGACATAAGGCATAATGTAGTCAGTCTCAGACAGTACAAACAAGATTAATTTCCAGGTGGGCGCAGTGTAAGGCACACACACATACACACACTCAGGTCCAGCAGCAAAAAAGCACGTTCAGTGGTAAAAACATATTTGAGAAGTGTCAGTCAGTGAAAAGACTCTGTATTCTGTGTGATACTAATGAAACACACACGTACACACAAACTAAATCTGATCTGGACAGACATACAAAGTCCTCCATTGAATACACTTGCTCTGGGAGCTCTAAACATCATGCTGGCAACACGGGAGGTATGCTTGAATAAAGTTCTTAAAAATGGACTCAGTTTAAGTTCTTCATGCATATTACTAATTACTATGATCTTACATTTTGCCATTTTCGATAATCTGGATGTGTGACATAATCCACAATACTTCATCACAAATAACTAATAGCTAACTAAGCAGTTTCTGTGATTCTTTCCATATTTTGATATGTAACAATTACTTTTCACCATCAAATCAATTTCATATTTTTAAAAACAAGCTCTGTTGTTCATTTGCATCACATTGTGGAGGTTAAACAGCATGTCATGATTTAATGCAATGCATTCCATGGTCTTACCTGAACTGAATTAGAATGTATAGCAAAGTATAGACCGAAGATGACATGATTATGGCGATAAAAACTGAACAAAGAGAAAAAGAGAGAGACAGATGGATGACAGGGGAAATGACAATGTGTGTGTGTTTAAAAGAAAGGTGATCTTCATGTGGAGTGAGGGAATAGGGCGGGAGCTAAGAGAAGGGGTAAAAAGAGGCACATCTGTGCTTAACTTGCTCCAGGGCAAGTCTGTTCTCTCTGACACCTTCTAAACACACACACTCGTGTTCACACACTTCCAATGTTATGAGTTTCAGTGATGGGGGCACTTTCTTTTACAACACTATAAAACTATAATTAGTGAACAATGAATGTTCAAAATTTCTTCCTTTCTCTATTTCATTCTTATTTTTAAGACTCGCACCACATATATTCATGGTGCACTTAAAAAATACAAAACTATGTAATATGTAAAGTGTAATATTTGTTTCTAAGAAAATATAATGAAATAGGGGAACCCAGGCCTGCCGGTAAACTAAATTAGCATCTAATGCAAATGAGTGGGGTGCTTAATGGTGGAACAGGTGCAGTCAGGGCCCCTAAATGAGATAAATGAATAAAACATCCCTGGGCACGCCTGTGAAAGCTGACACAAAGTCAATGGCATGAATTATTCAGCAGCCAGTCGAGGCTGTGCGCTGCTGACCTCTCACCACAGGAAGTGCATCCCAAACACAACAAACCACAACAATGGACTTCAGACACGGGGGTTCCCTCTGAGCAGCGCGCACGCAAATACACACACCCACTGAGCGCTACACAATGCTAAATATAGATCTATGAAATCTTGATTGGCCTGACCATATGGATGGGAGAAACCAATATAAAAAGGGTTGAATGCAAAATATCATGTTCTTAATCTGATTTAATTTTTTTCAAGGAAAATATCTAATTAAGATAATATTTACAAATTGTGGGTGTGAGCCTCACTCAGTTTTGATAGATTTTTTGCTTAAAGAAAGAAAACAAGCATTATTTTTAATAATTAATAAAAATAAAACAAACTTGATGTAATTAAATATCAATTCTATGAAAAATTGTTTTCGATTTTTTTTTATCTTTTAAAAATGTTTAAGTTACATGATAAAGAAAGGTATTTGTCTTCGGTAACAAGACAAACATTCAGAGATGATGTTCATATACTTTCAAGTTCACTGATCACTTGTTCGAGTATGTGTGTTATCGTGTGTTTGTGTGTGCTAACAGAACTAATAGGATTACGTCGATGTCCCTGCATGAGCACATCCAGTGGAAAGAGGCAGAGAGGGGATGTTTTCCCAGCATGCCCTTTACAGGAAAATCTGAGGCTGCTTACAGTAGGCTGAGAAAAACATCAGCTTTAACATTAATCAGTCATATATGCGAGCTTGCATTTAAAAAAAAGCGAGTGATTGGGAGAGTAGAGTGCATCTGTTGCTGCAGAACTAGACAGGAAGCTGCGGTGACATCACCTTCCCAGGGAGGAGTACTTCCTGTCTGACATTCCTCAATCAACACACACACACTCGTGAGGAAATGGCATACATCAACAATACCCTCCGTATAAACACACACAAACACACGGTCTCACCCGCACACAAGCTTCTTAAAACAACACCAGGCTAATCTGTGTCACCAGCAGTGTGTGAAAATGAGACAGTTTGGTTATTTTTCTTGGAGTGAAAGCACATTTTTCTCTTTGTTTTACTCTTACACGCTCTTTCTCATCAGTAAGTGTTGTCAGTAGCATGGAGTGGCTAATCAGTCATCCTGTGGGTCAGATCTCTGTCTAAAGCGTGTGAAGTGGATCAGTGATCTGGCTGATCTGTGGCTCTTATCTGTAAGAGCAGAGGAGGAGACTCTGACTGCCAGGGTTTCCAGCACTAGCCTGAAGGGCTGATCAGCCTTTCCAGAGATCACAACCTTATGCCCTTTGTGTGAACAACAGGCTGGACAAGCAGAGAGATAGAAGAGCGCGGAGTAAAGCAGAGAGGATAGCTGTGTGTTTGCATCTTTCTGACCTGTGAATTTTGGGATTGCATTATCAGTCATTGCAAATGTAATTTATTCCAAAAACAGAATTTGCAAACAGAGCAGAAATTTCATCTAAAGAGCACATATATGTTAGCCTGGGCCCGCTCATACTTCCTGGGACGCTACATTCTATTTCGCGAGCAAAGTTAGCCTGGCAAAGCTGCTGTTTTAGAGAATTTCCGTTCCCAAAAAAGTGGGGACCAATGAGCGGAACCAATTATTTTAAATAATTAATTAAATTAATTTAACAACAGTGGATTTAGATATCTGGATAAATGTGTGTGTGTGTGTGTGTGTGTGTCTGAGAGAGAGAGAGAGAGAGAGAGAGAGTAATCGAGAAGCAAAGCGGGTGCTCAGTACAGAGAGAGTAAAGACAGAATGGTAAAGTTGTCAGAAGAGGACAGCACACACAGGGCCACACACACAGGCACGGGCGACTGGAGAGGAGTGCATGCTCTTCTTTGGGAATCATCCAGGCGGATGATGGGATTGTTGACAGTGAGCTGCATATCTTTAACCCTGTATTAACTCAGAACAGCAGAGCTTGGCCTTTTATTATTCCTTCACCGTTTGGGCTTAAGTAGGCCACACATACAAACCTATACACACAGACTGACAAACAGAAGCACACACACACACACACACACTCTCTCTCTCTCTCTCTCTCTCCAAGAAGAGACATTGTCACTGCATAGAAGCACATCACCTTTCAGCAGCTGTGACAGCCCAGCCCGGAGAGTCACGCACACTTTTTAAAGGCCAACACACACATTTTCCTGCACTCGCGCTTCCTGTGTATCTCTTTCAGAGCGAAAGACTCACCAGTTAAATTTTCAGAGAGAAGAAACATGTTTACCGCAAATGCTTTCTTTCACTGTATTACTGTCACACAGATGCTCACGCTGAGCTCTCCACAGTCTCTCAGTCTTAATTGCCACACAATAGGCCTACAGACCGGACAGGATTACGTTAACAATGGGAGCCCCAGCCTGTGAGGATCACTCTCTGGCCACAGATTCAGAGAGCAGCTCTGTGAAACAGAGCCCGCTAATCCACTAATGCAAACATACTGCTAGAGTGTAACACTGCTCACTGTCACTGTCTCTTTTCCAACCAATCCAGTCTTGAGTTTTATTTTTAAAATATATTTATTTCACACTAAGTATAGTTTAAATCGATTAACATATTTACTGACAGATAACTCGACACCTACTAATATAAAAATTTGAATTCTGCGCAATGCATATTTCTTATTAATAATACATTTTCCACTTTTAATGAGGATTGTGTAACATTGCCCTTTAAATGCAAAATCTTTACAGTGTACCTACAGTACACTTGCAGTAGTTCAACTTTAGCGCAATCAAATATACTAAGTATGACTTCAACACAATTAAAGTACAAATCAAGTACAAAATTAGTTAGCAGACTTTAGATATATCAGTTAAGTATACTAACAGTCCAATTGCATGGCATTTTATGAATATGAAAATGTATTTGAAGTATACTTAGCATGAAATAAATGTATTTCAAATACATTTAAATAATAGGTGATAGATAGATGTTCATTTTAACTTTTTATTTATCCATAATATCGTTAATTCCGTCACAAAACAAAACAAAGCAAAACTTAAGCAAAAATGTTAACTATGTACTAAATTTGCCAACACTGGAATAAATTTTACAATATATTACAATGGAAACTAAATGGAAAATAAAATTTGAATAATATTTTATATTTTGATGCTTTACTGTAATTTTGAACAAATAAAAGCAGCTTTGGTGAGCACAATATACTTTTACAAAATCTTAACAATCCCAACCGTTTAGCGTAAATAATCAATTCGTTTTTTAAACGAACTGCATATAAGAAATAAATTGGCAGCATTCCATAATGAACCTAAGGGCCTGTTCACACGGAACCCATTATTTAGTCTATCTGGGCTATTAAATAGATGCTTTTCAGCATCTCAATCTACAAGCGCTATTAGCAAGGTGCTACAGTATATCACTTTAAAAGTAGTTTACGCTTAAGAAATATGCTCTATTGCATTCTCATGCTGTTTTTGAATAAAACAGCACATCCTGTGTGAGCGGCCCCTAGCAGAGCAGGAGCAGAAATGATTTTGTAAAAGCCCCCTGTGAAACATTACTTCCTGTTCTGCTTTCATGAGAGCCGAAGGTCTTCTTCTAGAAGGTCAAATCCAGCCAGCAATATAGTTGCGAGCCAAAGCCCTCCATTAAACATTCAGAGAAAGGGCACATCAACCCTTTCCGTGGCGTTTTCTATCCTTCGCTGTGCTATTCCTTCATGAAGTGGATATCCAGATGTTGAAGATTACATCACATGTAAAGCCTTCCAGCGGGGTCAGGGCTCACGACCGAGCGCAAAGCCACAGAACTCCCATGGTTAGCGCGGGAACTCTGAACTTTCTGCACTCCAAAATCACTATCAGTGTTTAAGAGTTTCCATGGTGAGGAAGGCATCAACTGCGATGTTCCCAGGGAGATAGAACGACACCTTTCCCCATTACTGTACGGCTTATTGAGCTTCAATTACTCCTAACACACACAATGATAAGAGAGAAAGAGATCGAGAGAGAGAATAAGCGAGAGAGAGAGAGCTTCTAAGGGATGTGAAAGAGATGAAACAGGAGGCAGTGAAAAGGCCTGCTATTAGATGTCACTGGCCTTTTGTGCCCGTGTCAATGAGAGCAGATTAAAGTATTTGAAATAATCTTACTGGGGCATTAACAGAGCTCAGAAGGTAAAAGAGGAGAAGAAAAGGCGAAGACGAGGAGTCACTCACGACACACATACATTTACACATGAAATGAGATTAGATACAGCCATCCAACGTAAACTAAACACTGCCTCTGAGAAGAAAGCTAGGCAGTTTTAATTTCACGTGAGTAATTCAATTTACCCCAATCAGATTTTCAAAAGCTTCCCAATGAGTCCAAAAACTCCAACCCCGTCCCGTGAGCGCACGTTTCGCACCGCTGCAAGTAAGATTTGTTCTTTTAACAATCTAATAAGGCATTGTTAGTTGGCTTTATTTCCGTGACATTCCTCTGGTTTCGCTGAAGTGGCCTGTTGTGCCGTCATATGAGAGGAACCTAATTAGGAAATCACTTTCATTACTCTTCCAGAGGAATTAGCGCTAGCCTTGCTAATTACTGCTGTAAAACCTAATCAGCTCTTTGAAACAAGACCACACTAATGAGCTCTTATTTATTCAGCTAAATAACTTCAAGGGAAGGAAGATGCTCAAAATCATATTTTTGATGAATTTGGGAGCACGCGCTCGTCTGTGCTTGCCGTAATTGATTCTGTTCCATCTTGCGCCTTGTTTGTTGGGAACCCCAGAATGTGAATGCGGCCAAGAAAATATTGAGAGTTCCAATAAACTCACACATTTCGCCCCTCCTCTCGTTTCAAATGACCTATTTTTCCGCCTTTGAGAGACACGTGACTAATAGGAAACTGTTACTAATTCCTTTTTTATTCGCAGACAATTAGCGATGCCCTCGCACCTGAGCTTAAAGGGCTCTGCGGTGACCTCGAGCGCAGCTGCAAGACTTCAGCCAGACCTGAGACACAACCGTTCGGACCACAAACAGCTACAACAGGAAGATTTGAGGCAGGCAAACTTAATGTAGGGAAACAATCAAGAAGAGTAAGTGATGGGCAGTGTGTTTGTGTGAGCCGTGCGTTGGGTGGAGGTGATGCCACGTGGCATCGAGGGGCTGCAGCTGTCTTTGAAAGCTGTGAAGCGTTCTAGCCCAGTGGAGCAGAAACGGGCCAGCCGCACAGATACAGCAGCCAGGTAGAAGCTTCTCTTACTCTGTTACAAACACACACACACACACTACAGTACAGCTGTGTTCATCTGATAGCACAGGCCACTGACTTATTAACACACAGATGAGAGCACACCTTTGACACTTAACCGCACTTTAATCTGCAGAAATCCATGCTTAGTTTGCTCGCAGCGCGATCGAGTCAGAAATGAAACTGTCTCACCCTCAATAATAACGTGACACGGTGGTATGATCTTTTAAACTAAAAGCAGTAGGAGACGCGCTTCGCTGCACACGCCGCTGCCTCCAGAAGTCTTGCGCATCTTCACTGCTGATTATTCATACATGCACACTTCAGAGCACATTACAAACTCAACAACCTCGACAGGGCCTCAAAACAGCCTAGCCCGATCACTAAACAATTACTGTTTTGCAAACAAATGGCTTCTGGTCCCAGGAAGGCTTTTTTATGCTTGTTGTCAAGCTTTTTTTTTGAACTGCTGTCTTTGATTTGCAGCATGTTATATTGAGCGATGGAGAGTATATAGTGATACAGAGCAGCCACAGAGTGCGTTCACAAAGCCATCATAGAGCAGCATGTAATTTTGATTTGTTTGAAAGTGAATTGAATTTATGAAGTACATTATCTGTGAAGTGATGCTAATACTGTTTTAAACAAAGGCTCTTATTTAAATTGATATGCACTTGAACAGGTTGTATACCAATCCAAAGTTTGGGGTCAGTCATTTTTATGTTTCCATTTTCATTAAAAAAAAAAATTATTTTAATATTTTTAAATTAAATTAATTCCGGACTGAAATTGCAGCAGTTTTTAGTGTCAAATGAAAATCATTGAAAATAAATGAGTTTAATATATTTTACAGAAAAGCATATATTTTTTAGGCTTCTTTAAAAAAAATAGTAATAAATAAATAAACTGCATTTACACCCTTAAAAATAAAAGTGCTTCACAATGGCATAGAAGAAACTTTTTTCCATAAAGAACCTTTAATATCACAAAAGAAGTTCTTCAAAAAAGCTAAGAAAGAGATGGTTCTGTAAAGAACCTTTGGCTAAATATATTTGTTGAAACAAAAAAGGCATTGCTGTGAAGAACCTTTTAAGCAGCTTTATTTTGAAGAGTGTACTTCAAATATAAATCTCTTGTAAGATTATTAATGTCTTTACTGACAACTTTGATCAATTGAATGCATTCTTGCTAAACAAAAGTATTAAATAATGTCTTTCAAGAAAAAAAGTCGTACTGACCCCAATTTTCTGTTATACACTATATACTGGTAGTGTATAAAGATTTATTTTCGTCTTCACTTTGGGCTTTACTTGTTTTAGGAAAGTTGAGTGTGGAAGGGGCACTATGCAGAAATGTTCCTGTATGAAAAGTAAATATGCAATCTATCCTGACGAGCTCTGCTATCCTTCATAACACACTACATTTCAATAACGGCACTTTCAACACTTCCACTGGACTTCCTGTCTAGCAAGGCATGTAATGGTCAAATATGTTGAAATGCACATACAAACATCTGATATCCGGCTCTTACCTGTCAATGATGACCGGGTCAGAGGGCGTCTCGTTACGATTGCCACAACTTTTTTTGTCACAGCAGCGGCTAAAAGAGACGGAGGGAGAGAAAGAGAGGAACACAGCAGTTAACCTGGGTGTTACTGCACATATGTCAGCACTGACCTCAAACACAGTGGAGAAGGAAGAGGTAGCAATTATAAAGCAGTCTTTCTTTCGCACCTCCAAGGCAGACATTCACTCCTGCTGTACACACAGCACACAATATGCTGCCTCTCGGCCTGTGTATTAGTAATTACTGCTAACAGACTGCTCGACTGAGGGATGGTTACTGAAGGATTAGAAGTGTGGCTGATAACAGGGCAGTTATCAAATGATGGAGAGAGAAGACGAGGCCAGAGAGCAGGAAAAGAAAGGATACAGAGGTGAAAGTAAAGAGGGCACTTACAGGGGACTATTTTAGCATATATTCTGGAAGGATTTCAGGTCAGACAGAAGGATGTGTTTTTTTAAAGTGCTACAATTGTCTTCCAAAAAGAAATTTAAATACACACAATATTGACAAGTATTGGAATACCCTCTTCTAACTGAACTTTGGACATTTCCATGAGTACAAATCTTATTATGTAAGCATATAATGATATTTTAGGGAATTGTGGGCTTCTAATTTTAAACCAATAGTTTGGACAGGACCCTTTTATATTCCAACATGACAATGCCTCTGTGCATATGGTTCAAAAAGAAATTATTGATTCAGTCAGTGTGAAAGAACTTGCCTGGTCTCCATCAAGCAATTCCTAATCCCAGCTAAGTTTAAATGCAGATATTGAGCCAAAACTAGGTACCAAACACCAATGACTTACAAACACCAATACACTTCCAAAACTGTTTGCAACAAATATGAAAATACTTTTTTTAAATAAATGAATTATGTTTCCATAAAAAGTGCCTTTTCTGTTCTAAAAAAGGGGGCATCCCAATACGTTTGTGTTATGTAGTGTATTTAAAATGTAATAAAATTATTTTTAATTCTATGTAAACAATGATAAAATATTAAAAAAAGAAAAAAAATCACTAATATTTATATACATATATAAAATAAATATTGTTATTATTTTTATAACTAGTGAAAACAGAAAAACCTAGGCTCCACATAAAAATGAAAGTTACTAAAATTATAATGGTTTTGACGTGCAACCCATTATCATCCCCTAAATATAAAATAACATTAAGCAAATTGTGATTATGGTTAAATATGTTAGTGAAACAGCCCTCTCACATCAAACTTTTATTGCAAAAACCTTCCTGCTCTCTATTTTATCTCATAGGTTACTCTGCATGAGACAGCAGAGGAGAACAAGATGGATACTAGAGTCTGAGCAAGTGAAAGAAGACAGGAAGGATGGAAAGGAGGTGTATACATGATGTCTTTGGTGGATGGAGGTTGGCGGTAAACAGCAGGTGGGGCGGCGGGTTCAGGTTTCCCAGCACAGATGGCAGAGGGGCTCAATTGAGAGAGAGTATAGGGCTTGAGGCATCATGTGATAGGAGCAGAACCGATCTGTATGTGAGAGGGCTCCTTTAGACCTGATGAACTTGATAACATGGATTGAGCTTGACCCCTCATTCACGTCTAAGCGCCCTCGTTAGTTTGGACACACTGCGGTCGGGCTTGTGTCTCAGTTTACTCTTGCTGTCGTATTTTTACCTTCCTCTGCTCTCATTTCCTCTCACTCCTCTGAGAGCAGTCAAGTCTTTAGCAATGTTCTCTCAGAAGTGGGTCACACAGGAGCAAAGCTTTCTGGGATGCGAGGGGTGGGCACAGATGGATTTGACACTCCGATAACCCAATAGTCAGCCGGAGCCCATGGGGAACCGCAAGACGGCCGCCCACCACCACCCATGAACCTCCGAGCACCCCCCCACCAATCAACGCTACGCTAATGACTCAGTGCTTGCTCTGGCTTCATTCGGGGGGATTTTTCGCTCATTCCGGGCTCGTTCTGCTCCATCCCAGCGGACCTGCAGTGAAACCGTAATCTTTAATCTCAAGTGTTTCCTCCTGCTGCAGCATTTGAAGAAATTAAATCCAAATTGCTGCACGTAATTACCAGGATGTGGCCCGCGCTGATGCCATTAAAGCTGAACTGCTTTTACAGACAGCAACTCTAAAATAGCCCCCAAAACCAAACAAAACAGCATTTCTCCAACTGTGACCACCCAGCCTTTAATAATCTGGCCAAGTTTGTGATGTTTCATCTGCATCATACAAACCAAACAAAACCTAATCAATCAGTGCATATGAGGATGTGGAACTCCATCATAAAGAGCCCAGAGTTGCGTTTGAGCGATTGTTTCTAGCCTTGCCTCTGAGCGAGTTGTTTGGGAGAATGCGTCTCTGTCTCATGCTCGCAGGCCCATGCGGCACCATATGGCTAATGGCAAGGCGTACAGCAATTAACAGCCCTGATTAATGGAGAGCAGTCTAATTGCAGACTGGTAATTGTGCCTTTCTCTCAGCACCGGCTCTGCGTCTAAACACCTTACACAGAAGAAGAAGAAGGAGAAAAGGAGGAAAATAGCGACTGGGTTGTTTACTTATTTGAAATAGACCCTTTTCATTTTCGCCTGCTTTTGGAAACAGAGTACAGACATTTGCATTTGCGGGACCTTTAGGGTACCGGTAGTGATATGTACTTCAGATGTGATCTGTGTAATCCTACAGTGGCAGATCAAAGCTGACGTGGTGAGCCTTTGTAGACACGTATGGTACTAAGTGTTTGTGTCAATACACATCTTTAAATCAGCTACTATTCTGAAAGAGCGATAACAGAAGGCTGTGTGCGTGTGTGTGTGCGTGTAAGAAAGGTAGTGAGGGGGAGCGAAAGATTGAAAGAGGAAGAGGAGAGAGCCTTGGCTCGCCTGCACATATTTCATTGTCAAAACTCAAAGCAAGCTGCATTCATTAGCTGTGGAATAACAAGAGGATTCTTATTGAGTAATGAGTTTTTCCTTGTCCTAATTAACCAAGCATGAGTGGTATATTTTTAGTAGAAAACTGTTCAAATGCTCTCCACTTCAACCAAAAATAGATGAGGACTCATCTCCACAACCCAGTTTTAAGTGCAAGGAATTTATCTTTTGATTTTAATTAAAGGTGCATGGCTTTCTCTCGCTCTTTCTTTTTCTTGCGGAGCAGGAAGTGGATGACCTGGATAGAGATTCAAGAAGGGAGAGAGACAGGGGTTGCTCTGAACTTAAGGTCCGTATTCGTTCATTTTTCATCTCTTGAAGCTCCACTGCTTACGCTGTCGCTACAAACATGGATGCGCAAAATTCAGAATTGGCTCCCTTTCAAATCAATAATGTGAATTTAATAGGATGTTAAATATGCATATCTTTAAATAAATTAATATTGGCTGTTTTATAAGGGAAATTATCTGCTTTAATATGCTATTTGAGGACAAAGCAGGATAATCAATTCTGCCTAACATCTGTATTTTGAAAGTAAGTCATACAGTTTCGAAACAATTCAGGTTTTTAATGCAATAGCGTCTAGTACATCATCCAAATATTCATCGGTCTATCTCTGTTAATCTAAATACCCTTTCCTCAAAATTCTTGTACTGACGGACTTCAATTGCCATTAGTTATTCAAATTGCAATTCTGCATCCGTATTGCTCAGTTCAAATTCAATACAAATACAGGAATTACAATTGACGCACAAAATGAACTGTACAGAAGTGTATTTCTCTGCTTGCCTTTTGTGTCTGTGTGTATTTATGTCATCAAGAAATAAAATAAGCACCACCAATCACTGAAACATCAGCCTCCAAAAATAGAAATGCTGCCTGGCATCTTTTTTGGACAAAGCCAAGCTTTGATTTCTAAGGCTGAGGCAGAGTCTGGGAAAAGAACGCCTTTAACTCTGATAGGAAACAGGCTGGCGTGAGTTTATCAGGATCCCATTTGGACTGGTGAAAAATGATCTAGGAGTGTCTTGTGTAATAGTGCATCGTAAGTCTAAACTTGAGTCTTGATATAAATGTACTGCATCCCTCTTAAATAGAAGTAAACTGTTTATACTGGTTTTGATGGACGTGTATGATAAATTAAAGAATAATTATCTGACCTTTCAGCAAATTTATAGTAATGTTAATCTATCCTCCCCCTTATGTCTAATTTTACAACAGGGCTTACACACAGCTGTGTGTGTGTGTGAGCAGAAGGCTCAGTCCTGTCACACTAACGCTGGATCCAGAGGTCTACAGTCTTGCCAAGACTAAAACGATGCCAAAGTAAAGCTCTCACAGTCAGCGGGCAGAGCTTAGTAGAGAAGGTTCAAGAGCTTGATTGTGTAATAGTGAAGGAGGGAGTGTGGTGTACACAGTGTGTGTGTTTCTCACCTGCACATGATCTCGTGCGTCAGCAGGACCCTGCACATCTCTGGGTTTTTGTCTTGCCCTTCATAGATAATTGCCTGATGAACAAGAGAAGGTGGAAAAATGTGGTTAGAGAAAATTGAAAAACAACATTTTCTCCTTGTGGTGTAAACGCTCTAAGCATGCACAAATTTCCATGACTAACTCTCTGGGTGTTTAATCCCTATCATGAAGAGAATCGAATGTCTGTTTGCATCTTTTCACTGAAACAGAAACATTATGACATCACATCACACAATGCAGCACTCATAGGCAGTTAATGTGACCCTCCTTCCATCTGGCAGAGGACTGCCGTTGAAAGATCTGATGCAGCAAGGGAATGATCAGGTCAGTTTTAGTTTCTGTTATCGGAATGTTGTGTACATTTGGTCCCATGTTTCTCACTCTACACATTGGGCTCTGAATTTCATATATGTCTTTTCATTTCAGCCAATCAATCAATCAAAACTGCCATGTGCACCGTGGGAATGCTTGTACAGAGTCTCTGTGTGCAGGGTGGGCCGTCTATGACTGAGCCAGGCTCAAAGTGGGCAATTTAATGCCCACTTACCTGCTGCAATGGAAAACGATCCCTAACCACCTTTCTAAGAGCTTAAACTTGACGCATCACATTCGGTTATGTGAGATCCAATGGTGTTTGGTGTCAGGCAACACACAAAGTTTGCACATCTGTGATTCAATGATAAAGACTTAGATTTCTGTGTTTACATGAAACCACTGTTTAAATTATTTATTCTTATAGTATTTTTGTATCTATAGGGGAAAGAGCAGCATGATCACTCTGCCTAACACCTCTACTTGTGTTAGCCATACAGATTTGAAATGAAGACACGTCTAAGACATTGCTATCACTTGTAACTGATAACTGGAACTGAATTTATGTCTTTTGTTTCACATTTGACACAAACTACCATTGCTAGATCTTTATTGTAACAGAGCTGCACAATATTAAATTCACAATAATAATATGTTTGCGATTTCAAATGAATGTCATTTTTGACTAAAACGTCTGTCAAGACAAATTGATAGAGATAGATTCCATAATGCCCAGAATGCATTAGCTGTGCAATTTAATAGAATTCCAATTCAGAAAACTCTTCTTTCTGTCATTCCAAGTCTACTTCCTGGGGGGTGTGGCTAACTCAATTCCAATTCACTCCCTTCAATAAAAAAACAAAAAGGCCTGAATTTTGCACAGTCTTGCATTGTATGCTCTTGGCAACATTGAGCACCATCATTTGTTGCTCGTTGGTTTAATTAAAAGCAGACATAGAGAATCAAAAGAAGTATGTGTGTAGTGTTTGTTGGACTGTGCAGATTACTGTCTTATTATGTCATAGCGGACCACCCTTGCCACAGTGCCCACCCTCCACCGGCAAGCTCAAAAACTGGTTAATAATACAGAAACACAAAACAGTATTGCTCAGCAAAGCACACTTATTGCTGCATGAGAAAAGACGCTCGTGAAGTGAAGAGAGATAAATGGGGACAAACAGATAAAGTGCATATAAAGTTAATTACAGGTCCCTCAAACGAAGTGTTGTACTCCAGCTAGTGTGAAATAGCCCTCTAGGAAAGATGTGTGCGTGTGAGCTGCCATAAGCCCGCATCTGTGAGACTCTGTGCATGTGTATGCATTCACGCATGTATTTGTGCATTAGCATGTGTGTGTTTATGTGTGCGGCAAGCAGTTGGGCTGCCAGACTGGAGCATAGCGAGCCATCTGGCCCAGCTAACACTTCATCCAAAAACCTCAGCTTTGTTTCCATCCTCCAATTCCACACAAGATGTCCCCCACAGCCGTGAATCAGTGACTCTACTCAAAACATACACACACTGCAGCCTATTAACTGGCTGCTCTCTGTCACACACACACACACTGAAACCCGTTCCCCATGAATCACTCCCTCTTTCTCACATATACATGCCACCCATGGCAACCAAAGGCACAGAAAAACAGCTGATGGTTCTAATGAGGAACTGTTTCCCATAATGCTTTTTCAATTACATGAAACACTTGTTTGAAAACAATTTTATAAGTACAGCGTCAGACCCAGAAAAAAAGAGGACAGTTTATTCATATTCGATTTATTTTATTTCCTGTCATTGCTGAGACTTGAGGACATAGGTGATCGGGGACATTTGTTTGTTAGGTTTCACATTGTGGAAATGAGGGTCAAGGTCCTCTAAAAGCGCACAAGCATGCATCACTGTCTGAGCCTAGAGCCTCGACCCCGCAGGCTTTCTGAGAGGAAGCGGGAGGCAGAGAGCAGTTCAGGCCACACAAAGACGTCCTCTACACCACCACACATTCATTTCATATATAAGACCGGCTATTTATCACACAAAGCCCCTGCAAACAGACTCGGAATAACTCCATGCCGAGAACAGTATATAAGTGCCTGGAAAAAGTCTGAAAACAGTTTGTCAATTTCTCCTCAGAGGCAAACACAACAATGGTCGTGCATCCTCCTCTGGATTCGAGCTAGTGCAACACCAAGCATCTTTAGGTGGATTTTTTTTGTAGTCCCTGACGTCACGGCTGTTGTGCAAAGGTAAAATGCAGTATGTTGTTTATGTAAAGACTCTTGGTCTCTTAAGCCAGGCCAAAATCATTATATATATGTTGTAGATTTTCTTTACAAATAAAGTTGAATCTTTTTTTAAAAAGTTGAAAATAATTATTAATTTTTTCATAGGTTTATACATATAACAATAGAACATATATATATATATATATATATATATATATATATATATATAT
>JAUYWG010000048.1:13063991-13079129 GCA_034779775.1 Enteromius afrohamiltoni
GGCTTGAACCTTTGAACCTTGACCGTTTGTTCCCTACTGTACTCACTGACGTTAATGAATGCATCTGTTCTGACTGGCCCTACAGATTTTAGAGTAATGGCCGAAGGACCCAGCAGCAGTGAGCACACTAGTGAAACAGCAAGCAGTACACCAAGTACAATCTCAGTATAGGGACGTATTCCACCACAAAATGATTAAAAAGAGAGAAATTAGATGCATGCATAAAATGAGGCATATCATGGACCAGCATCTCGAATGAGGGGGAAAATATCATTACTGTAATGCGGTAAGAAAATAATCCTGTCTGTACACAACGTCTTTCTAAATTAATAAATAAAAATCAGCAAAAACATCAATTTAGTACAGCAAGTACTGTAATAATTCCAATAACACACTTTATTTTATTTACATGAAAGTAGGGTACACGCACACACACACACACACAAAATCTTAAATTTAAATTTCGATTTAAAACAATAAATAAAGACTATAACTAAAGATATATTCTATTCAAAATACCTACATATGTTTACTGTAAATTCTTCTTAAAGTATGCATAATCTTTTCTATGTGCTACCAAAAATTAGAAATAAAAATTTAAAAAAAAAAAGAAATGTCTGCAGTTTCAGCAATACCAGCCTGAATCTAAACAGTAGATAAACACTTGCTAGTTAATGCAGTAACTAAAGTTAACTATTATCATCAGTGTCATCATTATTATTACTGAGAGGAAATGATTTGGATATGTTCTGGGTAGTGAAATTTTGAACAAAGAAACAGAGAAAGAGAAGAAAAAGCAAGAAAGTCAGAGGAAGGCACTGAGAGTGAGAGAGAGTGTGACAAATAATAAATAAAAGGGAAGGGCATAGAGTATTTGTGAGTGAGGAAAAAAATTCAATATAGGAAGTGAGCAGGAGTGGTTTTGACATTAAGCTGGCAAAGAATGGTACTCATAGCAAAAGTGATGAGAGGGGAAAATATGAGCGCTGCATCTATGGCTTTTGTGGTTCAAGGCATGTGGCATATAAGATGGGAATAAGAGTGGGAAATACCTTGACTTCTGACATCACATCCCAAGACATCCAAAAACTACCCAACTCTCCCCAGAATGACACTACATGAGCGCAGGTTCCGACTGAATAAGGGCTGTAATGAGTCAGTATGGGACTCACACGTGACAGGAACATGACTTGGAAAGTTAATTTGAAGTCAACATGAAATCCAAACTGGCCTTGTTTGACTTATTAATGCAACTTTTTATGCACTTTTGTATTTTATTTTGAATTAAAAAAAAAAATCTCATTCTTATATTATATATTTATGAATATTTAAACGAATGATGCTACTTTACTATTACTAATTAGATATTAAAGATGAATTTTTAGTTTTGGTATTACATCGGACAGCCCTAATAGCACTAATTCATCAGAGCACATTATTCTAATGAAAAAAGTTTTTTTTATAATATTTTATTAAAACGTTAACATTCTTATTACTCTAAAACTAGCGTTTCAACTGACATCACAGGTGTTTCTTCCATTTCATTCCTGCAACAACCACTGAGATTCTTTGGAGACTTTGTCAGTCACTTACAGATGAGCGCAGTAGTGAAGCGGTTGATGGACAGAGGCTCCAGGTACAGCGGGCCCTCGTAGCCTGACTCCAGTTCACTGCGCACATAGTCCCTGAAACAGAGAACAGAGACCTTATTCTAACCTCTCACAGCATGACATTCCCCCTGAGTCATCACAGCCTGTGGAGTATCTATACTTACAGCTCGAATCAGACAGAGCAGAGCGGTGGAACCATCAGTCCGTCTGTTTTTATCAGACTAGAATTCCTGAGAGAACAATCCCTTATATAACTCCCACTGAGCAAAAAAAAAACAACCACTACTGACTCCTTTACCCTTAGCTAAGGGGTTTTTAATAAGGGGTCAGCAAGCCCTAGGGGTTCGGCATGGTCTGCAGCAATAATTTTTTTTTATCTAAAACTCATTTTGTGTGGTGGGAAACTTTAAAAACTTTGTTTGTGGAACACAAACAGTGGTATTTCTGAATAATGTGCTGGTTGCTCTTTTTTACAGAGCTTAAACATTATGCAAAAGTACCATTAAAGCAGCATAAAAGTGGTCCATAAAAGCTGTGCACTTTTAAATCATTGATTATTGAAATGGCTTTGCATATAACATCGTAAGTTTTTTCTCACACAACCCGGACAAGTTGGAAGATTAACTCATTTAGAGGACCGAATTAATGTCATATACGACACACACATACCTGAATAAACATTTACAAAGCTTGCTTAAATTCCCATCTGAGCTTGACTCTGTTCAGTGTAGGGAGGCAGGGAGGGAACAGAGAGAGTGAGGCAGGTAAGTTATGAGCTGGCAGTAATGGCTTTGCCACACTTGGGTGATCTTAATTTGAGCAGCCACTGCTTTTTCTACAGACACATATTATGCTGAGAAATGTGCTAAAAGCTCTCTCTTAATCTGACACTAAACAGCCAGCTGTCAAACGCGAAGCACCACACTATAATCACGGACCCATGAGCGTGGCAGAGGAGCCTCCAGTAAACACATGCCAGCTCAGATCTTCACAGGCTTTCTATCTTCAAAGCATTAAAAACACAGCATAATTTAAATATCCAAACATAAATGTTAATGGGGGAAAAAACTCTATTTTCTTTATTAATTAGATTATTTATTATCTTTACAATTATTATTGTTCAAATAGTGTTTATGTTTTAAAATACAAGATAAATGAACTTTTATGTTCCATGTAGAAACATCAGCATAGAAAGACATAATAGCAAGTAAATAATGAAAAAATATATCCTACCGTTTCTTTTCATAATATATGTATGTGAGCTATGTGTATATATATATATATATATATACACACACATGCATGTATATATTTCAAAAAAATATGTTTATATATTAAACATTTATTTATCATTTGAATTATTAAAATGATATCAATATAAATATAAACATGTAAATACAGGTAAATATTTTCTAAATATATATTGTATGTGTGTGTAATTATGTATAAATAGGCACAGAACACACACACATATATTATGCAAACAAAAACATTTATTTTAATATATTTTATATAATATAATCTTAAAGGGATATTTTACCCAAAAATAAAAATTGCCCCATGATTTACTCACCCTTAAGTCATCTTAGGTGTATATTAGAGTACATTCCGAGTTATATGAAAAAATGTTCTGGCTCATCCAACCTTTATAATGGCAGTGAATGGGGGTTGAGATTTTGAAGCCCAAAAAAGTGCATCCTTTCATCATAATAAGTGTTCCGCACATCGCTGGGGGAGTTAATAAAGCCCTTCTGCAAATTAATGCGCTTTTGTGAGAAAAATGTCTTATTTTGGTGGCAATTACATACAGGGCTTAACGCAAGTAAAAAGTGTCATTAAATGAAATATCAGTTTAGCATTCCGCTTTAAAACTGCAGCCTAGCTTAGATTTATGCTGTCAGTTTGTATAAAAATCATACACAGTATCACAGATAGATTATCTAAAATGCTTCAAAGGACATGTGATAACCCTCCTAAGGCATATAGGTTAGTTTTACGACGTAGCACTTGTGGACATATCAAATTTCAAGATAACACCACGAGCATTACCAAGCTTGGAAGCCAGCCATAAATGTATTTTTAAACTTTTAATAAACTGAATCAAAATGTGTAATGGATTTCCTCTTGGTAAAATGGCAATGATTTAAGGTTGTTACGGTTTGGTTATGGTTTTTCCATCAATCTCTTTCCACTTTTA
Source organism: Enteromius afrohamiltoni (assembly GCA_034779775.1). NCBI lineage: Eukaryota > Metazoa > Chordata > Actinopteri > Cypriniformes > Cyprinidae > Enteromius > Enteromius afrohamiltoni. The sequence continues at coordinate 13,067,799 of JAUYWG010000048.1, forward strand.
AAGTCCTAATCGCTCACCTTGAGATCTGGTGACCAGCAAACAGCAGCAGAGCAGTGAGCACATACAGGTAAAGCTGCACCAGGTGCTGTCGGGGCAGGGTGAGCAGAACCAGACTCAAAATGTAGCCTGCAAGAGAGAGGGATAAAGAATGAGACTGCTGTTAGACCGCTATGTGAGGATCCTGTCAAGCACACAGAAGGGCCTCTGAGGCCACATCTGTATCTCTCAGACCAGCAGAGAGAGTCCATTCACTCTGACTGCCAAAGGAAGTCACACAGCCAGAGCTCCCTGACTGAATATCCAGTGCATTGATAGTCACACCTGCAAAAAAAGTCTTTGGCTATTCTCAGAACAGAATACTAGAATACTGTTCCGTGAGCAGAATATAAAATATACTACCTACTACGTTTTTTTGTGTTTTTATAAAAATAGCACATACGTCTCTAAAATTTGAATGACTTATTTAGCAGTCTGATGTTGATAATCAGTCAGATCATGTAAAAAAAAATAAGATTTTTAAAAATGACTAGCCTATATAATTCATGTATCAACTGTAAATAATGGTGACATTTAGACCAGCACCATTTCAAATGAGTGATTTAGCTTTTATTCAAATGTTACTAACATTGTTAACTGTCAACAATCGACAACTACTTTGTCTTTTTTTGGTCTCCCAACAGAAATATCTATTGCGTGTTGTGTATGAATCAGTGTTTTTGAACAAATCAATTGTGTAAACAATTAGATGACTCACTAATACACACATTTACACATTTTCTTGCTGATTGAATCAGTAATTTAAACAAAACAAGTGAGTTAATAATTCATTCACACAAAAAGACAATCATATGTCGCCACCTGCAGAATAATATTATCACTCATCATAATGCCCTAATACACAGACTGACTGGAATATACTGACAATCTATTTTGGAAAGTGCAAACAGAAGTAGTCAGAGCGGTACAGTGACAATTCATAGTGCTGTTGGACTGGTACTTTTGGAGCGCCAACTGGCCAATCAAATTCGAGGAATGAATGCATATTTTAGAAACTAGCTGCAGATCATCCAGTTATTTTAGGCATAAAGAAAGTGAGCAGCGTAAACAGTGCAAGTTGGATGCTGTTTTGAGCCTTTGTATCGTCCTGATTTTGCCAAGTACTGTGTGTCAATAGCACTTAGAACAACATTTTAATGCAAAAATATATTCTTGACCATATCTCTACACCTAAACCTACCCTTAAACTTCACAAAAGCTATAAACTGTTTCTTCAAATCTGATTGGCTAATCACATTGTTGTCCCAAGGTCAACAAAGATGCTGAACCAGGGACATCTTGGTTAGCGGTAAATCAGGTTAGCGGTAACGGCCATCAATAAGAAAACAGAAATAGTAAATTTAGGTTATTGGAATGCTTGCATCAGGCATTTACCTAATAAAATGCCTTCTAACAGTGCAATGTTACAAAAAAGTGCTCCAAAATGTAAAAACATTTAGTATTATACGTCATAAGGAACAAGGCTATTGTAGTACATGATTCAGCCTCCAGCCTGACATTCACTGGCTCACGCTGACGTGTTTGTGTGTTCATACGAGTGTGTGTAGACAGGATGAGGCGGGAGATTAAGGCTTTTGCCATGCACAGATTAAGCTCTCATTACTCCACTGCCAAACCCTCTTGATCCCTCCTGTTGCGTAACTGTTTATCTGACGTTCAACACTCATCTTCTCCAGTTCGCTTCTGCCATTCACAAATATAAGAGCATGCACCATGCATTGTCTAGAGAACACAGGAGAAATACAACACAGTGGAAACTTGGATTGAAGACTCAAAGTTTATCTCGGTATCGATTAATGTGAAGTATGCTGGCACACTAGCTTGAACCAATGCAATTACCTGGGAATAAAGTTAGCGCTGAAATATGAGGAAGCTCTAGCCAGGTCAAAGAGCAGAGGACTTGGCCAGGTTTGTGGCTGGATAAAATGTTGAAAGACAGCTCATATTATCCATAGGCAGTAAAGACGGAAAGTGCCAGTGATCTTGCTGACAGTAGATGTTCTCCATGTCTCAATTTAACCTCTCTGCTAGTGTCTTCAGCCAAACCAAACTCTCTGTAATGTATCTACTCCTATATATATATATATATATATATATATATATATATGTATATATGTTTAGTTAAAAAGGGTGGATGGACAATGCTCTGTTTCCTCAATACAATCATAGGGCTAAAGCCCAGAATATATAGATAATAACAAAAAAGTGCAGTTGTTCTGCTGCAAAAATGTCAGCTCATAATGTTAAGGAAGGCCATCTCTATTAGTTCTAATAGCCCTGCTGTGTCATATTTTGAAACTGAAGTGTAGAACAGACAGGACAGCCCTATTTTTTCCCCTTCATTATACTGCAAAATCCACAGGAGCTTCTCAGGGCCAGGTGGTTTTTCTTAACGCTAACACAAACCCGGCAAGCCTAAGATTAAAGAAGTCCACCAAGTTTCTCCTGACAGCAGCACTTTTCACCTGTGAGAGCTGCTGTACTTGGACTCTGTCCCCCATTCAGCAGGGGGTCCTAAGGGTACCGTAGCACCACCAAAAATGGACAAGTTGCACCTGCAAAACAAAGCTGAAGCCAAGAACAGAAGCTGCTGAATCTCTAATATACAGAACACCAGTAACAGCCCTGCTAGCGATAGCTTGAAATGTCAACACCCAGTCATTGCTTCAAAGCTATAGCTAACAAAGCGCACTGCAGAGATGGAAAAATGCAATTGTTTTCTGCCGCTTTGTTTGTGTAATAACCGAGAAAAACAAATCATATCTGTATGTTGTAAATTATTCATTTATTGTTTGAATACACTTAATCTACTACATGTGGATATTTTAGACAGTTAATGTGGAAAGAGAATATTGTGTTTAATAAAAAACATGCACGTATATAATACTGCTCTCAAGTCAAGTCGCTGTTAGTAAATTGCATTTTAAATAAATTATTAGATAAAACAGACAATTGGCACAAATTACAATGCATGTTCAAAAAACTAAATGTACAATGTGCCATATTGTTTTGCAATTTGCTGGTCTGTGTTCTAGAGTTGCTATACCAGGAGCTGCCATACTTATTGTACAAAACACATCCGCATGTAACCTCAAAAGCCTCCTCTCCAGGGTAAATAACAGCCACATGGGCATAGCGCATGACCACACACTCACATACAGACAAATCAGGGTCATTAGGGTTTGTTCCTTTGGGTACTACACAAACATCTGCTCCAAAAGCCAGTTTTCCTGGAGTCTGTGGCTTTAATTAAAGTTTATAAACCATTAAAGAATGGGGTAATGTGGGTGAAGCTGCACTAAAGTCTATTACAAACAACCAAATGAAACAAAAAAAAACATGCTCTAGAAGTCAGAGACCCTTTCAGATAGAAAAACAAATGTGCACAGCTGAGAAGGGTTTCACAAACATCAACACAGCGCGATCCCTGTGAATAACTCATGAGATGTGTTTGTTGGGATGTGTGCTGCAGATGAATGGGGGCTGATGCTACGCTCTACCGAGTCTTTTTAAAACCCAGGACAGGCGGCTGAGAGAGACCTGTGGCCTGAATCAGTCGCCTCTGACTCCACCATTGTCAGCGGGACCACAGGGTGATTAAACAGTGAGAAATAGGTTTGAATGGGTTATTTTCATTAGATTTTTCTTTTGCATGTGAGGTTTTTTTTTTTCATTTTCCACTCAATCATCTTGCTGCCTGTGCCACTATTACTCACATGAGTGGCAATCTGGAGTAATGTGATGAACAGACCACCTGGCTGACCTCTAGAACAAAAAGCTCTCTCCTATTCCAACTGCAAAAAATCTTCGGAGACTTCTTGGCTGCCCTGAATTATAACAAACCAAGCTTTCCTGTAGCTCACACAGTACAAAACCAAGGTCATGGGTTCTACTTGTGAAAAGTAAGAACTAATCAAATGTACATTTTACGACAGCATACTTATGATTTAGCCAATCAGCTTTCATGTTAAGATGCAACTATTTTCATATTTGTACGAAAACATACAACATTCAACTATGCATAAGAAGATCATACAGAAACATATTTAAAAGATTCATGCAAATTAGCCACAAATTCACCAAAATGTAAAACAGCTACAAATTGCCTCAAGAGTGTTTTCAGCAGCAGGAAGGAAACAGAGAAACAAGTAATTTGAGCTACAGATGAAAGCAATGTATTCCCTCGCACAAAGCACTACGGTGTAGAGATGGTAATAACATGGTGGACATTTCATGACACTGAATGGCTACCATTAACCATCGCATAATAGGTTTGTTACTCACCCACATAGTGTAGGTAGAGGGCCAGGTACTTGTACTGGAAGAGGGGGTTGTTGTTGAGGCTGCTCCTCTGGATCTTCTGGAAGAAGGAGCTGACATCCCAGCGGTACAGCACCTCTAGTAACATGATACTGGGGACCCGCAGGCCCACATTCAGCACCGCCTCCACCCGCTCCTTCACTGCCATCACTCCTGACTACCGCCAACCACACGCAATTCACTGGCACTATCACACACCAGCACTGCACTGATACAAGACAGAGAGACACAAACAGAGATAGAGAGAGAGGTTCATGACTGTCAGTCAGAAAAAAGGTGTTGTCTGAGACAAGCCCTATGCACAAGAAAAGCTCTGAAAACAAGACCAAAATACTAATGAAGAGAATAATATCTCAGCTAATACAAAAAGAATATCACTGTAGGTTTTAATAAGACAAACTGAATGTAAAATGTAAAAAAAGCAGCATTGTGTACTGAGGTTTAAGGGACAGAGCCAAACACATGTTATTACATAACATGTTTGTTTCCTTAGGGCTGCATGTTCTAAAAATGCACAGAGGGTGCATTAAAAAACAATCTGATAAATAACATTGTATACCGTAACTTAAAAAAATGCAGATAACTGGACTGTCAAAAGTTCCCATAAAACTAAGCAGCAGCATTATAGGGAAACAGTTACATAATCTGTTTCGTAGTCAGTGTGCTACCTACAGTATACACACTTCTGAGGGAGGAGTCTGCTTCTTTTATTATTAATTAATAGAATTATTAATTCTGTGGGGCATTTTTTGGCCCGTAGCTGTGGTTTGCGCAAAAATCGGCCGATTTTAAAATGCCTATAAACCATATTTGGAAAAAAAAAAACACTAGTTATTACTTAACTTAAATATATATACACAAACACAGTAGACTATATGTTTGTATTTTTAACAGGATAATAAAAGGAAAATGTTTCACCGCTCCACTGTTGCTATGGTTAGCTTGTAAGGTGCATCATTTCTGTCACTAATCTAACTTTTGTGATTAATGAAACATTTCGAATCCCTTAAAACCTATACTTTTCTGTAAGAATGAATACTTTTATCATCCCTAACTTGTTGTTTGGACTTTCTTTGGGAGGTTTAAGCTTTATTTTTTTAAAAAGTACCTCGGCCCTTCCACCTCAAACCCCAATGTTTCGCACCCTGATCATGTATTTTCTAATGTTGGAGCCAGCAAGAGCTGTCTGAATGAACTATAGTAACCCCGAGCTCATTGAAAATTCATTGTGTGTGACTGGCTGATCTCACAATGAGCCTGTTGCAGTACTAAAAAAGCGCGTCTACAGAAATAACTTCGTTTTCCGTGCTGCTGGCGTTTGTGTGTCCTCAACAAACGTGAGGATATGTTGCAGTCAATGCTGTCTGTAACGTTACAATATGATAACCGGTGTTTAACGTCTGCAATAAAAGGAAACATGCACATAAATAGATATCTCTGGCCTCTAATCGCACGTTATACATAACGTTAATAACGTTACTTGGATGCAGCTATAGCTATGCAGTACGCAGCTAACGTTGTATATGCGCCTTCTCTCTCTAAAGATGCTGCTATGAACTGTAGTGACCTCGGACAACAAACACTGACACATTCATGTCCGGATCCCCCGCTCAGTGAACCGCAATTTAACAGACCATACAAACATTCAACTTACACGATTATGACTCTCGCAAGTGCTCGCGACTACGATGTCCGACCTTTATTCTTCTGTCGGATGTCAACCATGTTGACGGAGGAATGAACGGAGTGGTTGGCGGTCTCAGGGAAATGGCATTCCTACCGAAGAGACGCGGCGCGGCACCGGGACTCGTATCACATCATCCCGCAGCCATTACAGATTGCCACAGTGATCGGTACTGAGCATGTGCGCCGGGGAGAGCGGATTAGCGAGCGCCGTGGCATCATGAGGGCACAGCACACGTTGTAGAGAAACTGAAGGAAAGAGAGGAAGGGAAGAGAGGGGGTGGATAGGTGGAATGATAAGGAGTCAGAGCAGACGACTCAGCATTCACAATGCCGACTGTGCTATAAAGATTAAGAGCGCTGTAATGAAGCAGATCACGGGCTGTGAATAATACAAAAATGATAATCGACTTTAATTAGGCTATCTGTGATACTGCCTCTTCACATTAATGTCTCTCTCTCGCCCTCTAGCCTTTTTTGGCGTTGAGAAAATCAGGCTTAGAGCCTGTCTCTTTCAATATAAAACACACACGGACCTAGTCGAAGTAGGCCTATATATATATATATATATATATATATATATATTGTTGATCATGATATTATATCGCTGAGATACAACTATTTGATAAAAAAAAATCTATAAAAAAATAGATTTTGATATATTTACTGTCATAAAATATCTTATTTCTGGCATAAAAGAAAAATCTATATTTTTGACAGATACAATGTATTTTTACAAATAGCCTATCCCTGTGCTACTTATGACTGGTTTTGTGGGTTCACACATATACAATTGTGTCATTGTCAAATTAACTAATTATTTATGGACATAACTGTGTGTGTATGTTTATATATAGTAGTCAACATTGAAAGTTAATAAAAGTCCCAACATTTTGGTTTTAAGTTTTACAAGTTTGATCCACTTCAAATGTTGACTAATGTGTGCATATATATACAGTGAGGTCATTTAGTATTTGATTTTGCAAGTTCCCTTACTTAGAAATCATGAAGGGGTCTCTAATTTTCAGCATAGATGCATTTCCACAGTGAAAGACAAAATTTACAATAAAAAATCACATTGTATGATTTTTTTAACAAATTATTTGGGAATTACTGTGTCAAATAAGTATTGGATCACTTGCTTATCAGCCAGATTTCTGACCCTCAAAGACCTGGTATTTTAATAATTAATAATAATACCATACTTACAGTGAAGCATGGGGCTGGAAGCATCATGCTCTGGGGATGTTTTTCTGCACAGGGGACAGGACGACTGCACTGTGTTAAGGAGAGGATGAACGGGGCCATGTATTGTGACATATCAGGCAAAAACCTCATTCCCTCAGTCAGAGCATTAAACATGACAATGACCCAGAGCACACAACGGCAGGAAAACCAAGCAGTGGCTCCGTAAGAAGCATATCAAGGTTCTGGAGTGGCCTAGACAGTCTCTAGACATAAATCCAATTGAAAATCTTTGGAGGAAGCTGAAACTCTGTGTTGTTAAGGACAGCCCTGAAACCTGACAGATCTAGAGAAGATCTGTATGAAGGAGTGGGTCAGAATCCCTCCTGCAGTGTGTGCAAACCTGGTGAAGAGATACAGGAACTGTTCAACCTCTGTAATTGTTAACAAAGGCTTCTGTACCAAATATACATTTTTGACTCAAGTGATCAAATACTTATTTGACAGTAATTCCCAAATAAATTGTTAAAAAATCATACAATGTGATTTCCGGCTTTTTCTTTTTAGATTCTGTCTCTCACAGTGGAAATGCACCTATGCTGAAAATTGTAGACCCCTCCCCTCCATGATTTCTAAGTAAGAGAACTTGCAAAATCAAATACTTCTTGACCTCACTGTATGTATATATATATATATATATATTCCAATTTGTGTATAACTGCAAGATGATTTAAAGAAGTGATCTATCTCTGCTCCCACACACAAAAGCATGTGGTTAAAATCTGATGACCTTAATTACACTTTATGGGGAATTATCGTCTCCAAACCCCTAGTAAATTTCTCCTCTTGTGGTGAAGCCACAGCTTGCTCAGCTATTCACTTCTGTTGATGTGAACTTCCCTCTTGTATAAACATATGATTTACGGAGTATGATGTACCACTACACTGTAGGAATCTACAGTAAATGTCCATTCAGTAATATAATACAACAGGTCAAAAGTTAACCCACAACAGCAGTGCCAATGCAGCTGTCTTAAGGTCAGGCAACCCAAGACAATTGTCTCAAAAACAAAAGCCCTGGATCACGTCAAAATCACAGTCCCGTAATTTTTTATCTTGAATTTGTATGTTTAGTGAAATTTGTGAAATCAGTGCTAGACACTTAAAGAGTAACAGAGAGAACACTAACATTTTAGACATTGTCTACTGTACCTAATTGCAATATTATATTTTTTTACATGCACAGAAGGTGCGTACAGAAGTCTGCTACATATAGACTGTAAATCATTTAATTATGAGCATGTGGATGTTTCTATCAGCCTACTAGCAAGAGCACATGTCCCAGAGGGAGTGAGCCAATATTCTCTTTTAGTCTCTATACTTCATAAGTAGGTCAGCAATCTGTACCCTTTTTAATGTCTCATAATGATGTTTAGGAAATACTTCGTAGATCAAAGTTATTTAGTCACACTTGCCCTGAAAAAAAACCTGTTCACTCTGATAAAGAGGGACTGTGGCCTTCTCAAGCCATTCTATATGTCTCTATCTTATAAACCTCACTGGATAAATGGTTCGAGTATTTAGCCAGACACATATTTCAGATTGCATTTTACCAAATAAATACAGACAGTGTACAGGCTCTTTTTAAATGTAAGTATTAGAATTGCAATAATTTATTTTCCTTCACCTCATTTAAAATTGCTTATCAATTGTCTGGTTTGTGATTAGAGTTCCAGTCACAGCTGATCAGACAAGTTCATTTGACCTTTCATTTATTTCTTTCGTTTTCTATAGTCATTTTTTGTTGTTATTTACCAGCTTCAATTAATGAATGGCAGGTTTGTTTAAGTTCCTCAAAATGGAGTGATGCACCCAATTGTGTCATTTCCAAAAACCCAGCGTTTGTGTTTTTTACAACAGGCAATTCATGGTGGTTAATGTCACACATGGTATTACACATGTATTTTCCAGGCGTCAGTACTTGACTTGTTTTTCACACAACACTAGAACAATCAGTGATCAATTGATTTAGGTGGTTCTTTTGATTTGATGCCCGATCTCTGTTGAAGTGGGGGGAATAGCATATTGCGTTGCTCCACATTGAGATGTGACAGTAATGTCTGTCTTGAGCAGTCTTATGTGTGATCTACAGAGAAAGAAAAGACATTTACACATAATTAGGACCCTAATGAAGTCCAAGCCTTTCAATATAAGCGATGTTTAGTAAAATACACACTGATCTGGTGACACATCAAATGAAATCACTGCTTAAATTTAAATATGCAATCAAGACAAAACTGAATTTAGAGCATATATATGTTTTATGTATTATATAATCAAAGTAAAGACATCAGAAATCATAATAAATACATGTAATACAGTTGATTGTACTACAGTTATAAATAATTAATTTAAGAGCATGATAGTGTTATTACAATGTATAGATAAATACATTATTACAAGAACACATACTATGTGTTTATATTTAATTACACAGTATATGACCAGAGAAGATCTTATAGTCAGCCATTGTTCATAACTAGAGAAAGCATCATAATAATAAAATAGATTTTTATTTAATGATGGATAATAAATTATAGCATCTTTAACTTTGGTTCTCGGTTCCTCCTCTTGCTGTTTTTTCTGGTTTTGCATCTAAAAATGAACAGAGAAAGTTTGTTTTATAATGTGTGCAGAAACATTACATTTAAAACCATTAAATAAAGCAATAAAGATATTAAAATAGTAGAAAAGCAAATTATTTGTTTGCTAAAAAAATATACTTATATACTTGTACTGGCTCCAGTCGCTCCAAGAGGAATTACAAAATTCATCCCTGGCTCTCACGCACACACACATCCCTTTTGTCACTGGCAGCAGGTGACTTTGCATGAACAAAATCTGAGGAAAACAAATAATAATATAATTCCAGGTCTGACTAAAAATAAGTTTTAACCACATACATTTTAACCAAATAGAGGTTTTAGTTTACATGAATAGATTTTAAAATATATCAACAATTGACATTTGACAAACAATTGAAACATTTTTGATTGTAATAATGTTACACAATATTACAGCTTTACTTTAAATACAGCCTAATTCCAAACATAATTATTCCGGATGTTCTTTTGACCAGTAGTGTGTGCAGTATGGGTGAGGGGTTACCTCTTGAAAGTTCGGTTTGGAGCAGTCACACTTTTCGTTTTTCCGACAGTGAACCACTTGAAACATGAGAGGGAAGTAGGATGATGGCGTGTTCCAGGAGTTTGGATATCTGACCTCTACAGATGTTTTATTGATCCTATTAATAGGCACCACATCAGGCCTCACTAAAGAGTGGAATAAAAGACTGTTTCATATCCAGATATATGAGCAGCTTACTGATCAAATGTTCGTAACGGTGTTTGAGAGCTTACCGATATCCATAATGTAGAACTTTGTATTGTAGGGTTCAACAACAAAGCTGCTTCTGAAGTACACGGTCAGGTTGATGCGCTCCACCTCCTCTGCATAGGGACAGTAGTCATAGTCTAAGCATGTGATAGACGCTCCTCCGTCATCCAGACTGCAGCTGATGTTGCCTCCACCGTGAGAGCTGGAACAGAGCCAGAATCAGACTTTTTTCTCCACACCCTTTACATCAATGCACACTGCAGAGGCTAAGGTAAAACTGAGATACTTACCGTGTGGCTTGGAAATGAACGACATGGCCATTCCTGTTTTCACCCCATGTCCAGTTACATTTGAAGGAACCTCCATAGTTATTTGTTGTACAATAGATGTAACCTTGTTTAGTAATAAAGAATAAAATAATAATAATTCAATAAAATTATTATAAAATAACCCTAACTATTTTGTAATTTAATTTAATTAAAAAAAAAACAAATACACAAGATTTATTAACAGTAGGCCTACATTCAAATATTTGGGGTGTATTTATTATATATATATATATATATATATATATTTTTTTTTTTTTATATATAATAACACTTTTATTCAGAAAGGAAACCTTTCACTGATCAAAACTAACATAATTGACTTATATATTAATATTTTACTTTCTTAATTAAATTAGTCATT
>JAUYWG010000048.1:13092189-13118091 GCA_034779775.1 Enteromius afrohamiltoni
GTTGCTTTAGAGTTATTGCCCTAACTGCAGACTGCTGGACCCCCAAAGGTAGAATTTTCACAAAAATAAGTATATATCTTACATTAACATCTTACACAAAATCCTAGTAAAAAGTGGATTTTACATGCGTCATGATCTTGATAGCTGAAACTCATCTACATTTAGATTGTAGATTCATTCTTATTGAAAATAAAAACTTGTACTTAATTAATTTGCCTGTTTAAATAAATGTTAAATAAATAGAACACTTCATGTGACATTCCTACAGATGGATGCCCTGAGGCTCATTTCACACATCCTGTGTTTGTGGTGGGTGAGTATAACTGTTGTGCGAAAATCCAGAATAAAGTTATTTCTGAGTTGAATAATTCCTTAAACAGTTCTCATAACTGTAGGATGTCCCAGGTTAGAGATCACATATCTCTATTGAGCCCCTTTGCAAAGCTTGCATTAGTGCAAAAGTCAATGGATAGCTATAGCCCATGTGGCAGAGTATACAGAACTGTGGGTGCCATATGGGACAGAACCGCGGAGGAGGACTGCGAGGGCCGAGGGTGCCATTTGGGACATGACCTTTGAGCTGCTTACATGCCCTTTAACTTCTGTTAATCAGGATGGATTCGGCGAAGAAACTCTAGCACTCCTGGAACGTTGACACTAAATAAACACACAAACACATGAATTTAATCTCCCATGCATTCCCTACCCAAAAAACTTTATCAGACTTCCCAGCAGAGACATAAAGTAACAATGATGTTTTAATCAAAAGAAGCCTGTGAAACGTTTCTTTTTAAGCAGAAGTGCCACTAATGTTAGAGACGATCAACAGCCTAAAGGAAAGTTCATAAACTAAATGTTGTACGTCATGAAAATGTGTATAAATAGCACACCAAATAAAAATGAAAACTTGTGGTATTGATTTGCAAAAATGGACTTTGGTGTATATATGACATGCATGTATTTGATACGCATCTACCCCACAACCCTAATGCTACCGATCGCAGTGTGAACACACCAAAGTCAGTTTTTTTGTACTTATATATCAAGTTTTTGTTTTCATTTGGAGTACTATTTATATGCACATTCATGAGATCGGGTAGCAGCATTAGCTATAGGGTGATTTCCTGTCGCATACATGCAAAGCTGCACTTGCAGCTTCCGATCTAATCAAGGCGTCTAATAAGTAGTATTTTTTTCCTCTTTAGAATGACAAAAGCACTATCTGGAACAGAAAACAGAGACATTGTTCAATGGGTTAGAATGTGAAAGGAGTTTATGCTCATGTGAAATTAAATTTAGATTCATCTCAAACTATCCACAAAGTCAGTTGAAAACCTTAAGCCTGAAGTCAAACATCCACACTGAATCTTATGACTCAACTGCATCATAAGTAATAAAATATAAATATAAACAATGTTCTGCTAATGCTAACATGTCCTTGCAGCTGTGGTCACATTGCATGTGTTTATCATACTTCAGCATCAGTTTAGCAGGGTCAATGAACAGTCAAATGAACATTTGTCATATAACTTCTTTGATAAGCTCAGTAGGTTCTTTGATCCGAAAGACAGAATTTGCAACATTTTGACACAACATTGTAAGCTGAGCTGTGTGTGCTATGCAGTGTCTTGTCTTAATGTGTCTTCCCTTGAGCTCTTTTATAGTTATGAAGAACATTGAGAAAGCCGAAAAATCAAAGAGGTTTTGGATGGAGTAAAGTTTTTTTCCTCTCTCTCTCTGTCTCTTGGCCTCATACTGTAATAATGCTCCATCGCCTTTTTTGAAGCTTAAGATGCTCAGGATGGCATTTCTTTATATTGACTGCTCTTTCAGTAACCGGAATCTCTATTTTTCCATGTATCCATTAGCATATGACAGGTACAGAAATACACTGTCACATTATCTTTAGGCCATGAAAGGATGTTTGCATGCAAAGTATGCAAATTATTAAAAGGTTTTTCATGCAGTCATGATTACAAAGTAAACAATTCATTCTGTATTTTGGCTGTTGGGATAACAACAATATAGTTAAAGCATTTATTGCAAAGCACACTTTGTTCCATGCGATGCAAATGTGTTGAGCCTACTACAGAAAGTGCAAAATAAGAAATAAGTGAGATGTATTTTATACGTAGAAGGCAGTGGCATCTTGAGCAGAGTAGAAACTTTGTATTCAGAGAATTTACTTTGCTCCTTATTCTATACTGCAGTTCAGACATAATGAGAAAAGCACATTTTCATTGGCTGAATTGATTGCAATACTGTTGCTTGATGAGATCATTTTACTTTAGCAGTTGAAAGTCTATCAGAGGAACAATATGTATGCTTAAGGAGTGTTTTTTCTTTTTTTATGCCCCTAAATGTTTCAAAGCAATTTCTACTTTCAGAAATTTAGATCATCTGTCCTTAAGTACATTAATTAATCACTGCTGATAAAGTGGCATCCTGCTACGACTTTTATATTGTGCATCTAGTTGTCCATTCATTGTAATAGCTGCACAGTTTATAAAATGTATTAGGACATTGCGCTCATTCATTTTACTTTTCCCAATTGTCTACATTGTTTTTTAGCCGCAAAGTATAAAAACTCATTTCGCTGTTTTATTGTAATGGCAACATTATGAAGTCAGACATTGTCTCAGAAATTATGGAAGTTACGAAAATTACTTCAGCATAATAATGGGTCATTTGCGCGAGAGGCTACATGCCTTTTACGGTCAGAGTTTCCAGCTATTATGCCACATATAATATTTGTTATGTATGTGTTGGAAGCAACGTAATGCAAAAAGATTTATTTTAGGTCCTTCTGTCTAATTCATAAAGAGAAGCTTGGTAAAGACCCCTCATTATCATCTCCATGTTTCATAAGGCATAAAAGATAATGTAGAAACACATATAATTATCTCATCAGCACCTCTCATGATTTAGTGTTAATAAAAGATTTTTGTTCCAAAATTAAAGTGTCTGAATTATTTATTGGCTGGATAAATGATGGTGGAAAAATCACTCACATTGTTTAGACGTTCTTGATAAAGACACATTTTTATGAGGTTTGCTAAAAGTCAATGGATTCATATGTCTTATGAAAATATATAAAATGTATATAAAAAAGAACAAAAAACCCAAACCAGAAATACTACCCTAATGGTTATCACACTTGAAAGAACCAATGACTAAACTATGATAAAATAGCCTAGTATAGATTATGGACTAGTGCATTTTGGCCAAAAGGGATGATTTCTTCTTACACATTTACACAGCTTTTTTACTTCACAAGATGTTAATTCAAGGACTGGAGATATGTGAATTACTTGAAGACTATTGTGATGTTTTTATTAGCTGTTTGGACTTTCATTCTGATGGCACCCATTCACTCCAAAGGATTCATTGGTGAGCAAGTGATGTAATTCTCAATCGCTCCAAATCTGTTCTGATGAAGAAACAAACTCATCTTCATCTTGGATAGCCTGAGTGTAAGTAGACTTTCGGCAATTTTTTGGTGGATTATTTATTTTATTTATTATTTTATTATTTATTATTTATCATATTATTATTATTAGTCAATTTATGTAAACCAGTAATACAACATTGTATTTTATCCATTATATAGGCCTATATATATTTTAATCATAAGGCCTCCACTATCGAACGATGTCATATTCATATATGGACATATGGAGGTAATGGTCAATCCTATACTGTAACTTCCGCCATTAAATTAGATGCCTCACTTTTTTTCCATCAGACATGTGAGAAAAATGTGTGATTGCTGAGTTGAATTTCCAGTTGTAAAAAAGTTATGAAATGCAAGAAGCAATCAAAGGTGCTGAATATTATAGCACGTACCCAAAAAAAAGTTCAAATTTGCATTTACAGTCACCAGACTCCAGTCGCTTTTCACAGTGTTTGTTTTTTAATCCTAAAGTTCTGTAACAAAGTTTAATGTAGTTCTGTTTTCTTCAGGAGTCTTTATTGATGTCTTTTCTATCCTTTGAGGTGTGGGCAGAGAAAACAGCAAACCTGTATGAGTCTGGCCTTTCATCTTTTGCTAACAAGGTTAGCCAAAACCACAAACACTCACGCTTTTCAGAACTGGTAAGTGGAAAAAGCCCACCACAGCTGCTTTGTTCTTCAGCGGACCAATCTCTTGCACCATGTCAGTCATTGTTAGCACCGTGAAGGATCCAAGGTTACAGGGCCTTCTATACATTTAGCACCGAACAATTACTCTCAATCTCACAATATCACACAATCTCCTCTGGTTTGTCATGTTTAATGGCCAGGCCACTTCGAGGGACAATGCCTTATTGCTCGCTTCATAATTGGTAAATCCAATCTCAAAAAAGCTCTTCTGTCTGTTGCCAAAGAATAAAAATTCTATTTAATACCTGAAATGATAAAGAGCAGTGTTGGGTTACTCAAAAAAGCAATCCACTACAAATTACTAATCACTTAACATTGCAATTTGAAATTTAGAAATGTAGTTATTTCACTAAAATAAAGAACATGAGAAATACAGTATATCTAAAGAAAGCTCAAAGCAATTAAGTTACAGTATGTCGAAAACAAATATTCTCTGAAAAAATAAACCAATCCGAGTTACAGTCTTTCCCGCCTTAGCTATAAAGCGATTACGGATAAATGTATGTGCTTTACTGCATTACCAGGAAAATTAACGCACATACCCAACTCTGGTAATGAGTCATTTCTATTAATTGTGTGTCATTTTTGCTCCATTCAGGCTTATTAGAAAATGGCAAAAAACCTACCTACTATCTCACTACACTTTCCAGCTGAAATGAACACTAGAGGAAGTAAATCACTATAAAGAGTTAGTTCTTTTTCTTTCCATAGTGCATGAGTGCAAACTAATACATTGAGATATTTGTATCACATAATCATGCATTATGCACAATTGAAAATTTTATATGCATGGCTTCTCTGACTTAGTAAACTTGCTTGGTAACTCACCTGGTATAGCACTGAATGAATTTACTGTACCTTTTTCTGGCTACAGGTCCTGTAAAACACAAATCACAATACTCTATGAAAGAGATCAAACAGCATGTTCCTTCAGTCAATGTATTTTTCTCTCACATTTGCTTTTGAGCACATAATAAGTTAGATTTAAGGTTTAGAGAAACATGAACATTCATTTCAAATGCAGTAGAGTTTACTAGTGACACTTATCGGACATTTCATTTATGAAACTTAACCAAGATAATATAATGTTTCCTCGGTATTGTCTATCTGTTTCAGGGACTACTGAGCACACTGTTTAGCACCAGTTACTGGACATATTGCTTTGAAACTACCATACCTGCTCAAACAATGCAACTAATGCACAATGTTATTTCAGGTTTTGCAGAAATACGACAAATGTGATTAATTCGACGTTCTAAATGATTATAATACTTTCTGGGTTTGTGTTCAGAAAATCTGGAAGCTCTTTACAGTGGGTTTATTTCCCCCCAGTTTCATGCTTCACGTCTGCCAGCAAGAGGTGGCTTATTTTATTATTCTCACACCTGTCTTTCATTTGCCACATTAGTCATGACTATGCAACATGGCTAATTGGTATTCATGAATGTGCTTGCTGGAAGTTATTCATTATTGTGATACATTAACACAAATTAAAAAGTATGGAATTAAGGGATAAATGGGACCTTTGGTCAGGCGCTTTATATGGTGCATGTCCTTGTCTATTAACAACTCTTTTTTCTCTATTTCACGCGCTCACGCTTCCTCATTAATAGAATGGATAAAAGCAAGTTTGGCATGCTGTCCGGGGAGCAAGCTGGGAGTCCGGCTTGATCTCTGTCTGCCCCCCCCCCAGAAGGAAGTCATGGAGCTGAAGAAGGAGGAAATGGGGAGGAGGAGGGGTGCACAAAAAGCGAGATGCGGATGTAGGGGAAACGGGTTTATTTATAGTGGGTAAGAAGGATTTGATTAGGTATTCGTAACGAGGAGATTGATTAGATGACGCGATGCCAGCCGCGATTAATTCGTCCAGTGTCCTCCCGAAACGTTGTTATTATCAAAACATGCACTTATTTTCTGGATTTATGAACATGGATGTTATCCGTACTTTGGTTTCTGAGTAGAACACCTCATTTCTTTTAGAGAACAGAAACAAGATGATAAATTATGTTCTGTGACTCTAATGTCTGGGTCTAAATTTGAATGCAGGATATTTTTTAAAGGAAACATGAAACACTCTTCATTACGACTAATCAGATTAACCCAATAACTTACACTAACTGAATTACTTCTATTAAGTATAAAA
Organism: Enteromius afrohamiltoni; assembly: GCA_034779775.1. NCBI lineage: Eukaryota > Metazoa > Chordata > Actinopteri > Cypriniformes > Cyprinidae > Enteromius > Enteromius afrohamiltoni. The sequence goes on from JAUYWG010000048.1 coordinate 13,098,476, forward strand.
GTGAAATCTCACTCAGCAACTAAATCTACAGTAATTTTCCCTGGTGTTTGTGTTTTTATAGAGAGTATAATTAATTATATAAATTTGTGTTTTTGTCTATGTGGGAACGCTGCTTTGGCTATCAATATTATATTTTGAATAGAGGCTTTACTGACACCAAAGAGTTTATTTAGTTGGCATGAAATTTCCTTAAGCTCTGCTTCCTTTACAAGACAGAATAAGGAACAAGGATGGGATGATAACCACATCTCTCTCTGCTCACAAACTCTCACACGCACATAAACAAATATAAACAAAAATATACCAGGTTTAAAAAAAAATGCTCCACAGGGGCGAGCAGTAGAGATGGATTTCCTTGTATCCCAGCAGCTGCTAGACTCCAAACAACTCAGCATGAGGAGCACGACAGGAACCAATACATTTTTTCTAAATAAGCCTGTTGCTCTCCAGATGAAAAACTCTATAACTTTCACCAAAGTCACTTACATTCAGAGCGTAGACTGTTTTGCAACTGTCCAAGTCAATTTCCGTTCTTCTTTTTGAAAAGTTGCTGAAATACCTCAATGTTCTTCCAGCAGCAACCACAGCATATCAGCAGGTGATGGTGTTGCGTGACAATTAACATTGCTAGGTGCAATGGAAGGATTGTTAATAAACAGCATGATAAGTATGCCCCTGTGAACAGTATGGGAGATTGTGTCGTATGGAAAAGTGTTTGACTAGAGCACACCTCTCCAGCACCATGTGCCTCTGCTGGAATGCATTCCCAGACTCTAGATAAAGTATCATGTGATTGCAGAAGGTGACTGTCATAAATCAAACTAGACTGGTACATGGGACATACTGTACACAGTTACACGCAAAAGCATGTGGGTGCTACTTTAACTATGACATTTGTGGCCCTACAGATTTAAAATAATCATACTTGAATCACTCTGTGAGCCGTGTTCAACAGTGTGCACTTCTGTTTTATTACAATTATTACAGTACCTTTATTGGACACATCAAATTTATCAAAAAAAAAAGAAACAAATAATTATTTTACTAAATATTTCTATTTTGAATAAATATTATTCTATTTCTATTTCTTTTTTAAAATATATATTTTATTATGTCTTTCAAACAAACACACACACACATATATATACATCAAATATTTCTTGAGCATAAAATAAATCAAAATATGTGAAGGATTGAAATAAATTACATTTTAAAATATAGAAATATTATTCTAAATTGTAATAATATTGTATAACTGTTCTTAAGAAACATTTACAAATCTAATAATAATTAATAATAATGTTTTATAATGGTTTAAGACTGAATTTTGGATTTAAATTTAAATTACGATTGGGTTCCTAGGATAAGAATCCTATATATCAAATAAACTCAGCAAAAAAAGAAACGTCCTCTGACTTTCAACTGTTTTTACTTTCACTAAACTTAATGTGTAAATATTTGTATAAACACTAAAAGAGTCAACACCATAAGACATAAACTAAAAATGTTTCACAATGTGTCCCTGAATGAAGGGAGGCTCAAAAGTACCGGTCAGTATCTGGTGTGGCGACCAGCTGCTTGAAGTACTGCAGTGCATCTCCTCCTCATGGACTGGACCAGATTTGTCAATTCCTGCTGTGAGATTTTACCCCACTCTTCCACCAAGGCACTTGCAAGTTCCTGGACATTTCTGGGGGGGAATGGCCCTAACCCTCACCCTGCGATCCAACAGGTCCCAGGGGTGCTCAATGGGATTGAGATCCGGGCTCTTCGCTGGCCATGGCAGAACACTGACATTGCTGTCATGCAGAAACTCACGCACAGAACGAGCAGTATGGCTGGTGGCATTGTCCTGCTGGAGGATCTTGTCCGGATGAGCATGCATAAAGGGTACCACATGAGGGAGGGGATGTCTTCCCTGTACCGCAAGGCATAGAGATTGCCTGCAATGACAACAAGCTCAGTACGATGGTGATGTGATATACCGCCCCAGACCACGACGGACCCCCCACCTCCAAATCTATCCTGCTCCTGGCTTCAGGCCTTGGTGTAATCCTCGGTGTTCCTTCGACAATAAACACAAATCCGTCCATCACCCCTGGTGAGACAAAACCGTGACTCATCAGTGAAGAGCACTTTTTGCCACTCCTGTCTGGTCCAGCGAAGGTGGGTTTGTGCCCATAGGCGGCATTGTTGCTGGTGATGTCTGGTAAGGACCTGCCTTACAACAGGCCTACAAGCCCTCAGTCCAGCCTCTCTCAGCCTATTGCGGACAGTCTGAGCACTGATGGAGGAATTGTGTGTTTCTGGTGTGACTCGGGCAGTTGTTGTGGCCATCCTGTAACGCAAGTGTGATATTCGGATGTACCGATTCTGTGCAGGTGTTGTTACACGTGGTCTTCCACTGCGAGGATGATCAGCTGTCCTTCCTGTCTCCCTGTAGCGCTGTCTAAGGTGTCTCACAGTGCGGACATGGCAATTTATTGCCCTAGCCACATCAGCATTCCTCATGCCTCCCTGTAGCATGCCTAATGCACGTTCACGCAGATTTGCAGGGAACCTGGCCAACTTTCGTTGGGCGTTTTTCACAGTCGGTAGACAAGTCTCTTTAGTGTCCTGCGTTTTTAGAACCGTGACCTTAAATGCCTACTTTCTGTAAGCTGTTAAGGTCTTAACGACCATTCCACAGGTGCATGTTAATTAATTGATTATGGTTAATTAAACATGCATGGAAAACATTGTTTAAACCCTTTACAATAAAGATCTGTAAAGTTATTTGAATTTTTACAACATTATTGTTGAAATACACTGTCCTGAAAAAGGGACGTTTCTTTTTTTGATGAGTTTATGGGGCATTTTAAAGTAGCAATGGTAAATGTAAATAAAAATAACAGACCCATAGAATTTACAAATTGCAGAAAAAATGTCAGGAAAAGGTGGATAAGTGTAAATATCTGATTGTTTTGGCTAAACAAAGACACGTGTTTACTGCTGTTGCCATGCCAACCATTCATCAGTTGGTACAGTTCATCTCCTTTCTGCTGCACGTGTTCATATCTTTATTGAGTTTGAGATGAAGTCCACGGCAGTTCAATTCCAATCTTGCGCATTAGTCATCCATCTGCCCCCTTCGAACTCACTCGGTCACCAATCCATTACCCGTGCCAAGAATTCCACTGTGTTGGCGATATAGCCTAGAATCACTTCAATCTGTCTGTCAATTCATCTATCCATCTATTCAACCAAGCCTGACTATAGTAGAGGGGAACAAATGTAAAAATGAAATATCCAATATTGACCACTATTCTGAACATTAGGGGAGCCCTGTTTTTAACAAGCAATTTTCTCAATCAATCCACTCCATAAGTTCAGTACCGAAGGAGCTTGGATTCATCTAACAAGGTCTCCTTTTCAACAAATCTCCTTTGTTAAAAAAAAAGAGGAGAAAGGGTTGTATTGTTCACATTGTACAGATACATATGGACCAGGATGTGTTTTCATTCATTAGGCTTCTCATAGGTCTTTACAAATGACATTAGTGAGGGCTTCTTACCTTGCTCATGCAGTGCTTGTGTAATTGTGCGCTTTGATAGGGTGCTGTTGAGATAACAGACAGCATTCCTGTAGATAATGGCAGGCCACTGAGGTAACGGACCACTTGTGCGGACTGCCTTGGTTCTTCTGCTGATATCAGCTATGCTGATGGGAAAAGGTTATTTCCATCTGCTTAAAGTGCAGGAGCCTGGCCATGCTGCACTCTCTCTCACTCTCTTGTTCTCTCGCTCTCTCTGGAGGCACTACATGTTTTGTCAGATTGGATTCAGGGGAAAGAACAGGCCATATGGCTTTTACTATGCAAACAAACAAATGCCTCATTTATTTACTATTCATAAGAGTGGACGATTGATCAACGAGGGTGACAATAAGACAAAAGGCTCAGATAAATGAGCTTAAAACTTTGTGTAGGGAAGAACTTAAAAATAAAAAAAAATAAAAAATCATTTAATTGGTTTAATTTAATAAAGAGAATAAAAAGTTTAACAAGCACTCAAGTGCACTTTATCCTTTACCAGGTCTTTATAGTGTGTACACCAGAGAATCTTATCTCTGAGAAAATGTATTTATCTTGAAAATCCAAAAATGTGTAATGAAACCTGTTTTATACAATCCTGTCCAAAAGTTTAAAGTGTGTAAATTTATTTCTAAACAACGTTTTGGTTGTGTGACCTTTTTTTTAAAAAAGAAAAAAAATTCCTGATGAACCGAAGCATTGTTTATAAATAAATCTCACACTTTTTCACGTAATCTAGTTTATTTTTCATAAAAAGAAAGAAAGAAATAGAAAAAGTAGTAATATTGTGACAATTTAAAATAATTATATATATTTTTATGTTTTTATGCAATCTTTTTACGTTTTTATGTCTTCTATTCCTTTAATGTCAACACTTAAAAAAGGCCTGACATCATTGAACCACTGACGGCAGATGGAGTATTCTGACTTATTTCTGGGCCTTGACAGTGGTATTTATTTACTTGGAAATATCTTAAATTGTGTTCCGAAGACGAACAAGGCTTTTAGGTCTGGAATGGCATGGGGGTGAGAGATTAATGACAACATTTTCATTTTGGGGTGGAGTTACCCTTTAAATAATATTCCAGTGTTGTTGTATGTAGGCTATATTTAGAACTATTACATGGCACATTAAAAGAAAAACATTATCATTAAAACTCTAAACCCATTATAACAAGACGTATCTGAGCACTATCAGTATCCTGGCATGACAAATTTAATGTTTGTGACTTATAACATTAGCAGTTTATGTCCTCCCATCAAATGTTTGCCTCATAGATGTTGTGATGTCTGTCTGTTTTAGTGTCTGGAGCCATAGTGACTTGATTAACAAGGTAAACAGCTCCCAGAGGCATGAAGAGTACCTACCCTGACTGCTTTTGCATTCCCCTTCACACACACACACACACACACACACACACACAAAGAGAGAAGATCTCAGTGATAGATGCCTTGGAATGCAGTACATGTAATTTCAGAAATGTCATGTATGGGTGGATCTCATTAAGCTGTGACAGAAATGGTCTCATTGATCCGAAATAGTTTTTAAAATGAAACACAACAACATGAGGAAGTGCAACAAAATCTGAGATGTAAACATGATTTTCATTTAGTCTGAGGTTGAGGAATTGATCAACATGAAAAGGGATGGGGATAGTTGGTGTGTTATGAATGAATAACAGAATGATTCATTCAAACAACTCATTTAAATGAACACAAACAACTCTAAAAAGAATTGAATATGAATACATGGAAGTGAGTGACAACGATTCGTTTGCTTCAAAGATTCATTCAGAAGCAGCTTCAGATTATGAGTGAACTCTCATCCTGGCGCTGGATTTTAAATTGGATAGGTAAGAATCCATCTTCATTAACGACAGTGTTGCTTTCAATTTGCTTGTCCTGAATGAAACTGCACTGAAGTGTGTTGCTGTGCCAAAGTTGTTAAACAGGGGAGCTTTTTTCCGGCAGCAAACAATCTATCATTTATCTGCAGCAATACTGTAAAATAGCATCTGCAGTAATAAAGTAAATGAAATGCTCTCTCGTGCTCTTTAGCTTGACTGCATGAACTGACTCCAACGTATCAATATGGTGATGGTGAGGTCTTAGCCACTCCTCCAAAATCACTAAGCCACTCAGGACAGCTACATGTCTAAACGTCCACTTTATAACCTGGAAGGGATACCAAACTGGACTATATATAATCCACAAAATGACCTTCTGAATGTGAACCGTAAACATATACTCTACTTTGAAAAAACGCTACTATATCACACTGCCCATATTGTGTTTCATAATGTTCTGTGTACTGTCAAGTCCTGTGTTGTGTGTACTATGTATACTGTTATGTGCTCTACATGTCCTGTGTGTCCCATGGTTTGCATTTACAGGAACATTGCAAGCAAAAGATAATGTACTACACATCCATTTTAAGCACAAACTGCAGAAAAAGAACAGAGAACAAGAATATTTTAGAACCATAAAACTCTCCATGAAACCTATCTATAAAAAATACATTAGATGAGTACCTCCGATATTTCTCACTGATGCTGTCACATATTTCAGCTGGATCCTTTCCACAAAGAAATAACAAAGTATTTGTTGATCCCAGAGGCTGTAAAGTTGGTAGGACCATTAACTCAGCAGGAAGTTGAGTTGGCGTTAGTATGATGATTTAGCTTTTCAACTGCTTTTGTAAATTAGGCTAACAGCGGAAAACCTCTAATTTTTCTAAACTGTATGACTTTGTCTTTTCTTTCATCCCTGGAACATGAAAAAGAGAGATGTCTGAGGGCTAAATAGTCACTAAAAGTGTTATCTTCTTTTCTGTTCAGCAAAAGAAAGTCAATCACACAGGTCTGAATCAACATGAGATTCTTGTATGAGAGAACTATACTGCTTTAAGTTTAATCAGTATATATGCAACTGCAACTGTTGTGCGTCTATATTAAATATCTGTCCCACTTTATATTAGGTGGCCTTAACTACACTCTGAGAAATAAAGGTACTAAAGCTGTCACTGGGGTGGTACCTATTCAAATAGTACAGTTTTGTCCCTTTCAGGTACTAACATGTACACTTTAGGTATTAAAATGTACCCTTAAGGGACCAATACGGACCCTTTTCGCACAAATGTGTACCTTTTGAAAACGTATCGCCCCAGTGACAGCTTTTTTTGTGCCTTTATTTCTCAGAGTGTGCTTACATATAAATGAATCATTTGGTACAATGCACTTATTGTGTGCATACATTTTTTAAATACCTATATGTATTTACATCTGTAATTACATTTATAATTACATTGTTGACCCATCCCTTAAACCTTAACCTACCCTTAAACTTACCCATATCACCAAACCTGTCCTTAACCTTACCCGTATCCCACCTCAAAAGCAGCAAAAGTGTTTTGCAATAAAATATGAACACGCATTTCAAATGCAAGTACATATTAGTTAAGGCCACCTAATTTAAAGTGTTTCCTGTTAGTCTGCCACTGCACTTAATTTTAAGTGTAATCATTACCTCTAGAGAGTCTTTGCGTCACACCTGGTTGCGACAGTATTTGAAGCTGTAAGTCCTTATTGAGAAGTCTGACTTTAGTTCAGCTTATGTCAAAACAATGTTTTGAGTGTTTTATGGGGTGAATCATGAAGCATTAGTTTTTAAACTACAAATGTGATGTTACCACAAGTGTCCTTGACCAGCTTCAAAAATGGTTTCTTTAATGGGTCACATTTAGACCTGCATTTATTGCCATCCACTTGGATAAAGGCCACAAATTCCCTGGGAAAATAGTTTTTGCCTTAATCCTGAAGTACAAAAGCATGTATAGAGTATTATATGAAATACTATTTGTTCCTTTTAACAGCTGGAAAAAGTTTGCCAACAATGCTAAACCCATAGTGAAATCAGATGAAACGATTATATTCCTGAGACTGATTAGTCTCTGTTTGCTATTGAATATAGATCAATGGGAGACACTGCACTCAAACACCTCTAGATGGCTTGACATTTGGAGAGAGATAATTGAAGGTCAGTGATATGACACATTTTATCGTTGATGTAAATGCAAGGGCATAAGTTAGCCTGATGATATTTCTGAGGACCAATCAATAGCCATTACGCAGACACTTTATGGGCTCTTCTCCACTAAGGCAATCAGGATCAATTTAGAGTGGCCTGAACTATCCTTCAATTCATTAACCCAGCTTAACAAAAGAAGAGTCGGCTCAAAACTCAATATTTGAGAAATATTCCCCGAAACACTACTGACAGGCATACGTACCCAATGTTCTTCTCCAAGTATCCATCTTGAGGCAAGAGAGTGCAGTCAATTCCTTCAAGGACTACTTGGAAGAAAGAAAAAGGGCATATACTGACTAAACCCACCAACATTATGAAATAGAAAGAAGGACTGAAAGAAAACACAAAAACAACAAATCAAGAACCACTTTCCCACACCCACCGAACTGTGAAATGGATGTGAGTCACCTAATCAGCTGCTAATAGGACAGTCAAGTGTAGTTGCTAAAGTCGCTCTCGCTCTATGTATCTACAGCTCACATCTCACACAAGAATGTTATCTCTGCACTTGCCTCAACTGTTTTTTGCAGATGGACGGTTTCTCAAACTCAAAGATGCATTATTTCCTTCCAGCTGCTTTAAAAGAGGAAGCAGCTATTCTCTGCTCACACTGGGTGGGTATGGATGTTAAAGCATGAAAATGCTTACAGTTAAAGCAAAGAAAGCAGCAGGAATTAAACAAGATGGGGTGTGGAAGGAGGTAGGCAGGCCTGGGCCACTATGTTATGGAATTCATGCTGTGCGTTGATGTGAAAATAAATCCTGCCAACTTTTTAGTAAGAGTTTTCAACACAATTACAATTACAATTATAATGATTTTCTTTATATAATAAGAAGTAAAATAATTAGAGTCACACAACAATAATTATGTCTAACAGCATCACAGCTCACAGTTTATGCTTTCACTTAGAGGTTTAAGTCAACATTTTTTGGATTTTGAATAGACTATTGTATCCTCTAGAGGGTCATGAGAGTCTGTCTGTGTTCAAAGCAGAAACTGTGGCTGGTGAGTGATGACTATATTTATATTTGTATATAATAATATGCAATGTTTAGAATTATTTTAAAACGGGAGCTTCTTAAACAACAAGGTGACTTAAATTGCAGTCAAATGCAAGGAACCACAACAAATGCAATCTTTTATTTAGTAATTAATAATCTGCCGATGTATTCCTAAATTGTGTTGAAAAGAATGAAAGTTGTTGGTCTTTTACTGCCACTCATGTTCATTTCAACGGTAAACTGCAATGAATTGTATATGTAAGTAATTTTTTGCAAGTTCGCAGGAATGATTTTTTTAAAACGATATTTTATGTGCAGTGATGAATATGCAGCAGTTGGTCATGCAACACTGAGACTTGCTGACACAAGTGAACTACTGTTTGCTGACAAATTGAAATAGTATTTAAAAATAAATTTCTGTCAATTTAATTTTAAAATGGTACGACTTTCTTCTGTGGCACATAAAAGATATTCTTGCCCACACAATGAATTACCAACTACCAACATTCTTCAAAATACTTTCTTTTGTTTTCTAACATTTTCCTAAATATCTACAAACATATTACGCTATTTTTGGCTTTAGAAGAGTCAAAAACTTACAGAACCTTTAAGTTACTTCAATCAGATGTCAAACCACATGCAAACAAATGTGTTGCTCAGAAGTGTGTGGATGTTCACTTCTAACTGTGGCTTATCAGTAGCTTGCAAAAAGTCTGCTGCATGAGAGAAACACGTGATGAAGATGAACCGGAGCATTTCAGCAGCATTCAGATTTTCAGGCACAAAGTGGATAAACTGCTCTGAATACATAAACATGATAAATAAATAAAAAAAACAACAAAAGCCAACATCCAAGCAAGCAAATAAACAAACAAAACTATTTGCTCCAAAATATCAGGCAAATAGAAGTTACAGTACTAAAAGCTACATCCAACATGGTTGCCATATTTTTTAAATGAACTGAGCTGAAATTAGAAATTAGAGATTTTTATAAAAAATCCACTAATTATACAAATATACTCCTTACTAAAAGTACTGGCTTAAAGGACATTTGTGTTACCATTTCTTCTAGGTTACGCACAAAATGATGCTTGGCAGACAGTTTACACAACAATTTATTCATTACCAACACCACAAGCAAGGAATCCAATGCATTTCAAACACAGCAACAGAATGAACCAAACTGAGAGAGACCATGTGATTTACCATGCACAGCAGACACAGACGATCCATGAGTCTATGTTCATGTATTTAGGCCATACTATTAGTTGCCAAGTACACAAGGAGGAGTACAGGAACCACGTCCTCCTCACAAAGGCCAGATGACATCTGGTTCATCTTAACATTGTAAGGCAGAATATTTTACAATTAATTATAAGGACTATATAATAAGATTGCAGACAGCTGTAATGCTTCACATCATTGACCTTGCTTCCAGACAGAACTTTAAATATTAGCTCATTTCTTTCTTCTTGGAATATGTTTTCTGTATGAGTTGCTCACTCCATTCATACTACACAGTAGGCTCTTATATAATATGATTCATGGCATAATTTACATGTCAGTAAATTATAACGCACAGACATTTTGACAATAAGACACTCCAGCAGTGCTTAGTGAGAGCCATTAAACAAAACAAGACAACACTGTGGTTCTGAATTATTAATACATTTTTAATGACCATCTTTAAGCAACCTCAGTGCACAAATCGATACAAATGTTCCACAAAAATTTCCATTGACTTCATTTGCATTCTCTATAATCACCATTGCATGTCATTTATTTGAACAATATCAAACGGCTTAACTCAACCAGCCTGATGAAATGCTCTCACAACCTATTACCATAACCTAATTCTTGCAACCTGATCAATTGCACTCGATGACAGAAAGAGGCAAATAGGGCCGTTTGACTTTGTTGTTCCATCAAGCTAAAAAAGAAGGCCTGATGTGAGGCATCTGGCTGAGATGGCATTAATTATAGACATCTTTTGCTGCAGATAATTGATGAAGTCAATAGCCTTTTGTTCACAGCAAAACTAAACGAATCATGCACTCAGAGCTGCACAATGCTCATAAAACAGGGTCTCTGCAGGCACAAAACACTGTTAAGATTAACATTCCTGAGAGAACGGCTTCAGACAGACCATTTTAAATTTGATATTTATTTTCTTGTTTAAAATCTGGACCGCACCCAAAAATCCAGAGAAATTAAAAAGAAAGTGCCAAAAATAGGAAAGCATCAAGTAAAAACAGGTGTGAACTCTCTCAACGGTGCCTCAGGTACAACAGGTGAAGCCAACAACAGTTTTCACCAATCATTCCAAAACATGACTCATATATAATTATCATGACAATGTCTACACCGTTTTTGAGTTGCAGATAATATTTAAGAACTTGTATGTTGAGTTTATGATCAAATGAAACCCATGCTAACAGAACCCCCAAATGGGTTGGACTAGGTTAGACATGACCAAGCACGAAATCAGCATGCGTGGTATGAAGTAAATGAAAATGGAGTATAGTAAGGTGCTTTGAGCATTACTGATGGGGCTGTGGGTGAACGTAGGACAAAATAGCTTGGGAAACACTGCTCTGTTGCACCGTAAAAGAGCTGGTGGCAATAAATCTTCTGAATTCTGTCTCAAATCCAATCCAGGATTAACTTGTTTAGGTGGGTTAGAAGTCCACGGCACTACAGTCCAGCATTTGTTATAGAAAAACTTGTAAAAGAGCTTTGCGAGCTTGCATCCATCTGTGAAACTTCACAGAACTTCTCCTCGGTATTTCTAATTATCCAAGCCGATGAACTCATCCAAAGTTTTAGCGTTGCAACTCTCCGCTAACGGCATCTTTAGACAAAACGTTCTCAGTCAATTCAGTCGCTGGTTTCATATAAATGTCCCGCAGACCCTGTAATGACATGTGCCTTATCTAAAAGTATAAAAAGTGGCAGCAGGGCAATTGCAATTTCTAGATATCTAACCTGCAGATATTGCAAATGAATGGTGACTTAGTGCCATTCCTAAAACTGCAGTCCAAATATGCCTGATATATTAGTTTTATTCCTAAAAAGTGATTTGTGCCTATCCCAGCAACACGTCTATGATTAGACTATTATTAGACTAATCCTGTGTTGTCCCATGACATGACTGTGCAGCACACGTGACCCACAGTGTACTTAGGCCAAAAACTGAACTTTGTCCAAAAAAAAAAATCAAAATAGGCTTCTTTTATATTCTGTGTTTACAGGATATTAAACACACACTGTCAACAGTTTAATACTTTTTGGTACTTTTTATTTTATGTATTTTGTTATGTGTTTAATGTCTTACTGTAGTAGAAATAAGTCAATTATGTAAATGTACATTTTAATCAGTTTTGTAATACAATCACTGAAAGTCACAATTCATGGACATTCATGATTTAAAATCATAAAAAAGTTCCTTTCACTTACACATAACTAAAAAAGAAAAAACAGAAGGCAATGCTCTTCGCTTTTCAGACATTTACAACATACACACTGTCTGTAAAACTCATTACATACATGGAAAGTTTTCATTAAATCAGCTTGCCTAAACTAATCATAAATCTTTCCACAGCGTGAAGCATTAAAGCTTAGTTAGATTCATGATGTCTTGTAATCTGGAGAATGTTATTATAACTGTAAACTCTGACATATGTGTTTATAATGCTCACCTCAAGTTTTATGAAATATGATGTTGACTTTCTCAAGCATAAATTATTTAAGAAAGGGATAATCGAAGGCTTATGGATGACATTAAACACTTATAAAATACTGAAGGGATGTTCTGCTCTTTCTTTCTCTGGCATGACTTGGTCTTCAGATATTTTGCAGATAAATTCTGAGCATTGCCAGGAAACATCCTTCCCTTTGCAAAATGATGTAATCAAGTCACATTCTTTCCCTTACAAAAACGAGAGGAAAACTAAAACTTGTGATCACCATCTTGAAAAGTGTTTATCATCTATAAGAGACAAACAAGGCTTTGTGAAAACCTTGACAGAGAAACCATAGTTATTGCTTTGAATAACCACATGATAATTTCTCTTGTACACTGAATGCATGCATCTTTAGAGATGTCCCTTGTAAAAGCTTAGCATTTGAGACTAACATTTAAATGCATGTTCTGCTTTCTCATTCCTTGTGTTTACAATACATTCTACCCCTAATTGTGAGTGTGAATCTCAATTTAATTCTTGATGTAAATTAATAAATATCTGTGCACTAAAGCGAGACAACATACAAGACAAGAGTGTTGTGTAAATGACCTTCAAAAACCAGACCACATGATTTCTTCAGCACGCATGGCAGGATGTCAATAAACTCAAGCACGAAACAATTACTTAAAATACTTAAAATCATGTTATCAGCATAGAAAGTTGAGTATCGTTTAATAAAAACATTGATACCATTGCCAAATCCACCTCTGAACAGTACTCTTTGAAGATATGTGACCCGATATAAGCTGTCAGCAATTGCAAAGAGGAAGCAAAATGTTCTTTTTAACACCCACATGTTCTCTCTTTACAACGCTCTGTGTGGGTAGAATTTTATCAAAACGTACGTGATCACGTTGTGCACAAAAACACTATTCAAAGTTTCTGTAGACGGTTGATTTGCATTGGTTTTGTGATACAGTGTGTGCACAGTAACCAGAGAAGTTTTGCACATTCAGAACTTTCTGAACAATCGTTACATTGATCAGTTCAACAGTTGATTGTGAACCTACTCGCAAAAAAGCTGAAGCCTCAACGCAGTCATAAACTCTTGCACGCAGTAACCTAACATTATGAAAAGTGCAATGAATCATGACCTTTTGATACTGAGCAACCTGCCAGCCATCGCAGTGCTGGTGGTGATCTAGCGTGCCTCCAACCTTACGAGTCACTTCCTGTCCATCTATAAAGTACTTACAAACAACACATGTCCATGACCCCTGGCTTTGGGTGTGCCGGCAGCCAACAGGGTTCAAAGGGAAGACATATAAAATGCAGATACAATGACATTGTAAAAGGACAGGAAATCAGGAGGTTCTGTTTGCTTAGGTTGGTCTTCATATGGAGCTTGACATAATTGTCTGCAGGGTCAACAGGCTATCGATTGGGACATTTGCAAAAATTACTTCTGTTTATCTAAAGATTTTGAAGATGGATTGTTTTTTATGAAAATGTCATAGCCTATATGTGCATGGGGAAAAAATTTCACAAACTGGATTTTACTGTATATGTATATATATATATATATATATATATATATAGTACTGTGCAAAAGTCTCAGGCCACTAGTATTTTCAGTTACAAAAAATGGTTTTAAGTGGGTTATTTCTATCTTTTGCGGTAGTGTGTCAGTTGGAAATATCAGTTTACATTTCCAAACATTATTTTTGTCATTAATTGTAATAATGCAGTGAGATTATTGTGTGACAACAGCCAGTGCTCCACACAGAGATCTGATCTGATCATCATGAAGTAACAGAACAAACTGAGACAGACTCAGTCCAGAAGAACTGTGTCAACATCTCCAAGATGAAGAATAAAAACCTTCCTGGAAAGTTACCTGAAAAACGTTTTGTTTTGTTTTTTTTACCAAAAGCTGTAATACAAAATATTTAATTGATTTAGTTAATAAAAGTTAATTGATAAATTAAATCTATGTATGCCATTATTTTTGAAGGCATCCTCATTTTACAGCATTTTTACACGAGTGTCTAAAACTTTGAACTGTACTGTAGTTTTGCAGGTACAGCAAACATACTACTTAAAACCATTTTTTATTGGTGAAAATACTAGTGTCCTAAGACTTTTGCACAGTACTGTATATATATATATGAAACTTCCTAGGGTTTGGAATTTTTGAGTTTGAGTATGACTAAAGATTGCAAACTTTATGCAGTTTATCATCTTTATCGTGATTTCAGGGAAATAAACATGATGAAAGACACAGTATGCTTTATTTATTATTTATTTATATTTCTGTGATAAAACTTGATAAACTTCTCCAGAAGATTTTCGATGAGCTGTATAGATACAGACTGCTGGCAGATGGTTTATGGAAACCAGGACAGACTATCTGCTAAGAGATGTTGGAACGTATTCTATCCAGACAGCAGGCTGGATGAGGTGACTGTTCCGGTCACTAGCTTTTGTGACCATTAATATGCAGTAGAAGATTATAATGCTTTCATCATTTCTGCCTAAATTTTCAGAAAGTACAATAGCGTAGAAACCTTATTATATAAAATGGAAGTAGCATATCTGAGGACACAAGCTTTCTTTTGTGACATTGATCAGCTGAATCATGCCACTGCCATGACACATCATTTTAATGTTTTAATTGTATGCGTGCTAGGAGGAGCCAATTCATGTCTAAGTGGGTATTTTCCAATGTGATGTATGAAACAAGGGCTTGTTAAAGTCATTCCACAGTACCCTAAACATAAAGTGACAATTATAAAGGAAGAATAGGTGTGACCAAAGCACAGTACAAGAATTAAAAACATGTTTTTGCATTGTTCTTTTAAGGCAAGCCGACTTTGCTCAGACCTCATCCCACATCCTGTTCTTGTTCAAGGCCAGAGTAAGTATCTCAACACAAAATGATCTGCTGTTGTTATAGTACTTGATCAATTATTCATTTCATTGATCTTTCCTAATTACAAAGGTGCTTCGTGTTCAATGTAAAAAATAAGGTTTTAATGAGAAAATGCTAAAATCATATTGTTATGTGTTTTAAATGTTTTCTTTTCTGATCTACAGTGACACCAATAAGACATCTAAATGTCACGGTACAAAGTGGCATCTCTCAGAATTAACTTCAGAAAACCACAGATGCCTTTCACCACATTAAATAAAAAAAAAAAAAATGATTTCAGTTGTTTGCTCAGTTCACTCAAATAAAATAAGCTAAAACAACACAGATCTTACTCAGATGTCAGTATGTTAAATGAAATCACATTTGTAAAAAACTATGTCAACTTAAACTATTTGTATTGGGCCTGCACAAATCATTTACATTGCACTGTTCCCAGCATGCTTTGCATATTTATAGATCATGAGCATAAATATTGAAATTAAATGTGTGTTTTTAGTAAAGGGACATACCTTTTAAAGTTTGTTGTTCAGTTATATTGACATGTAAAGGAGTTTATGTTTATGTTCATTTTTGAGGTTACCGTTGTGGGGAAGTGTAGACCTTGTTGTTAGGCTATGGCTACATGGGCTGTGAATGTGCTAATGCCAGTGATGAGAACATTTTTACTTACTGCAGACGTAGTGTTTAACACGTGATCAAGTGTTATGATGTCAGTTATGTTCCCTTAAGATACAAATGTGTATGTGACTTACACAGTCTACATGATCAGCGTCTCTACCCTACACAGTCAAACAATTATATGTTGTAATTGTGCGTGTGTGTGTGTGTGTGTGTGTGTGTGACAGCTACTGACAACCTAAACACAAGGCCCACTCTTCACCACTATGGCAACCAAAATAATCCAAACAAACATTGCTTTATATTGTATAAACTATTTTAAAAGTTCCAAATAACTAAGCATTAAAGCTTAAACTCTACCATGCCGTTCAATTTTTATAAAAATTAAGAAAACTCTACAAAAAGGCACCAGTCTGTACAGCAATGGTTGGGTCAACACGAGTGAATTGTGTTTAGGGAACATTCACAGATCATGTCAATTGAAATTGGTGTGATCTCATTAAAATTAGCATGAATTTTACTCATCAGTACAATTTACTTACTTTAAGTTAAGATACAAATGAGTGGAAATAGGTGTCATCATTTTATTAAGTTAGATCAACAAACTTGGAGGGTCATTCACTTTTTTATCCTCTATTGTTCTTATCTTGCTCTGCTTTGTACACATAGTCAATGAAGACTTTTTTTCTTAAAACACCAAACTGTAAAGGTTACAGATGCTCCAGTTATACATTAGCCCTTCTGACAAGTCACACATTTCACCCTTGGCTTGTATTAAACAATGCTGAACACAGCATCACAAATAGTATTAACTCCTATAACTCATTATTTTGTGCTTAATATAATTTAAAAGATTTTCTATACTGAAGACTTGATTCATTTTGGGTTTGCTTTGATTGAATGGATCTGGTTCTCATGCATGTGAACAAAAACAGCAAAAATTAGCATCATACTTTCATGATTTTCATAGGAACTTCAATGCTGTTTAATGCACTTGTAATTCAAGCAGTGCTAGTTTAGTCTAATTGCTAAAATTACGGTTTGCTGGGTGCATGAGATTCTGTGAAAAGAACATTCCTTCCCATGCCTTGAGTATCACTGTCATGGTGCACAAATCTAATGTGATGAACTGAAGCAAGTTCCATCATGTTCTGTCATTGTTTCCTTAAAGATCCATCTCCTGTGCATGCCAACAAAATATTTGTTTTCATAGTAGTATGAACATTGTATTCTAAAGAAAAATGACACAAGCATTTTAGATAGTATCTCTGAGTACAGCAAGTTCTCCACTGCATAGTTCTTTGGATTTGAATATTTTAGAAACCATTGGTCGGCATTGGAAATACCAAATCTGATTTGACCTGCCGTAATTATAATAAGTAACAAAGATCGTATGCATAATGTCACTGTAAAATCTTGAAATATACTCATAACTGACAGTGGATCACTGTGACAAGTCTACATTTTCACATCTATGTGCATGATTAACTGTGACGGGTCTTGTCTTGTCATACAGTACATGCTCAATGACAAAGCAGCTCTGATAAAACATGTCATTAACACACACATCACACATATTCTTTTCAGGAAATGCAAGTCTGTATCTGTGATCAGGACTTTGTAGTTGATTACCAGGAAAAGCATGATTACTGCAATTCAATATAGCAATTTTCATTAGGACAACAGATATTTTTATACTTTCATGGAGCAAAATGTTCCTATTCACATTCTATCTTTAAAACGATGTGAAGAATTACAGGAACGCAACGATAGGCAGTACTATTTATTCTCTGCATACGTTCAGTTCGCGGTAGGTCCGCTTATGCAGGTGTTATGCTGGAATTGCAATCTTAATAGCGCCGCTTTCATAGAAATGAACTGAATGTCATAATCTTTTCATATCTAACGCTCTTTCTGCAACTCCTCACAATCTTTTTAAAGCATAACCAACATATTAAACTCCCAGGTGCCGAAGACTGAAAGATTTACTGCCATGCTCTTAAAAGCTATATTCTGGAAAATACACTAGAAATATTTCACATTCTGGTTTAACTCTTCCTGGGTCACCTGAGGTCACAGACCTCTAATTTCAAATAATGAAAGTGCAGAGATTACATAAAAACCACAGTACGTTCTGTTTCTCATAGTGTGACCCTGGCATGTGAGAGGTTCTCGGATCGAAAGGACTGTTAAGCTCTAGGCTGAGACCAGAACAAATCCACTGCCTGAATTCATTTGCACTGCCTTGGGTGTAAAGTCATTCTAGTATGGCTAAAGCTAATGATTAGAGACACAAAGGTGAACACTAGAACCAAACTTCTTGCACAGGGAGTGAAAATACATATTTAAATGTGTGTGTGTGTGTGTGTGTGTATGCATATATATATATATATATATATATCAGAATGGTTACAACACACAGTTTTGATACTGATGTGACAGGTGTTTAAGAGTATTTAGCTTCAAATGCCACTCAACCAATTATAATCAAGCACCGGATCTATTCCATTTATACATGGAAATTATAGATAAATATACAGTAACTAATCACATTATTGCAGAGTGTAAGGCATATGTGGTTAGAACTCAGCAGTACCGCATGCACAATTACCCATATGTGCACTCACCCGCTGAGAGCCCACCTCAACCTACAGCAACCCCTGCTTCTGCTCTTCCTCTACAGAGAGGAACTGCACGAAATGGCTCACTGCTATTTATAAATGTTGGAAAGGCGCCTGTAACATAGCAACAAAAACAACCTTTTACTGTTGGCGAGCTGAAAAACCAGAATGCAGCAGGGTCAGGAGGTAAGACTGGGTGTGGCCACATCGAGGAAGTGTCTGATAGACAGGGAAGTTCGAGAGAAAATGGGAGATATCCTATTTCCACAACACGGGGAAAGGAAAACACGAACACAATAAAAAGACTGACCTTGTTTCATTAGCTCTGACAGAGCTGAAATATCCTTTCACAGCTTGTACACATAAATTAATGCCCTTGTTTATTTCTTATCCTTAATGGATCGCCGCAGTCTGTGCAATGAGCAAAACATTAGATGTAATTATTAGATATGGCTTGAGTATGTTTCAATTGATTGGCAAAACAAAAGGGAACCACTTAATCTGTCCCCACGGGCAGACGAAAATCTATATGCAACAGTTTGAAATGAATAATGAAAATCAAATAATGTAGGTGAAAGGCTGAAGTAAAGGCGCATTCAAAATGTATGTCCACACACGCAGCCTTTTATGAAGTCCATTCTCGTCTTTAAATGTTGGAAATTTATTCATTGCTCTTTCATTTCAGAGTGAGACAAATATTGGTGAAGACTCTGAGAACGGCACTGTTGATGGTACATTCCCACCACAGGTCGACTCCTGAGAAATGAAGTGCTGTTTATTTATTGATAGTCCTATTTATTCTCATCTACGTCAGTTAATCATGATCGCTCCTGTTATTCTCATAAAACGCATTACAGATTCACACTTAGTGTTCGACTGCTGCACAGTCTAGCCCCTCCTCTCATTGGGATGTGAATTATTTTAGTGCAATTCGATCAATTCAGTTTTCATCTCTGAGGGATACAATGCCTTTATGGGAGCTCTACGGAGAGTAAATGCCAAGGATTTTATGAACACTGTCCAGTACAAATAACTCATTGAACACTATGGTTCAGCAAGTCACCATAACATTAAAATTGACTGTTGCAGTTTTTTAAAATAAT
>JAUYWG010000048.1:13118183-13131941 GCA_034779775.1 Enteromius afrohamiltoni
TATATATAATATTCAGTAGATGTCACTCAAATGAGATTGCAGGAATTATTAAACAACAACAATTCCCCAAACGCCTTGCAATTTTGTTTTAATAAGCAATATTTCATTCAGGCACACAGACACATTTCATGTAAATTTTAAATGGATAAAAAACAACATAATATTAAAAAAAGGCTGAATCTGCTATAATCTGATACAACTGTTTATATTCCAGACAAAACTGAAATGGGAAGGGAAATGTGTTTATCTTTGTCTCAAACGAGTTCTAAACTGAGTCATAGCTTTGATTCTTATCTAGAGCTGGTGTTTTTTAACTACACCCGTTTGGAAAATAAGCTTAAGCAATAGGGTTAACTAGTAGCTAAACAAGATAAGCGCACATTTGTCCACAGTGCACTTTGTGTTTTCTAAAAATAACATTTTAGAGCTAAGAGGAGTCTGTTATTCCAATTTGATGGGCTTGGAAAGGGCTACCTAAACAACACTAAATACAGGTGGTGTTTGTTGACTTTAGGTAAAGCCTGCATGTAGAAACACCCAGTCGTTACATGGTGTTCGCGGCCTAGGGCGCTGTTGAAAGAATTTGAGGGCAATCTACCTGCAACATAGTAAATATGAAGGAATGAAGGAATGCTTTCACGTTATGTCCATTTGCATTGTCTGTGATGCACAGAAGAAACATTGCCTTTAATTGAGCAGAAAACAATAAAAAAAATCCTTTGTTCAATCAGAACCGTTGTTTGACTACACCAATGTCATTTCCTTGCCGGAAACAATACCTCATCACAATATAATAGGGAAATTAGCCGGATTTTTATCTTTTTAATATAAAAGTATATGGAGAATGAATGAGTGTCCCAACTCTCCAAGAGCGGATATTTCCCAGGTATCCTGAGAGAATGGGGGAGGAAATGACTCGACCATCTGTCTGCTACCCCAGCACATTTACTTATATATCTCTCAACAACTGTTGCAGAAACTAGGGCAACTCTGTGACACCTCACACTTGTTTATACTGTCTTTCCCTTTCCTGCTTCGGCCCATTACTGTGCTCATCGTGGCCCTACCCCCACTGCCATGCATTCAACCACCCATAAACAAGTTTTTTCTATCTGTATTTTGTCTGTTTCATGGTATAAACTGCTTTCCCCTTTATGATGTACAGTAATTCTGTGACATCATTGTTTCATTCCGTAAATGTGACCTCAGAATCATTCATTCCTGCCTGACCTCTTACCATCACTTCTCTCTGAAAATGACTCCTTTTAAAAGAATGTAAAAAGTTCACCATGTACAGTGACACATTATTTCATTACAATACAATATAATTGTAAGAGATTTTATTTTTATTCCTTGAATATGCAAAAGTGGATATAGCAGCATGTAATTACCTTAAATACATAAAAAATTAAGGGATTTTATCCCTTTATGTAGTTCAAGCACACAAGAATGGAAAGCTGGATATCAAGGGACAGAAGTTGAACTAGGTTGCAATGCCTTTGTTCACTCTGAATAGGCAATGCATATTAATGTGTCCTTTAATATTCAGTATCACTAGCACCTTCACATAAAGGCCTTATAAGGACCAGACATAAGGATTTCTACTGAGCCCATTTCATAACTGTTAATGTCAAACCCAGCTCCATACAGTATAATAAAATCAGCTGGCAGTTTCAAGTGTCTGGCAACAAATGATACAGTGCTTTTGAAATAGGTATGCAGTTCACGAAAGCAGTGAGTAATGCTGCATGAATGACTGAGTAAATGTGCTTACGGGTTTTCCTGTAGATAACCTCTGTCTGTCCAAAACAACCCAGCTGCCTCTCATCCACACACACGCCATCACCCTATAAGGTGCTGATAAGACTGGACGAGGAGTAAACTCGTCAGAGGCAAACAGTGACAGACAGAACAGGTGCAGACAGACATTTATAATAATAAAGAATGTGTGTATACATATGTGCATGGGATTTTGCACATTAAATTTTAGGATAATTTGCCTGGTTCTCTCTGACAAGACAAGTGGCAAGTTATTGTTACTGCATTACTGCATTCAACTCAAGTGGTATACAAGAATCCTTCATTCAAATGCCAGTAATGGCAGTGTTTTAGGAAGGCGGGCCAAAGGTGATTAATTATAAAGTTCATTCATAATTGTTGATTTGTTATGGAACATTAGCTTTCAGAAATTATAATACATTAAAAAATGTTTTAAATAAAACAAATTTAATATTTTTCTTCCCACCTGCAACTGTCCCATTCATCATCTTACAAACAACTTCTCTTCTCTAGGACATTTCCACATGCTCCTCCTCTCTGTGAGGAATTCAACTATGAACGCCTACAGCGAGACACAGACCCTATGATGTTGAGCCAATGCATACCAAGTCAATTAGAACCAACATGAAAACACCCCTCCCACTGTAGTATTCACTGGTGGCCATGTCTCCATACAGCACATTCTGGAAGACCACTTTATAACTCTGCCAGCCAGCATCTGGATTTCTTGATGACAGTGGTGTTGGAAATGATTTATTATTTATCTGGAAGATCACAGAGATATAAAGAAAATAAACAGCTGATTCCAAAGAATCTGTCCAAATGCATTCAGCAGTAAGACTGGTTACGATTACTCATACAACATATAAGGCCAGTTTTAGTCCTGCTCAACAGGGAGTGAAGCCAACTGTAACAATGATAAGGTCCCAAAAATCATACAGTGGACACTGAAAGTATTCAGACCCCCTTCAATTTTTCACTCTTTGTTATATCGCAACCATTTGCTAAGTTTTGCCCTCATTAATGTACACACAGCACCTCATATTGACAGAAAAACAAAGAATTGTTGACATTTTTGCAGATTTATTAAAAATGAAAAACTGAAATGTCACTTAAGTATGCTGTGACACTCATATATGTAACTCAGGTGCTGTCCATTTCTTCTGATCATCCTTGAGGTGGCTCTACACCAGTAGCGGCTACTGGTCAGTCAAATAGGGGAAGCTCATTTTCGGCCTACATCATAAATTGTGCATATTTGTGTGAAATGTATGAGGAAATTCAAGCAATTTCGGCAAGCAAATATAAAGAAATAGGTTGCAGCAGTTTTTATTTCAACTTAACTTGAGAAATCCGTGATGGGACTGAGCACGCTTCAGTGATTCCTTATAGTACAAAATTGCTGTCAATAGGAGATGCAATCATTTGACAGACCCTCCAATCATCACGCAGAAGCTCGGAGTCCAGTAAAGCCCAGTCCTCATTTGCTCCTCATTCACCCCAAGAGACGCTGACAGTCCGTGGGCGGGACATAATCGCAGCGTTTATCCAATGACAGTCTAGTTTTAAAGCACTGAAAAAAAAATTTCAAAGCAGCCGCATTGAAGTCAATGGACGCTGGGCTTCAACGGGGAAATGCATTGTGACGCTACGGGAATGTATGAGAAGAAAACCAAGTCAACCGACCTGCTATATCTAATTGATTCTGAATGAACTCGTTTTTGAGATGAACGTTTTCTAACACATTTTTAGTCAACAAAATGGTAATACAATAGTACATCATTTGACCATAAATTTTTTGACATTATAGGGGAAGCTGAGCTTCCCTTGCAGTCTTAAAGAAATCACCACTGCTCTACACCTTCATTGGAGTCCAGCTGTGTTTGATTAGGAAAGCCACACACCTGTCTATATAAGACTTTTCAGCTCACAATGCATGTCAGAGCAAATGAGAATCATGAGGTCAAAGGAACTGCCTGTAGAGCAGTGCAAGACACATGAAAGACTTCATGGAGTTTGCTAAAAAAAACACCTGAAAGACTCCAAGATGGTGAGAAATAAGATTCTGATGAGACCAAGATAGAACTTTTTGGCCTTAATTCTAAGCGTTATGTGTGGAGAAAACCAGGCACTGCTCATAACCTGTCCAATACAGTCCCAACAGTAAAGCATGGTGGTGGCAGCATCATGCTGGGGGGTGTTTTTCAGCTGCAGGGACAGGACGACTGGTTGCAATCGAGGGAAAGATGAATGTGGCCAAGTACAGGGATATCCTGGACCAGAACCTTCTCCAGAGTGCTCAGGACCTCAGACTGGGATGAAGGTTTACCTTTCAACAAGACAATAACCCTAAGCACACAGCTAAAATAACAAAGGAGTGGCTTCACAACAACTCTGTTCTTCAATGGCTTATGTTAAATGGTGCTAAATGGTTTTATCAAATGGCTGCAATATAACCAAGAGTGAAAAAATACTTTCCATAAACACTGTATATAGAGACTTCAAAAAGATGTCTTCTTTTATTGTATTGAGTCATGGATAATTGCATGATCTAAATAAGCATTTGTACTGGTCAGGACAAAAATTCTGTGTAATGTGAACATTTGTTCTAATTTTTTAAGAGAAATACAAACTTTTAAATATTTGTTTTCTGTGTTGCCAGATTGTGCTATTTTGAATTTGATTGTGAAAATTGGGTTTGGACAGATGGACAAAATTTAGGCTGGTTTGGAGTTTGGTAGTTTTCACACATCTCAATTGTACAGTCTTCATCACTGACAAGGTTTTAGTGTGATAAGGGATCAGATTTTGAATGTATATATATTAAAGTGATGTCACAATGCCAGAGTCTAAAAATAAATTACACAGTAAACTAATCAAAACTAATCAAGTCCAGAAGCTACCAATATGGAAAGTAAAATACAGGTCTTCACAAAAGACTTCCTCTAATTATGTTTGAAGTATAACCACAAATATCAGAGCATGTCCAAACATCCAAAGGACCCCAAAGGACCCCATCACCTCAGACTCCAGTAAAGACATTTATAATGTTACAAATGATTTCAATGTTAGATTAATGCTGTTCCTTTAAACTTTCCATTAACCAAATTAAACATTCTATTCCCTGTTTGCATAAACTTTGATAATGTTGAATAAAATTTGATAATGACAAACCAGATAAAGTCTGGTTGACATGGTTTGACATCCTATGTATGTAAAAATAAATACAATAAAATACATTCATTCTGGGTTGTTCCTGTTTAAACTCAGGATGACCTGTTTCTGCAAAGGGATTAAAAATGAAGGTTTTTAACTTTATATACTGTATCTTATCTAGCAAACACATTTTGTTACCAATAGCACTTATCAGTACATTTACTACTCGGTACTCGAGCATTTTGTGCTTAAGAGCTCTGCTGACAATGCATTCTGTTATTTTTCAGTTCATAGATCACTTGTAGCACAGTCAGACTGAACCCTCTGTGATTATGGTAACATTTTAAAGGGTTTTAACCCTTTTAAATGTAGAACATGCAACTGGTCAAAGCATTAAAATGATGGACCTTTGTGAGCTGGTGGTAAACAAGCTACTTTTTAATTGTCTTTCAAGAACTACTTGTACCAAGCATTACATAAACAGAAGTCTCAAATAACACAGAGACAATGCCTCATTGTGTTACAGTAAACTAAAGTAACATTTATGTTTATTAAAATGAAGGGGAACTAAATATAAAATAACATTGCAATATTACAAGAAAAAAAGTAATAAAAAAACTAAATTAAAATAAATTAGAGCTATACAGAAATATATATATAAAGTCAAGCACAAATAAATCAACACTGGTACTCAATGCTTGAAAAAAAAGTAATCTAGATTTATGCACTCTAACATAAATAATAATTTAGTTTTCACAGTTTTATTTGACAACTGTACAAACAAGCACCACACCCTTTGTTGTTTTCAGTCAGAAAACACAGATGGCAAAACTAATTAAACCTTCCCATGAAATTGCTGAAAATGTCTAGTGATCTTGAAGTCTAGTGATCTTACAGACCCTTGGCATAGGCGGTATAGGTAAATGGCGCTGTACATCCAGTGGGCGGCAGAAATGGAGGAAGAAAAAAAGTGTCACTTCCACTTAAAACTAGTTGGTATTATGACTTCAGAAAAGAATAAGCCTGCATTAATTTAACTGCATAGCAAAGCCTACGAATTAGTAGTAGCAATAATAATAACAGTAATAATATTAATATAGCCTACTGGCCTAAAATGCATGCTGGTCGCATAAGAGATTGCATTTAAAAGTAAACACTTCAAGCTTTCTATAGATATATTTCTCATGTCTGTGCATCATGTTTTCGCGGAGTTTCAGTTCAATTTAGTGACACGTTTCTAAAAACAGTCGTGGAGAGAACAAAGAAAAAACGCACACTCTGTTTATTTGCCTTATTTTGCAAAAGTACACACTTTCGTTTTTACTGAGAATGTACTCAAAAAAAGTAGACACCTAACAGATTTGAAAGGTGTATAACATTTTATTTTAGTGTCTTTTGCACTCATAAGAAAAAAGTAAGAACTTCAGGGAGTTAAAATTAGCATAACATTGTTTGCTAATCAATAAATAGCTAGCGCTATCTGTTACACTAGTTTTAACATAAGCAAATGTTATGGAAGGGTCTAGTATTTATGGAAAATAGTAACGTAACTACCCCCATCTTCTCTTCATCAGGCAAATGCTTGTTTCTTTAATATCTTATTTTCCACAGTGCTATATTTTTAGTTAATGTCAGTTGTTTACGCTTTTTATTTTTGGAGTGTTTAAATCTAATACTTTATGTAAGCTTAAATTGTATTGCATATGTTCAGTTAATTTTTTTGTATCTGTTTCTTTAATTCTTTCAAAGTATTTTAAATGTGCAATTGCTTTATTTAAATAAAATAATGTCCAAGACAAAGCTATTAAGTTTCTTTTAAGTATATGCACACTAGCAGTGGAATTTACTGCGATGCAATGGGGCGCCACCTGAAATCTTGCCTGGGGCGCCAAATTGGTTAGGGCCGGGCCTGCTTGAAGACCTTGATTAGCTGGTTCAGGTGTGTTAAATTGGGACTGCAGCTAAACTCTGCTGGAAGGTGGCCCTCCAGGAGCAGAATTGGTCACCCCTGCTTTAATCCCATTCATGTGTCACATTCCCACTCCTAAACACGTACTACTTCTTCATGGTAATGTTCAAAAGAAGCCAACCTACTCCAATTCACAGACGTGTCCTGTAATATGTCATGACACTACCACATCTAATCTGATCTTTACCTTACATGCACATTGTAACACAGTCCATGGCCATCAGAGAGCACACAGAAAAAACACACACAGACAAGAAAGCTACTAATCATTACTTGTACCTCCATGTTCCAAGGATACTCAAAGTCCACCTGTGATTTTTTATCCAGTCAGACTAATCGAACTCTATAGTACAACTAGCAGCATGTGGCCAGATACACATGGCTATACGCTGTAGCTTAAGAGTCTCTCCAAAGAAAAGAAAAGTGCAAGATTCACAATAAACAAGTTTTAAGAACATAACATGTTTATGCTAAGAACATAATGACAATAATGTAAAGAAGTGAAATGTTTTTTAAAATGTGATTCTTCTGCTGAACATAAGTGAAGACATGTTGAAGAATTATATACAGTTTGTGCCTCCCATTCCAGTGACTTTCATAGTATTTTTCCCAAATTATGGAAGACAATGGGGACCAGTAACTGTTGGCTACCAACATACACAGAAATAAAAAAACACATAGGCTTTGCATGTGCATGCAGGATTGCATAGAGGTAAGTAATTGTTGGGACTTTCCATAGATTTCTATTACTTTTATACTGACCAAAGTATATTTTCTGTCCCCTAACCCAACACTAACCCTACCCTTTACAGAAAGCCTGTTTGCATTATTTCACTTTCAGATAAATATAATTTACTGTTTTTAATCATTTTTTTTTCTTCATGTGGTCCACAGGCCGGTCCACACAATCTTAAAAACGTGCAGGTTTTACTATCCTTGTGGACATACACAAACAAAACAAATGTCCATATATTCTTTTCATTCACCTCTGGTCTAGTTTGATTCCTAGCTTTCCAATAAACCTGGCATTGCAAACTATGCCAAAGCACTTTATTTATGATAAACATACATAAAGCCAGAAACAATGCATAAGAACAGAAAAATATATTTAAAACTACCCTGCACAAACTGTTTTAAATACATTTC
Organism: Enteromius afrohamiltoni; assembly: GCA_034779775.1. Lineage (NCBI taxonomy): Eukaryota > Metazoa > Chordata > Actinopteri > Cypriniformes > Cyprinidae > Enteromius > Enteromius afrohamiltoni. Next base: position 13,126,234 of record JAUYWG010000048.1, read on the forward strand.
AAGGCTCATAGCTTCAAGTTTTGTAGCTGTCAGAATGTTGTTACTTAATTCTGTAGCAGCAGTGCTGCCTTCACTTCACTCTCTGCTCATTGGCTGGAAGTCAGCTATGATGTCATCACAGAATGTTATAAGGGCTCTGACAAATAGCCTGGGAGCCACACTTAACGTAACACCGCTCAGCAGAGTGACTGCGTGCGAGAAAAGTGCTCTGGTGACAGAGGAAGAAAGAGCAAAAGTGAGAGAGAAAGAGCGCGAGAGAGAGATAAGCATGTAAGAGAAAGCTGGGGAGGATCTACTTGTTTATAACAAACCTAAAAACCTTAAAAGCATACTGTAACATTTTATGGAAGAAGTGGAGGTGGAAGTCATTTCTGGAGGTTTGTAAAAAAAATATTGCATTATCTTTACATTGAATTGCACTGTTTTCTTTGTTGTTTACTTAGTTATTGCATTTTTAACTGGTTTACCACTCAGTGCACAAGCCTTTGTGTATACTAATTCAGTATATTTCTGCTTTTCCTTGTCAATCTCTTAGGTCATGAATAACACCTCTGCATTTTCAAACCATTCGAGTCTGAATGTCACCCAATTGAACTTTAGCGAAACGCAGATAGTGCTGTTGGGCACACTCATGTCCATTATTGTCCTAGTTATCGTCTTTGGAAATGTTTTGGTGATTACAGCCATTGGCCGCTTCCAACGACTTCAGACTGTCACAAACTGTTTCATTACATCACTTGCGTGTGCAGACCTGGTCATGGGATTGGTGGTGGTACCTTTTGGAGCCATTTACATCATCCTGAAAAAAACTTGGATCTTTGGCAGATTCTGGTGTGATTTCTGGACGGCCACTGATGTTCTGTGTGTCACAGCCAGTATTGAGACGCTCTGTGTCATCGCTCTGGATCGCTACATCGCAATTACATCCCCTTTTCGCTACCAGTCCTTACTGACCAAGAGCAGAGCACGCATCATTGTGCTGTTGGTGTGGGTCATCGCCGGGCTCATTTCCTTCCCACCCATCTACATGAATTTGTGGATTTCCAATAGCACAGAAGCAAAATGGTGCTACGAAAATATCACCTGCTGTGAATTCCACACCAATACCACCTATGCCATCCTCTCATCAATAATCTCGTTCTACTTACCCCTGGTCATCATGATTTTCGTCTACAGCCGTGTCTTCCAGGAGGCAAAGAAGCAGTTGAAGAAAATATACAAAAATGAGGGAAGATTTTATGCTCAGAACAACGGCATAACGCAAGAGGCGGCAAGCAGCCACTGTGAGGCAAGGACCGCAAAAAAGCCCAAGTTCTGCCTTAAGGAACATAAGGCTTTGAAGACTTTGGGCATCATTATGGGTATATTCACACTGTGTTGGCTCCCATTCTTTGTATTAAATGTGGTAGTGAACTTAGCTTCCTTTTCAGAAAATCACCTTAAAGAATTGGATATTGCATTCAAAATCTTAAACTGGATAGGCTATGCTAACTCAGCCTTTAACCCAATGATCTACTGCAGAAGTCCAGAGTTTAGGTACGCTTTCAAGGACATCCTATGCCTTAACAGGTCACATTACCCTAACGTTAGACCAGTCAATGGATATGTATACAGTGGACACAGCTGGCAAAGTGAGCACCGAGGGCGAAGCAAAGGCAGCTCAGAGGACAGTGACCCAGCAGAGAAAGAAGGACGTGTGACAGCAGATAAAACAGACTCTAATGGGAACTGCAGTAAAAACCCAACGAGTGTGTTGTAAATCACTTTGCAAGTTTTGGCCCGTTCCAGTGTGACCTCTGTGTTACGTAAGGACAGGTTAAGCCTCCTCTGGTAAGTGACCAATGGTGGGTGTGCGTTAGAAATAGGGACATTTTTAAACATTTGTTTTCCTCATCTACCTCATTGCTTTCTCTTAGGTTCACTTGCTCTATCAGTTCACTTCACCACTCAAATAGGTTTGTGCACTTAAAAAGTAGTTCCAGCTAAAGAAAGTTTTATCAATTCAGTTTTAAGTGAACGGAAATGCTTGTATTTATTTGTCAGCAATGAAAAAGTCACTTTGAAGTGGTTGTTGGGTAAAGGGACTTCCCCCTCGAGTCATGTTTCTATCATCTTGCATAAAGGAACTGAGTTTCAGTTTTAAAAATTGTTGGCTTGCATTAAATTAACAGATTAAAACATGTACTGCGATCTGAAGCATTTTCGCTGTAACACTAGATACTTGAAAATTAAATCATTCAGTTCAGGCTCACATGCTGTGTGCACAAACATTAAGCATTAGGTTGACTGATGATACATGAAGAAAATGCACCACATAAAAATGTTACACCTGACACAGCTCTGTTCTAACTAGTCTAGAGTACTTCTAAAAATGAATCAATTTTTTTAACTCGGTATAGAAACATTACTTACCACAAAGAAAGAGGAAGAGAAACCACATGTTACTAGCTTTATAAGGAAATTGCTGAATTATATAATTCAGACTTTTGGTCATGTGATAGCTTCAGCTGACCATCCTTAGATAGAAGTCAACAAAAACAAACCATAGCATGCTAATGCACGATATGGCATTTTTACAGTGTAAACTAACTCTCAATCTCTTTTCTAAAATATGTACAGTAACAGAACTTCTCTGGTGGGCTCGTTTTAATCTGCGTTATATCATTTAATTTCCCTCAGCAGTCCAGAACGCTGTCAAATCAAAATTATTCACCCTAGGAATGTCACTTTTCCCAGTACAAGTGAGCAAAGTCCATCAAGCTTCCGTGTAAATCCCTGAGACTCAGTGTTTATCAAAGTCTTTATGTGACTCCCTCTATAAAAAAACAAACAAAAAAAACAAACAAAAATAAATTAGGAGGCATTGGGTTTCCTGTCAGGCTCAGCTAATGCATGCAGCGATTTCTCTGTTGCTCGCTCACTCATATTACTGACACAGGCATTTAATCTAATGTTCCATGCATATCATAAACTGCAAACGTGGTAAAGCGTTTCAGTACTTGTCAGTGTTTGTGAACTATTAATTTAGGGCAAGTGTATCTTTTACTGTGCAGCCTGTTGATGTGGTCGAAAACTGTGAACTTTGCTCTTTAGGATATCTCTTCGTATTAGTTGTGGCTTTTTGTGGTCTTGGTCGATTTTCTGTGCAGAGCAAAATGCTTTGAGCATTTCAAACATTTCTACACGTTTACTTTTCATGGATAAAACGTGGTGATAAAACAATATTTTTGTTTCACTGAAGCATTACATTAAAGTGCAATTTAAAACCAGCTTCTTAGAAGGGTGCACCATAAATCTATCCAAAATTATATAGATCAAAGTATACGTACATGTTGGGCGAAAAAAAAGCAGTGATAAAAAGAATGCTCTGTCACTGTAAACACCAGACTACTAAGCAACAGCATGCGTGTCCTTTTTCAGCAAATGAAAGTGACTGTGACGGTTTGGACAGATTTGTTAACACTGCACCCTTCTGGAAGGATTTTATCTGCATGTAGATCACAGTAATCTCCCTTGTGAAACTATGACCTGTACCACTTTGTGCTAGATGAAATATTTGTGCAGTCTTTGCTTTGATTGTGGCAATGTGATTTACTGTTGTGTTAGAACTTTATATTAATGCCACCTTCTCTGTTGACATGCTTAACCTGTTAAGTGAAGTGTTTACATTCATAAGTGTCTTTCAGTTAGACATGGGTCACAAATTATTGGCATGCAAATTGCACTTTCATTTTAGTAATTAAGCAATTCTCTGGAGTTAATATCACGCTATAGACATCATATTGATGTCACCTTCAGCATTTAATGTGCACCAAGTATTTTTTTTTTCCCTTGGTAAGTTTAACAAGCACATATTTGTAGAGTTATCCCCCAAAAGACATTTTGTTGTGTGAGGGAGGTCTCCTTTCAAGGTGGCCACCTTTTTGAAATCACATGACCAGCCAAATACTACTTATTTTATCTTTATAAGCGCCTATTATTGGAGACTTTTAGTCAAATAATACATTAATCATGAATAACACATATGGCTCTGTAAGGGGATTTATGCATATGCTTTTGCATTATTGCTGCATTAATGCAAATAGGTGTTCAGTATAATACCAGTGAAATATAAACAAAAAAAAATACTTAGTGCACATTATGATCCATCATCTGTGTCTGTACAGTTTAAAAGGGAACAAGACATGTCATAGTCACCTTTTGGTCTTAAAATGTTCTGCTTAATAACCATTTTGGAAAGCATACTTTGCCTGGAAGGAGATTAATTGTCACAATTGTAAGTACAGACACAGTGTGGACGGCCTCTTACTGATGCATGAAAATGTGATTAAAAATGCCCTGAATATTGCTTTACTGATATAAGAGCAGATTTCAAATGGTAGGCAAAAGTTGAAAGAAAGCTTCTCACCCAAAAATTCATGGCATATGTGCTGTACATAATGTTGTTCCAGTTTGATGTTTACTTACATTTCTTTGAGCTACTTTCGCACAAGATTTATCACTGTTTTGTTGAACTACAGTGAAGTTCGTTCAACCATATTTGTCTATATTAGTTATATTTATAAAATACAAGTGTCATGCCATTTGTATTCTGTAATAAATGATGTATTTAATGTATGCCTGGATGTGACAGATTTTTTTTTTTCAGTCTTTAGGAGGAAAGGGAAATTATTCCAGCAAAAATGCTAAACAAAAAGGATAAATCACAGCACAAGAAACAGCAGAAACAGCTTTGGGGTTTGCAAAGCATGATCCTAAAGTGTTTACTAAGCATAGCTGCATACATTTCAAATTCATTTCTGATGCATAAATAGCATTAGTCTGCCAGTGCAAGTGCTTTTGCAGTATTACTCTGTTAAAGTATTAGATCCAGCACCCATCAGCCGCCTTCTCTCTACTCTGTAGGTCATCAGAAGGCATTTCCCTCACCATTGAAGAATAAATCAATCGGTGAATCACCAAGACTATGATTTGTGTCCATCTGTGCTGCGTGGAAAACATCCCCTTAAGAATAACTTCACCCTTTGCATGCGTAGCTGCTACTCAGCCATGTCTATTTCAGTATGGGAATGAGCCCCTGCAGCATGTGATTGGAATAGACTGTGATACTGTAAAATGTTTCCATTCTGAGCAGAGGTTTATTACTATATTAGATTCTATTAGAATTATTTTGCATTCACCTCATATGCCTGGAAACAAAAGTGCAGCCAGGTCACAGTAAATTAGGTGGCATATAAATGTCTAGGTGTTTGGCCACAAATGACCTCTGTAGGCTACAGATATATACAGTATAGGAAGATTGAGGCTGTACGACTGATACATTAAAAAGCCAATGATTCATGACGATATAGTGGTAAATGTTCCCTTGATTGATTGGTTCATATGCCTGCTGTGGCATTCAGGAAAGAGTAAAAAGAAGGAAGAGAGAATAGATTAAATTAATGAAAGGAAAATTAGACATAAATGGACCCACCAGAGAGGAAAATATAGGAAGGGTTTCCATGAAAACCATTAGTCATGGTGAAAAGGCACATGAAGAAATGGATAGATGAATGTGTATGATGAATATGAAAGGATAAAAGTGAAATGTACGCATTCTTATACCTTAAAGTCCTAGTACAATAATAATGCATGTTGTGGTATAATCCTATCTAATGTAACTGAGAGCATCAGGTTACAGTGATCTAACAGTGATCAAATTAATATAT
>JAUYWG010000048.1:13134480-13178984 GCA_034779775.1 Enteromius afrohamiltoni
ACAAATATACTATGTAAAGAAAAACTTTTATTTTGGATGCGATTAATCGCGATTAATCATTTGACAGCACTAATAATTAGCAATAATTATGTATATATAAATACCAACAGATGCATTTATTTATTTTTAAGAAAAATATATTGTAAATATATTTATGTATAATATAAATAATATAATTAATATAAATATACATGTAAATATTTTCTACAAATATGCTGTAATATATACATAATAAATGTGCACAGTACACAAACATATATTATGTAAACAAACACTTTTATTTTGCATGTGATCAGTTGCGATTAATCTTTTGACAGCACTAAATATAATATAATAATAGTTTGGTACTGGTAAATGTTTAGTCATATGAAGAATATATGTTATAGATATGTCAAGAATAAAATTGCTAATACGATAAGAAGAAATAAAATTCTTAATTTGACCATATATTCTCTTTACAAATGTCTAACATTTCAAGTAAATTTATGTGGATGTTTTGATGTTTTAATGGAAAGGAAGACTTTTTTTTTTTTTTTTTGTAGTGATGTACTAGTTCCTTTGCAATTTAACATGCATTGGTTGGTGACCTATATTAGTTTATTTTAAGCTTTTGTGTCACAAACGGTCTTACATTATCTTGAAGCACTAAATGAGGTTTGCTCTAATTAATGTAAGAGGCAGATGGAGCAGTGATCCGGTTTAAACAGGGTACTGCATACAAAATCTATAAAGGAGGATTTGTTTGTCAAAATGGATAATCAATAAGGCTTCCATCTGTGGGGGTTAATAATGAATGACTTACATTAACTTCGTCCCTTTTTTGTTCAAGGTTTTCAAAGTACTTCAAAGAGTGACTAATTTCCGGTCCCTATTGACGTACAGCACAAAGACCTGCTTCACGCACTGCTCTCCACATTTCACAGAAGTGTAATGCTAAGACCCTGCATTTACAGAGAACCATTTGAGCACATGAAAGGAGCGAATAAATGTAGATCCAAATCATCCTATGAGGCATTTAATCTACTCCGCTTTGCTCTTCACGCATTTCAATGACACGTATACACAATGCCTATTAAAATCACTAAAGAACTTTTTTCTCTTGTTTTAAATCAGAGCATTTCAATCAGATGTTTAACACATTAATTCAACGTCATACCGGAATAACAAATCTAATGAATTAAGCCAAAGATGCTATTTTGTGACATGACTGTTTGGCATAGGTTAAAGAACCAAACATTAATCATGCTTATCTTATTACTAAGCCTTTTGTTACCACTTTAGATAAAGCCACAGACTGTCTATACCTGACTAATATAGTCCTCATGAATGTAATATTTTGGCCTTGTGCAACAGGACTGCTATTGTTTATTAGTGTAAATTACTTGCGGCTGTCATCATATGACCGTCTGTTATCCTGGATGTCTGCCCATACTGAAATCTGACCCATCCAGCGCCGAATCCCGATGGTATGTGTCATTCTCTCTCACTCCCTCATCCCTTTCTTGTGTTTACTTCTCAGATACAAGCCCTACAGCTCTGAAATGCAGAATGAATAAATGCCGGGGATTCATTGTCATAAAGCAGTACACAGAGGCCATACATGGTAACAGAAATGGAGACATAAGTGTCTGTGGAATTACTCAAAGAGACACTAAGTGAAGGAGGCTGGCAGGAGGTGTTGCACTGGACTTCTGTTACGTCACGTGGGGATTTATCGCCAGGAGTATCCAGGTTTTGTAATCGCTGCTTTGATGTCCATTGCACTGACTGGAGACACAAAAAACTAAACATTTTCATCCAAAGGAAATGCGCTGTAAACGCTGACATGATTTTTTTTTCAAAAGTCTTTCATATGGTCACAGTAATATTTACATTGCCAAAATTGAAATTTTGAAAAGCATTGTCAAAGCAATTGAAAAGCAAGTCTCATTGCACTTATTAAATTAAGTCCAGAGATGAAAGAAATCGGTTATTATTTTGTTTGTGTGCTAATACAGTATGTGCGCGCACAATTTTACTGCAAACACTTCAAAGATGTTTGGAAATAATAAGATAGATCCCCCAAAAATTATTCATTTACTTCATTTACTGGTCTAGAATGGTGGTTCAAAATGCAGCCAAAAATATATAAAAAAACACTTAAAACACTCTTGTTTTCAGAAAAAAATTGTCAAAACTATGCTAGTTTTTTTTACTTTAGAAAAATAATCTTGTTTTCTGTTTTAACATCCTGCGCAATTTGAAAATCAATATTTTTTAACGTTGCCGTCACATATACAGCTTCAATCATGAGTTTTCTAATTATTTTTTAGCAATACTCACTGGATATTTGAATTCTAAATGGCTGCAAAACAAACCTCAAGCAGCATAATAAAAACATCGCAATACATACTGTACCTGCACCAACGTAATAAATATGTGCCATTGTGACCTATTAAACGTGTTTTGGTGCCACACTCTGGACATTTCACTTTAAAACTGCTGTGCAACATGCCGTAAGGCAGTGGTGCTCAATTTCAGTTCTTGGGTCTCCCTTATTAAACATACCTGATTGAAATAATCAACTCGTTAAGAGAAATTAACTAAACTAATGATTTAATGATCTCATTCAGGGAGACATGTAAAATGTGCAGAGCAGGGGGTCCACAGGCCTGGAATTGAGAACCACTGCAGTAAGGTATATAATTACAGGGTTGCAAAATGTATGTAGAAGAATGTATCAATCTCCAATTTCCTGCAGGTTTTCGATGAGAAGCCGAGCTGGCGTCAGCGCAACCCCAGGATCGTGGCAAGGAGGGGGTCTCCAGCTCAGGAAGCAGCGAAGGCTCCAAAGCGAAAGTCTGCAGGTGCACAGCATTCGTGCCCTCCTATACTGACATAGTGATGAGGTGCACCAGAATGCAATCTCTGCACGCTGATGTTCATTGGCCTTTTCTTTGAAGCTCACAGTCGATTGGTCTCTCATGCGAGTTCCCATATGTAACGTCTCCTCCTTCAGGGAACGTGGGTTACGTTTGTAACCTAGATGTTTTTCTTTAAAATATATATTTTTTTAAAACCACATATAAGAAAAATAGTGGGTTGCAATGACATAGAAAATAATAACAACAGACTTTTCATGTTTGGGTGAACTATCTCTTTAAGAAAAAGAGTTTGAACTAACAAGTTAACTGTGACTTTAGTTTTTCTTCATACTACTGGATGCAGTTCAGTCATTTGATGTTTTACTATTGGATATAATACAGACACTCAGAATCATTGATTCAGAGCAGAACGCTGTTTTCAATTAAACGGCAGACCTTTGCACACGTCTGTTTTTCATAATTTACAGAATCATGTAGGAATGTGAGAGGTAGAGTGATGTCATGGCACAGAAAACAGGTGTTAATGAAGTAATTTATCCAATCTTAGGGTTTTATTTGCCTGGGCAAATGAGACAAGCACAAGAATAGAACAGTCCCAGATGGGCTGTTGAATGGTCTTCCAATGATAACATCTTGAAATTTCAATTTTCATTTCACTTTCAGTGTAGCTTGCAACAACACTCTTACACATAAAGGTACCTCAATGGCTCAATAGTAGCATCTTATGTTTTATTAAAGAACCTATTACAAAGAATTGGATCTATAATATTGGATCTGTATAATAAACTACTTTGCTGTTTTTTATAAAATTAACTACTATACTAGGACAGCTGTAACTTTTGTTTGATTGTTTTTTGTTTTAAATAAAATAAATACATTGTCAACATTTAAGAAAAGCGTGTATGAGCTACATTATAAAACTTGGTAACACCTCACAATACGGCTCATGAGTTAACATTAATTAACTACATTAGTTAACATGAACTAAGAATGAACAATAACGTCTACAGCCTTCTTAGTTAATGTCAATTTTTAGCATTTACTAATGCATTATTAAAATCACAACTTTTGTTAGCATTAGTTAATGCACTGTGAAATAACATGAATAAACAATTAACAACTGTATTTTTATTAACTAACATTAAAAAAGATTAATAAAGAGTAAAAATTGTAGTGCTCATTGATTGTTTATGAAAACTAATACATTAACTAATGTTAACAAATGACACCTTATTGTAAAGTGTTTTCTAAAATGTATTATGAAAAAAGACCAAAAAAGCATGGCATTGATGCCTAAAACACCCATAGGCCGTGTGGCGGGAACCGATCAGCGTTGCCCTGAAAACCGAAATTCTCGCCCGGCTGGGACTGTCGTCAACCACGGCTGCCCAAATGTTCCATGACTGGGAGTTCAAGCTACGAGTGCCAGCCCGTGCCCAAGCCACCGAACTTCTTCGGTTAGCCGAACACTGGCTCCTAGAGGGTATCCCGGATGCAATGAGAGCATGAGAGGTCCTCGCACGGTCGGCGAGCTGGTGGAGGCCATCGAGTTGGTGGACGCAGCGTTTCACCAGGACCAAGGGAATTGGCCCACACACATCCGATGGCGGGACATCTCGAGGCGGCCAACACCGCCCAACGGATCCGAGATTTCACTGGCCCGGCCTGGAGGCCGAGGTGAAGCGGTTTTGTGCCTCCTGTCCCCGTTGCCAACTAACAACGGCAAATAAACCTCCCCCCAGCCCTCTGATTCCTCTGCCCATCATCGGGGTGCCCTTCGAGCGGATCGGTATGGATCTCGTGGGGCCGCTGCCAAAGTCCAGCCGGGGTCATGAGCACATCCTGGTAATAGTCGACTACGCGACTCGGTACCCTGAAGCCATCCCTCTTCGCAAGGCAAACTCAAAAGCCATCACTCAAGAGTTGTTCTTGCTAGTCGCGTAGGAATCCCATCTGAGACCCCCTTCATGTCCCGGCTAATGGCAGACCTGTGCCGGCTGCTGAAAGTCGAACAAATCCGGACATCAGTCTACCATCCCCAGACCGATGGGCTAGTGGAGCGGTTCAACAAAACCCTTAAGCAGATGCTTCGGCGGGTGGCGGCCGAGGATCGCAAAGACTGGGACCAGCTCATTCCCTATGTCCTCTTTGGAATCAGAGAAGTACCCCAAGCATCAAAAGGCTTCACCCCATTCAAGCCGCCAACCCCGAGGACTCCTCGACATCGCCAGAGAGGCCTGGGAACAGCAGCTGGCACCCCACCGCACCGTCGCTATGCATGTTCGTGCCGTGAGAAGATAGATCGGGTCATGCCATTAGTCCGGGAATACCTGGTCCAAGCCCAGCAAGCCCAGGAGCGCCACTACAACCAGGCAGCCCAACCGCGGGAGTTCCAACCGGGCGATCGAGTGATGTTCCTGGTCCCCAATTCCGCCTGCAAATTCCTGGCCCAATGGCAAGGGCCCTACACAGTAGAGGAAAGGATAGGCCCAGTCAATTATCGCGTGCGGCAACCAGGCCAAAGACATGTCACCCAGATCTATCACATAAACCTATTGAAGCGATGGGTAGGCGTTCAGCATCGCCCTGGCAACAGACAACAACCAGCTGGAACTCATTTGCCCGGGCCAATCTTTCACGGCAGGACGTATATAAAAGCAGCACACAAACCAGGAAGTTGGAGCAACGACCCCATTCTGTTTTGCATGAGTGACTTACCTTTACTCTCTTACAGACGAGACGCCGTGAACGAGACGCCCGGGCCACCGAGGATCACTGGAGCACCGTTCACCGTCACCTGGGAGAAAAGAAGAAGGATCGCACTCACATTGGAGCACCGCCACCGTCACCAGCACCAACTTGTTTCACTTACCAATATTGTAAATAAATCCACCCTTCGGGGGTTTGTGTTCACCGTCATCCACTGTCTGGTCTGGTTCTCTAGCGCCACGGTTCAAAGCCTATATAGATTTCTAAAAATCGGTGTGTGTGTGTGTGAGAGAGAGAGTTAAAAGTTAATTAGCATGCATGCAAAAAGCAGTAGCATGTTCTTGTTTTGTGGTCCAACAACATTTTAACGCTTCATTAACAGAACTACAGTAATGTCTTTGTTGGGGTTGTATGATATTAATTCAGCAAGAAACAATCAATAGGAAATCCCAGGGTGACGCAAGCAAGGAGGCCAGAGAACACACGCCAAATTAGAGGTGTCAGCCCTTCCTGAACATAACCAGTTAGCGTGTAACACCTTATAAGGGGTATAAAATCGAACCCATCACCTTCCACACACAAACAATCAGCTGCACTGCAAACCTCATCTGCAGATGATAAAACAAGATGAGGTCTATAGCTTATTATAATGAGCGCTAAATGAACTTAAAAGCAAGAGGTCACCATTAAGATGTAATTAGCATCCTCCCGGCAGCCATTACAAGAAACGATGCTGATTTCCCCCAGGAATCAACAGCCATTCAGCGTGTTACTAAAATGTTTTTCCTCCTTTATCTACTCCAGTTCATTAGAAGCAGACTGTGACAAATTCTTTGTTCTCTCACAAATATTTTAACGGTTCCCTCAATTTTTTTTATTAAAAACATTCTAATAAAATCACAGAGTGCATGTTCTCTTTTTTTCCGTGGAAATGAACTGATCCACAGCTAAAGGTAATGCTTGGTGTATCTCTGGCTGTGGTTTATGGGATGAGACAGTCCTGGCATACAGTGATAAGAGGCACGCCACACTAATATGAAGTAAGAGATTTATTGGAAACCAACCACGGCTCATTAGAGGAGAACCTGTCTCCAGAGCTTTATTTGAAGTCTTTAACTTAGTATACCAGTCCATGACACCTCACCAAAATACTTGCTGCAGTGAAACCTGACTGTTTTCTGAGCATGTTTGAGCTTAGTGAAGACAGTCAGTAATGTGATTTAACTATAGCCCTATTTTTTGTACTGGTCAAAAGTTAGGAATAGGCCTAATTATGATTTTATTTTATGTTGTTGAAAGAAGTCTCTTATGTGCACCAAAGCTTAATCAAAGATACGGTAAAAAACAGTAACATTGTGAAATATTAATATATAATATTAGGCAGCAAAACAACAATTTTCAACAATGAGAACCATAAATGAGGATCAATGATAACTAAGCACCAAAACAGCATATTAAAATGATTTCATGTAAAAGTGCTGAAAATGATGCTTTGCCATCACAGGAATACATTACAATTGAAAATACTGTATATTGCAACAGAAAACTGTTCTTATAAATTGTTATATTGCAATTGCAGTCTTGGTAAGCATAATGTTAAAAATTTGAAATTTTGATCAGTAGTGAATATTCAGCTGCAGAATGCGTTTTTGATGCTGGCTCTTGGATTCAGCACACAACACTAGCGTGGTTGCAATTCAGCCTTTTATTCAGTTGGGCAACCAATTCACTCTGCATGTTGTATGTGCCAGGTCGAAATGACTCCCATCCACTAAAACAATTACTGAGAGAAAGTTTTCATACAGCACAGTGAGTGCTGATAATTTGAGGTGTTTGAGAACAAACGACCTGCATTGTGGTTTCAAAGCTCATACGGTGTAGGAGTTGGACCTTACACTGCATTACAGTGGGAGAAAGCACAGAAATTCATTAAGAACTTAATGTTCGTATTAATTTGAAGCCTCCTGATGAAAAGCACTTTTTAACCAAGTCCCTTCAGAAACCTTTTAGCCCTCTCTCTGTGCCTGGAATACATTATCTGTTGGCTAAAACGATGAAAATATGATATTTACCAGGGTTGGTTAGCCACGTACTCATTAGGAAATATAACAAAAAGGATGTCTTTAATTAAACGAGACAAGGCAAACTGGGATGTTTCATGACTTTACAAAGGATTGCTAAGGTAATTAGGTTTCAGTGCAATTTGAGACCAATGCATGCTTAAATTACATATATAATATGAATTTCTCACATTTTATAAATGGCAGTTGTGGATTTTATCATGCATGTCAAAAAATCAACTTTTAGTTGAATATGTAATGCTTCAAAAAATAAAAGGTGTACACAAGAATCATTCATTCATACTACTGTAAAACCATATCAGTACAGCATCAAAAACGTCAAATGCAGTGAATATTAAGATTGCACAGGCTGACTAATACTGCAGAGGTGACATAAAAGCATTCAGAGTAGTAATGTTATGAAATTGATGGTTTAAACTGCATTTGATACTGGGCTGAAGTGGGCTGTCGTTTACATTAGCCTACCACAGAATTTCAATTAGACACACAGCCATGCATCTTAGTGCAGCCTCAGCTATGTGCAGACACGATTCAAACAAACATTAACACCCAAATGGACATCACTGTGGTCCCATAAAAATAAATAAAGAAGCTTTAACACAGCGGTGTATAAAGGCATGTGATATCTTATGTTCAAAACATAGCCACAAAACCTAAAGCTGACGTAGGGGATTTAAATGCAGGCATCAGCCACGTTGTATTTCTATTAATAGACCAGAGAGAGATGCTTCTTTAGAAAACAAAGTCTGGAAAAATAAAGTGAATTAATTAAACCACTCACGGTGAAGCAGGCGTCTGTATGAATCACCAGGAACGAACAAAATTACTAATTAGACACATTCACTGACTGAATGATAGTTTACACTATTAATGACAGCAGTAAAAACGGTAGTAATTATAGTACTAAGGGAAAAGGAAGGATGATCGATTAACACAAGTATCCATAGGAAGTAATTAAAAGGAACTTCACGTTGAATTAACCTGAAGGACGTTATTGGAATCAACGGCTCAGCTCTCTATCATCCTAACCAATATTTCCCTCTAGTGGAGGTTAATATTAGTACAACACAACTTTTATTTTGAGTGCGTTTTGAGTATTTCAAACAGTTTTGGAGGTGACGCAAATGTAAGTTACTATACCGTACACATTTACAAGTTCTCTATGAAAACGTTTTATAGGCATTTCAAGCAGATTTATATGTGTACGAATTAATAAGGCCTACTATGCTGCGAGGCCGTCTGTGAGAGTGTTTAAAGTTAAGATGGTGATTAATGGTTTGGTTTGACGTTTAAGTAATTCGTTTCAAGAGACATGTTACCTAAATACATACAGACTGTGGGTCTACAGTAACTGATATTGAGCATTAAGTCAGTAGTTAAGATTAAAAATTGCACTGCTTTTTGTGATCATGCACATGCCATAGAATCAGTATTTTGTCAATAGACTTTAGCAAAATTTAGGTTTTAATTAAGAAAACGTATTAAGGGCCCTCGGGGAGGGTAGTCAGAAAATAACAATAATAATAATAATAATATTTACAGATATACAAATTCATTTACAATTATGCAATTTCTTTAAATTCACGTTGGAACTCCAATAAAAATATATTATAGAATTTTCAAAATTTGACATAAAGGAACGAAAAAGTGTCTTATCGCAGTTCTTAAATTTTCCAGTCATAAAATTGCATCTGATTCACAATACTTCCTTCAAACCGCTTGTCTCTGGATTGGTTTGATCGGGAGGCCCTGTGTCCGTTTTCTCAGATGTGTTAGTATTCGGGTCGTCTATGTGCTCAGAGACTGCATTGATTGTGAGGCTGGTGTTGGTCATACTGGACTCGGTCAGAGTACTAGTGCCACTGCTGGAGTCTGACTGATCTTTGATGTGAGTGTCAGGCTCTGCCTCAGCTGGGTCCTGATGTGTTTCTTCTGTGTCACTAGAGTCTGTGTCTCCTGCTAGTTCCTTTCTCAAACTCTGTGCTCTTTCCATGTAGCATTTACTCAGTTCGGCATCGGGTATGTAGTTGGCATGGATCTCTGCAAGCTTCATGTAGATTATGTACAGTGTGCTTAGGCTCTCTTTGTCTTCCAGAGCTGCCGCCAGGGCTAAGTGGAAGTAGCCCATGGCATCGAATGCATCCTAAGGCAGAACAAATAAACATAACATTCTTCAACATTTACTCTGTATGATGCCCTTAAATTTATTTTTTGGGTACTTTAGGCTTTCTCACTGATAATTTTGCACAATTTGTTTTTATGTGTACAGAAAGATTGTCAGAAAGGGTACAAATCAGATTTAAGTTTTTAAACAAAAATACATGTATATGCAGAGGTGAGAGCATAATGTTTCATTTTTGCATATGGAAACATGTTGCGCACTTATGTTCAAAGAGTCTCACCTTTAATCTGTATAGGGTCAGATCGGCCAGTCTGCAGTACACTTTAACATAGTACCGAATTTCAATAGCATGTTCAAGTGCACTGGGGCAGAGTGAGAGAGACTTAAGGTAGTAGTTCTCAGCCATCTCATACTTCCCCAAAGAGAAGTACACTGATGCAAGACGATGGAAGGACACTCTCTCATTCAGAGGGACACCTGTAAGAAATACACATAGCACTTAGTAATAACTTTGTCAGGTTATTGCTTTTCCATCAGGGAGCAAGTTATATCAATACAAAATTTTATTGAATAAAGTATAACATTCAATGGAGATGCAGGAACATGTTTTTGACAAGCTTACACATTTTATGTTGAATTGCATGCATTATGTAGTTCTTCAAATTATTCATGCTGTAAAGGACATGTGTCTCCAGCAGGGGGCAACACAGGATTTTTATAGAAAAAGGTGCAGTCAAACTGGCTTTTATTATTATCAATAATAAAAGTATTAATTTTACATAACTCACAGTTAAACTTCACTGAACAGTAAATTATTGGCTTTAAATTTTCAGGGTTAACTACAGCTTTTTTTGAAAGTGAGGAGTATAAAGGTCTTACCAGTTGTGGCGCTGACCTGCACTGCGAGTGTGCCGTATTGTAGTGCCTCATCGTACTGCTTCTGCTTCATCAGGAGCTCTGTGAGTTTGCTCAATAGCCTGAACTCTGAGTGCACATCCTTTATGCTGCGTGCAAATGGCAAACTCCCATCCTTTTGTTGTGCAAAAACACAGCAGATATATTCAGATGAACAACATGTGATTCAGCATGGATTCCTTAACTGCCTTGGTAATATTAATTGTATACCCAAGGTGAGGCCTACCCTGTAATATGGTAGTGCAGCCAGTTGATTTCTGTGGCCTTTGAAGAAGACATCTCCTGCTTCTTCATAAATACTCATAGCAAAGCTTGGGTCTGTCATCCTCAGGGCTGTCTTCACTGCAGCCTGTAGACAGTTGTTTAGTTATAGTTGTAGTTAAGTTATAGCCATAACAGCCATAACATGTATATAACATAGTAATAAACTCCTTTATTCTCACTTTAAATTATGTGGCCTTAACTACTATCTACTTACTTAATCAAAATTAATCAGTTGATACATTGTAGTTAGTGTCTACATATGTTTTTCATTGTTGTTATATTTTAAAAATACCTGCATGTTATTAGACCCTAACCCACCCATGAACTTACTCATACCATCAAACCCATCCCTAACCTTACCGAATATCCCACCTCAAAATATAAACACCATATATCAACAACACATACATTTTCATATAGTGAATATGGCCACCTAATTCTTTTACCACAGTCTAAAATTTAAATCAATTGGTGGAAAATCTTTCTAAGTGGATATGCAAAAATGATAACACTAATAAATAATTAACTAACTCCTTTTGCAATACCCTGCTTTGTTATTTTTTTTGTCTTACCTGTAGGTACATGTCAGCCAGTTCATCTTCATGGATAAGATAGTAGATACGACCCACTTGTAGCCACGTCTCAGACTCTTCCTGTCTTTTCCCCAGGTCTATGGAGATCCTTAAGCTTTGCTTTGAATAATCAAGAGACTTCCTTGATGACCTGCAAGTTATTTTTTTTAACAAATCATACTTTAATTTGCTGTTTCATTGAATCAAGTGTCAAAGTATTGGAAATAATGCTTAGAATTGCTCTTACTTCTCAGTGTTGAGTGAAAGATAGAGGTTGCTGAGAAGCTCCAGGTACTCTCCTTCCAGCTGTTTATTCTTTAGCATTCTGCACAGCCCCACACAGTGCTCATAGTAAACAATACACTGTCCATATAGCAGCAAGTCAGCGTAATGCCGACTTAGAACTTTTGCCACAACCATTTGACCTGCATTTAAAAGGAAGTTTTTTTTTTATTTTTGCTCTGTAAATTAAATATTGTGACATACAGAAAGTTTAAATCAATTAGGTGATCCCAAAAAGCAGTTTGAGTCACTTTCTGATTTGAATTGTATTAGATATAAAATTCAAACATCTTTAAACAAATGATTATGGGCATTTTTTCAGGACTAAGTTCACCTTTGAGTGAACTTGTTTAATTAATTATAACCAGTTGGTTTTAGGATCATAATTATGATTAATATTATATTAATAAATAAACATGTTAAAGTGTTCAACATTTAGAACTGTAATTTTATAGTCATTATTTTGTGAATTGTTTCAATTGATAAGTATTTTTGTGCTATGGGCCTATTCATTTTAAATAAATACCACTTATTTTGATATTTTGTTATAGAATGCACATATAATTAGACATTTTTAATTGTAGCTTAAGTGTCCAAATATTTTTATGGGCCACTTTAGGTATCAGGTGTAGATACAACCATTCATGATGCGATCCAGAAAAGTCAAATCATGTAATACTTACTGTGCAAATTGTTGGCACTAATAGCAATAAGGAGGCCCATCTCATAGCATAGTCGGACATCCTGGCTCCCTCCCTTATCCTTGTAGCTCCTGCCGAGCCATAGCAAAGCCTGGACATGTTCTTGATCTGCGGGACTCTCTGAGAGAAACTGGAATAGGTGCAGGGAACTGAGCAAGAAGCACTCTGCTAGGCCTGAAGCCCCAACAGATAGAGACAAGCAGCCCAAGTTAGCCAATGCTAGTGCTTCATTACGCTTGTTTCCATTCTCTCTAGAGATCTGCAGAGCACAGTAAAAGTTTCTTGTTGCCTCCTGGATTCTACCCTGTTTGCGGAGGCATAGTGCTAGAAGGTTGTAGACAACACCACGCTGTGTCGGGCTGTCTGTTTTATCCAAAGATTTAAGCATAGGTTGCAGAGTATTCTGAGCTTGCATGGGTTCCTCTGTTAAAACCAATAGCCAGGCCAACAGAACGGATGCCTCAAAGCCCTCCTCTTCATTAACTTGACTTCCAGTCTCTGCTGCTTGTTGGGCAAAAGGCACGGCCTTCTCTAAAGCTCCATGCTGCTGGTAAACACAAACCAGGCTCAGACACAGGTCCCTCTGGGTCTTCAAGTCTTCTCCTTGACTAGCTATTGACAAGGCCTGCTGAAGGTAGACCACCACCTGTGCAGGAAGCAGTGAAGTACTTTCCTTCCAGTGAGGATTAAGCCTGACTGAGTTTTTGATAAAGAGTTCAATTTTCTGGAATGCATCATCCAAGGAATGCTCTAGCCCTGAGTCTAAACTTAAAGAAGCTAGTGTGAGGTAGGGCAAATACTTTTTATGATAAAGCCTGCATAACATCCAGTTGAGATCAACAGGGGCAACTGGCCTCCCTTCTTCTGCAGACATAGTTATGGTAAGGAACTGAAGTCTCTCTGCAAAAGGTAAAGCATCCTCTATTTTTCTCAGACGGAGAAAGAGAAAGAGAGAGAGGTAGCATGTCCGTGCTTCTAAGTGCTTGTCTTTTTCAATTATGGCTTTGCGCATGATTGGTTTGAGCAGCTCAAACTCATCCACAGAGCAGAAGTTGTGACAAGGAAGGCAAATAATTAGAGCACTTGCCTTCTCTAGTGAGAATGGTAACTTGTCCATCATCTTCTGTTTGAGGTAAACGGCGGTGAGATTGGTATACAAGGCAATTAGAAGAGGCTTGTCATCAAAACCATTTACAGGGACCTTAAGAGCCTCCTCAAAGTACACTCGTGCTTGTGAGTACTTCAGTTTCTTGGCACATAGCCGTCCAAGAAGGAAGCAGGCCCGTCGGTGGGCCCAAAGCATCCTGGCTTTCTTAGCTCCTTCTCGCAGGTTTTCCAGATGTTGAAGCACCTCGTCCTCTGAAAGGTCATGGAAGAATGTGTCCAGGAAAGAGTAGGAGAGGTCGTAAAGAGTTTGAAATGTGTCCTGGAAATGTTCCACATTTAGGAGAGTCAGGATTGGGTCACATCTCTCGGCTTCATCAGCCTCCCAGATACCCTCATCCATGAAATTTGGAGGGTCTTCCTCATATTCATCCATTTCTCGAAAGGTGTCTTCCAGGCTGAAGGAGAAGACCTCAGAGTCCCGGTCCAGATGATTCCGAGAGGCACAGAATGATTGCCGTGGGGACGAGTGGTAAGGAGTTGCATCACTTTTCTCAGATATGGTGCTCTTTCTTTGATCCACTGTAGATTTCAGCTCTGCAGATTACACAAGGAGTAAATGTCAGAATTGGTGATTGTACACAGAGCTGCAAAGGGGTGGAACATTTCCAAATGAAAGATTGGAAAATTCTGAAGATTTTTTTAAATGTCTTGAGTGTTTCCAAAATTTACTGATAATGTTCCACCTTTTTGCAACCCTAATTGACAATATATAGATTAAAAATGATTAATTATGCAATGAAAGAGAAGGAAAATAAATGTGGAATGAGATTTTTAATTGTTAATTCCATACAGCCGGAAGTTGTAGTATAAAACATGAATATTTAAAGAATGTAGCAACATTTCAAAAGAAGAGCCTTAAAAAGGGGTTTACCTGACTTTGGATGATTTCTTATGTAAGTGAAATCAGAGTCATCAAGTCTATCTGCATTGTAAAAGAGTAAGAACATTAATATTCAGCCATCGTTTTCTTACCTTAATATCCACAACCCAACCTTTAATTAAATTCTTTCTTAAACATGAACTATATTTATTTAAACATCATTTGGGATCTCCCAGTGAAATAATCTCTTACCCAGTCTATAAACAGTGCTTATGTCTGTGGAGAAAAGATTTGCCAGCACATCAGAATGACAGGGCTCAAAGCAGGGGTTAAGTTTAGACAGGGCCGCCCTTTCCTCCTCACTGAGAAAGACCAATTGTCCATCGCTGTGCAAAGCCAACAAAGACAACATTATCAGCCACATGACTCCCGATCGGATAGCTTCATCACATCATCACATAACTCCACTATCCCCCCTTCCAACACCCTCATCACCCACTGCTAGACAGAGGCACATTCACAAAGGTCAACAGAATAAAATAGTGTTTGCCAGCTGGTTGATTTCAATTGGTATGTCAGTATCGTCGAGAGGCACATTAGATAAATGGTTTTTACAAAATAAAGAGAAGGTCATTCATTTTAGCACATGCTAAATCTATGAATATAAATAGTTGAACAGTTTACTTACAGGGGCTCGATACTCTGAGGTTTTACACTGGCCTTGTGAACAAATCCTATCTCTCCACTGATAAGGTGTCTTCCTATGAACATGTTTAGAGTATTGAAAAGAAATCCCTCAATCTTGATTATGTCTCCCTTGCAAAAGTGCAACTCATCTTTAACCACTGGGTAATGGTCCACTACTGCTACACAAGTCCCCACCACTGAAAGGGAAGCAAAAATTCAATTTTAAATTGGAATATTATTAACACTTTATTTTTTATTTATTTTTGCAATATAATCAGCATGCATATTGTGCATGTTTTATGTTTTGGGGCAATAATTAGTATTTTAAATTTTATGACTTAGCCCCAACTGTAAGCTAGATATTTAAATGCAGGGACACATTCATTTTTGTGATATATTACAGTATGCCACAAATTCTGTTGACTGAGTTTAACTTGTACCGGATTCTAAATTTTCAATGGAAAGTTGGTTTCCTAGATACTTAGTATCTAGAATCTCACCAGCAGGATGATTGAAGAGGCCCTCTGTAACTAGAATCCCTCCTGCATTTCCAGGATATTTCTTAAGGAACCACCTAGAAAGTAAAAAAACACTCTTTGTAAAGGGATAGCCTGAAACTGTGTGTTTCTTTAATGAGAACAAGTGTAGAACAGAAGTAGTCAGGCATGCAAATCTGTTGTTACAATTCTTCACAACTCGCAAAAAACAGTGTCACTTACTGATAAAATGGATAGGGCAGAGGCTGCATATCATGCACAGGCACTAGACCATGTTGGCCCGTGGACAGCAACGTACCCTCCCACAAAGCCTCTTGTCCTATGTCTTTAACCATCACCAGGTCATTCCTCTTGTAGGTCAGCTCCCCTTCCTCCTCTTTGCAATCACTGTTGTATAAAGTCTTGGCAAAAAATGCACCTAAAACAATAATGAAAATATTTATTTCCCTATGTACAGTGTACACCTTCAGAAAAAATGGTACACAAGCTGTCACTGGGGTGGCATTCTTTTAAAATGTACTTTTAAAGTATTATTACAGTATGCATCCTTTGGAGCAAATAATGCACGAAGGTGTAGCTTTTGAAAAGTTGCTGCCCCAGTGACAACTTTTGTATCTCTTTTTCTCCTGAAAGTGTTCTAAAAGGAATAGTTCATCCAAAAATGAAAATTCTGTCATCATTTACTCACCCTTTAGTAGTTCCAAGGCTGTATGAATTTCTTTGTTGTACCAAACACAAAGGGAGATATTTTGAGGAATAGTAGTGATCAGTAAAAGTAATCAGGCTGTTTTGGTTACCAATAGTACATTTTGACAATAGTACGAAAAAAATTACTATGGAAGTCAATGTTGACCAAAACAGCTTTGTTACACGTTTTTTAAAAGATATCTTTCTTTGTGTTCGGCAGAACAAAGAAATCCATAAAGATTTGGAACAACTTGAGGGTACTTTAAATGTCAAAATAGAAAAGTTTGTCCCATGAATGTTTTTAAAGATTATGTCTTCCTTGGGGCTGTGGCCTTAAAACGAGAACTTACAGAAAAATGTATTATATTGGATAAATACTACAAATATGAACATCCAGGAGAGACTTGGTATGAATGAGGTGGTTACACTATAACAAATTTCTTAGAAGCAGGATATTTTGTATGCAAGCAAACTCCAGGAAATATTGAGACATTACAAAAATCTCCTCTTCTTGAAAATAATACTGCAGTCTGTTCACATTTTTACTCAATCTTGTTTTCAGCTTACAGTACTGTATGTGACTTCTGAATTGATTATATGTTTTAAAAGTGGACTTTAGAACAGAGCCTAGAGATGTGTAGAGATTGCTCTGTCAATTTGTAAGTTAAGTGTATGTTTGCAAGTGATTTTTGTTAATGGTTGAGAAATCAAGGCTTGTTACCTTCCTGTAGCAGAAGCCCTAAATAAAGAGTAGCCAAGTGGTCTTCATCCACTGTTACAGAGATCTCCACATCACTTAGCAATGCAGGGTCCAGCCAGAACGACTGGTCACAGAGAAAGTTCTCAAGACATCTTGCGACATATCCTAGAATATAACAGCAAAACCTGTTAAGCTAGAAGTATTTTTTTGTGTAGAAGTGCCAGAAAGGCAGTAGTAGTTCCATTGGCACCTACCGAGTGCTAGGTAAGTAGAAAACTTCCAAATTTCCTCCACAGTCTTAAAGGTGATGACAAAGCTGTCTTTCTCTGCATGAACAGACACAAGTCTCGCAGACAGATCCTGTGTGGATAGTATCAGCAGTCACTTAAAGAATATTGAAATACAATCAATTGTAATACAGTAAGTTCATCAGTGGTGCCAGTGTATGTTTAGCGAGAATACTTCTTTCTGACCTTGAAGAGCTGCACAACATCCTGGCTGTTGCTTTCTACTACTCTGAGTCTGGTCCGTAAAGCCTCCTGAAGCTCACCATCAGGTGCTACACAAGATCGTCGCTTCCCGCTAAACAACAAAACAACATCTCCAAAAAGCAAAAGGGAATGAAGTTAAGTATCCACCACAAAGAAACCAATATCAATGACATTACCACAGGACTGCTTTAGCGATGTAGGGTGTGATTTATTGCTGGCCATCATCACAGTTGTAGTATGCTTAGCCAATATGATTTTTTTGCAGGAACAGCACTATGAGCGACCACATCACTAAAGGCATACCATTAGGGCGAGTGTACACATTAAGGAAGTCTGGCATTAGTTGTGAGAGTGTACTGAAAAAGTGTAGCCATTAAAGGCCATTAGAGGCCATTATTTCCACGCAGGTCTACAGGACACAGAGATCCATGCAGCAGATACCTGGAGAGAAGCGTTCTCCTGCTGAAGATACTGTGCTGCTTCCGCTGATTGTTTCCTTCCTCCTCCAGTAAATCTCTCTGCTTATTCTTTCTGCCTCCACCTCATCCCCGGCCTCAGCTTCCTCATCTCCAATGGCAAAACAAAGGAAACTGAAGTCAACACAGCTATACAGAAAATGACTGCATTTGGTATGTGTTTCAGTGAATTTAAATAGTGCCTCATAACTACCATACTGTATAATTAAGTTCATGCTCATTCTGTAAACTTACAGAAAAGCGACATCGAATGACTGAAGAAGGATAAGACTAATTAATTAAGGACAAGTATAAGGTTCCCTTTGCCGGTATGCACTTCCCATATTTATATATGTGTGGTCATCACCATATACAATTGTTCCTTATTCAAAAACGTGATACAGTTGGTACTAATTAGCATGTTTGGAAATATAAAAATATCCAAGCTGTGTTTACAATCTCATAAAGTTGCGGACATAAACAGGAAGTGCAAGCCATATCATAATGGCTCTATAAATATCAGCCAGATGGCTTAAATAATAGCTTCTTCCTCATCTCCGGGTGGGTATGACCATCCCAGATTTGCATTGAATAGAGAGGATGTTTCAAATAGTTAGTATAATTTGTTAAACACACACAAAAAAAAACATTTACAATAGAATAATGTAAAACACTATAGTGCTATGGACTTCTGAAACACTCATGCTTGAGTCAAGAAATCGTCTTACCAGCTGTCATGGTGTCATTTGGAGAAAAGAGCTCACTCACGGCTGCTAAAGCGTATGGAGGGTCATTCCATAAGGCATCAAACTCAGCGGGTGATATCGCTATTGAAAGGGAGGGTGATGTTTAGGGGAGCGTTGTTAAATGAGCTATATGACAAGCTGAAGCTTTTAGGGTAATTGCTTAATCAAACTGAAGCTGAATGCATAGCAAGACAGAATCACAGCCTTCAAATAAAAGCATGTGCAAACCAGAACAAAATCTAAGAGAGGGAGTATGAGCATGCAAACATGATAAAACAGTATTAGCCCTCGTACTGAATTGGTCTGACACTTGCATTACAAATCCTTTCAAATTGATACAGTCTTCTGTCATGACAGGACAGTATTTGCTAGTTATTAGTCAACAGATCTGAAATCACACAAGCAGCAAAACAATAAACCAGTAACTCACACAGCGACAACAGTACATACCGTAATTAGTCACAATAGGCAATCAGAGCATTACGCACAAAAACAAGGCACACAGACTGCCACCTAAGGGAAGTTCACATCCTGCATTACCTTCATGGGTAAATCTATTACCCATGACTGACAGAAACACTGTGATGTCTCCCTGTGAAAGTTACTCTTTCTTCTCATGGCAAAAATCTATGAAAGCCAGGGTAGGACCAACCTGAAAACAAGAAGCAGTTTCTGAGGCACGGAATTGGACAGCAGCAGCAGCATGCCATGATGTACACAGCCAGCTTCAAACTCAGGTTCACTAGTGCCCGCTTGACGATAGATCCACTTATCGATGGAGTCACTCCTCTCCCTCTCTCTCTTCCTTTCCATTTTCCTCTCCTGCATGAACTGCACTCTCCCTACTGCTCATTTCTAACTTCCATCTATTCCGTACTCTCCCCTTTCCTCTCTACGTCCACTTGGCAGATAAGTGAAGCACTCTGAAACACTGCTGGCATGTTTGTGTGGGCTGGTCAGTGCCTCTCTGTGCCAGGGGTTCTTGTGGAAAGTGAGAGCAGCAGCATTCTCACATCGCTGGCATTCGGGGACAAAAGGCCTACTGAATAAAGGGCATTGCTCATAGCACGTAAACACACATTATTCTTTTATTTACTGAAACAAAACTTCGCTTTTGTACTAGATGTTGTAATATAGGGGTGGTAGCTTGAGGTTGCCCATTCTAACATGTCTGGCTCCAAGAAAAAGTGCAGCACTCTTTAGGTTTAGGTTTCTATCAGTGCAAAAATAGACTCAATGTAATGAGGGGTCAATACTACTCAGTCATAATGATTTGAAGGTATTGTTTATTTAACAGAATCAATAAATAAATATGTACCAAAGTTGTTTATTATCAGAGAACATAAGGCCATTCTTCATGACAAACTTGCTACCTGTTCTGTTCAAATAGTCTGTAAGATTTTTAAATGAAGAATAAATCAGAATTTGGCAAATGTTAACATCATCTGATGTTGAGAGGATGAATTACCAATTCATCATTTTATGCCCCTTTCACTACTTCCTTTAATTTTACTTTACTGGTCTTCTGGTTGAGAACCACTGATTTTTAGGGGAAATGTATTGACTGAGCAATACTCCGGCTATTTGGTTTCAATTTTCAATAAGAAGTCTTTTTTTAATGTACTGTCTGATTGTTTAAACTACAGTGAGTGTGTTTCCCTGTCACCATTACTGTCTCTGTCTCAGGCTTAACAAAGAGGGTATTTGTCTATACAGAATAATCTTGCTCATCTGTTTTTTTTAAAGAGAGAATGCAGTCAGATTCTAATTGAATCTGTGGAGATCTTGTGAGCAGCTGTAAACAGCCAGGAGGCATTTCTCAGCATAACTCTTAGCCTACACAGCATCTCTTCAACACTACAATCGAGTGTTTTGCTGTGGGAATACCCAGTGTGTGAATTATACACTGACTATACTTCTTAAGGACATTTCTTTCCTGGTATACTTCCTCTTTATGATAATCTCTTAAAATAAAAGTACAAAATACATTTGAATGCAATTTCTTTTTGTAAATGTTTGATTATTGGCAGGTGAAAATTTGGGCTAACTTGTCAAAACAACACCAAAGCACTTATTTGTGCAGATGTTAATGCTAACAACTATGCAGACGATGTTTTGGAAGTAGCTTGAACTGTTGTAGCTTGGCAGCACATTGTCTGTTAAATGTGATACAAAGAGTTTAAACTGTCCCATGCTCCTGAGATGGTGGAGTTAGTTGTGTCTCTCTGGGTTACTGGCTCTGTGTGTGGATGTCAGTGAAAAGAACGGGGTAGATTTGTAACCTGAGTAAAGGGTTTAGACTCTAAGTTTAGAATGTCGCCTAAGCCCAAGCAGCACATGCTGGTACTCTAAACTAAATGAAAAACAAGTTCTTAGAATCTATAGTTAATGGAAAACCTGGTATATTGTTAGAAAAAAACTAAGGTTCTGCATTAATAGACAGAGTCACTCAAATAATACATGTATACTGCTTAAAACATGTGAAGACAACCAGGATTCTCAGTGATTGGTTGAAAAGTAAATATACTACAACTCAACCACTTGTCCTACTTCTATTCAAACCTTTATATATTAACACAGCGATTTCACACTCACACAATGAAAGAGAGAGAGCGAGCATACCTCTGTCCTGCTGACTCCCGGCAGTGTGTTCGTTCCTCATAGATCTGTCAGTATGTGCTCTGTTTGTGAGTTGGTGAAAAGTTCCTTTTAAACTGACTAAAACTAACCATCATAGTCTGTAATGCTTCTGTGTTGCAAGGGGTATGTGTGTGTGTGTATGTCCTTGTGGCATGAGTTTAGAGCTTTAGCTGAAGGAAGTATGTAAACTCCTCCCCTAGATGATATGCTGCTTTTTCATTCCTTCAGTCAGTTTCTCTTTTTCTCTCTCTCTTTGAGCCCGGCCCTCTCACTACCATCTTCTATTGGACTCTAGATCAGGTCAAAAATTCTTCAGTTAGCTCATAAGATGGTAGAAAACCATATAACTTCTTAAATGAATGACTCAGCAAATATAGAATAACTTTTTTCTTCTCATCTAATCAGACTCCAGCTGAAAATCAACAAAAAGGAAAGGAATTTCACATGTTATTTTCTTTGACAAAAAAAAAAGAGTAATCCATCTGGTCTGACTTGTTTTACACAGCAAAATGCCTCTAGAGTCCCTATCAACTTCATTACAGTAAAATACGCCCTCATGCTTACATTCCAAAGGTGCTTTCTACAGCATATCCAGACATATGTGTGTGTGTGTGCACGCATCCTCAGCATGAGCATGTAAGGATCTTTAAATTTTTTTTTTTTCTTTAAATCATTATTATTTACTCTTCCAAGAATTTCCTATGGTTCTGCTTGGGTTTTATCTCGTTAGTAGGTCAGATAACAGACCAGGCCTTGGCTCATTCCTTGCTTTTCTCTCTTGGTTAAATATAAACCCTGGAACAGACTCCAGGTTCTTCTGTTATTGAACTATTACAAAAGTCACCCTGAGATGATATATGGGGTAGAACATGTGACTGGCTGCCTGGACTGTGAAAGAAGTCAGTATGTGCACTAAGGTGTGGTTAATTCCTGCCACAGGTCTCAGATGGTCTGGGTAAATGGATTACATGTCACATCAATGATAGAGAATAAAACCCCCACACTGGTAGAGCCATCAGGCCATGTGCCCAAACCATAGTCACGGCATTAACATGGCACACAAGACAAGCAGCTGATGGTCTCCGCAACACATGTTCCAAAGCTTTTTGGAATGCTTTTGCTTTTTGCTGCTAGCATATCACAGTGTGTACATCTACTTATCTACTTTGTAAATTACATGAATAGGTTATCCAAAGTTATGAATAAACTGTCATTTTATTTTCATCTGCAAAATAATTAATTTCTGAATTGGGTTGTACTTCCTGTACAAGGGTGTAACTCTTTGGATAATTATCAAAATTATTTTCATAAATTACATAAATATTGGGATATCCAATCTCAATATACCTCAGTAATCAATGTATACTTTGTTTTTAAAAGCATAGTTCACCCAAAGTCAAAGCCAATGTTTTCTTTTCGGTGAACTGGTTGATCCACAGATTTGACTCAGACTCAAACTGGTTTGAGATTTAGTTACAGTTCGGGTTAACAGCTCGCTTTTGCTTGACACTGTCAGTAGTTTCAGTTTAGAGTAAATAGACTCGGGAGTCATGATCGACTTTTCTTTTCTCGTGGGTCAAACTGCTTTGATGGTTTTGGGTTTTTATTTTTAAATTAACTCGTTTTAGAGTGGCATTGTACGTTCTGTGCAGTTACTATTACTTATTTAATCATTTTGGCACATCTACAGTGACATTTATTAATGTGCCTTGTACTTGCCAAATATAGAAATAAATAACATTTTGAAAAATATAAAAAAAGCAGCTGATTAGTTGAATTTTAAATGGTTTGTTTCACAGGTGAAAGACATTTTTTGGGTGAGCTGATCCTTTAAAGCACCTTTCATAGAAACAGCATGTTGTGAAGCAAAACTCATAACAGGTTAATAAAGCTCTTACTAGTCAATGTACCTCAGGGCAGCTCACAGCGGGGGTAGTTCAGGGAGGCATTGCGTTCCGGTGCCCCTTTGTACCAGTGCTCTAAGGAAGAGCAACTTCCTGTTGTTGTGGACTCTGTCATATTTCAGTACAATGGTAAATCCAGAGCTCTAACAAGCAGTACAGCCCACAATATCCGCTAGAATCACACAACGCACATACTCCTTGTACAGATTACATTGTGTAAAGATATGCAGGCTGTAAAATCAAAGCTATGTAGGTTATAAAATTCTGTGACAAACATCTATAATATAATATACCTCATAAATGATCCCCAATTATGTAGGGTGAGTCAGTCAGTGTAATTAGGCTCATTTAATTACTTCATTGTACGTTATAAATAGTAAACGCTTAACAAATAACTGGTATCTGTCTTAGGAACAGGTGATCAGAATCGGCTTAAGAAATAAATGTGATGTTTAAAATTGAGTAACTACTTATCTAGGAAGTACGGATCTCATACAGATGGGAGGGGAGTATAGAAGTGCTGATGCTATGACAGGCAGAACAATGCTGACTGCTTACACTGTCTGTCTCAGACACTAACCTTATGGCCCTGTCAAAATATCTGACTGTCAGAACGAGAGTACTGCATGGTCAGGCAAAGAGAGGAGAGAGGCAAACCGGAGTGAGATAGACAGACTGAGAGAGGAAGAAACGTAGAGAGTGTGAGGCGCCTGTCACATCCCTCCATTGTGCCGTTTCCTCTTGGCTTTTGTTTCTGTATACACATGACAGTAAAATACTTGTAACACAAAGAGCCTTTAGGTAAGGACACACCAAAGAGAATAACTTGCAGATAAGAGACTTCCTGTTAAATCCTCCTGACTGTCTGCCTCCCCACGGGCCAGAGCTTTTTAAATTCAGATTTAAAAATAATTAAAGATAAGAAAATAGATCGCTGCGCTGTTCATGATGTATTGTGCTGAACAAACATTGAGCATGTGCATGATTTATTACTTTTCTAAACGCCACTGGCATACTTTTTTTTTTAAAAAAAGCTACAGTGTATTCAGAATCAAAGTATTTTTCTTTCACAAGGCAATGAATGATGGGTTGATTTGTGAGGTTGTGCAATAAGCAAAAGCCTCTGAGATGTAAAGTGATGAAAGAGTGACTACTAGTGTACGTCAAGTGTAAAATAAATGGGAATTTTCCAGGTAAGAGGTTTTCTCCAGTGACCTTGATTTGAGAGTACTTCAATAACAAATCGTTTCAAAAACTGGAAGGAATCAGTACGTTAGCATGTCATCTTTATTTCTGCTTACAAAACATTTTAAAATTCTCTGGTGAATATTTTTCAGGGTAGTAAAAAAAAAAAAAAAAAAAACATAGGCAAAGGCCAAAGCACACTATTTTTGCCAATAGAAAAGATTTAGTTCACTGAACACACATTGCCCATAAGAATTGGATTAATATTAAGTTAATGAGACACATTTTAGACTTGAATGCTGCGTGATGTGTTAGTTAAGATGCTTCTTAATACAATCTACAAGCATCAGTCCACTCTGGGCCTTAAAATCATATTTTGTGTTATTAGCACAGGGCAGAAAACATGGTATGACCTAATTCTAATCATTATATTGATCTAAACTAGTAGTTGTTTTTATTATTAAGGCAGCACAATATGTTTTATTTAGTCTATATATAGGCTAGTATTACATGATAGAACATTATCGAAATGCGCTTTATATTGATTTTCCTATCATTTGTGGCTGCAGTTAAAGAGTAGGGATAAAGCGTGCGTGGTCGTTCCTATTTTTCTGGAACATAATTCGGCTCTAAACGGGTTAATGTCACTTTAAGTCGCTTTTGTTTGGTTGGCAGGTTCCTAATGAAGCCAATTTTGCCTGCTGTATTTACACTGTGTTTTTTCTAGCTCTGCATAAGAGGGCGCTATACATCAATATACAGTAAATGCAGTAATCTGCAAAAACCCACCCTACCCTTCAACTTTCCCCCTGCGTGACCTCACACCTCAGATTCGCCGCAGGCGACAAGACAAAAACACAGCGCTGCCATTCTAACCAACGGATCTGTGCCCAGCTGTGTTCGCGCTCGCAGTGTAGAGATGTTGTGAGGAAACACGCTGCTCCGCGCTCGCTGACGTCACCTCGGCGAGCGCTTCCATAGATGCGAGCGCGAGAGTACAGTGACAGCGCCTCGTCCACTGTACGCAACACTGAGCGCGGCTCAGCACTATCTCAGGCTACTCGCGAGAAACGGCAGCAGATCATGGAATGTGACTAGGCAACATTCCGCTTTATTTGAGGCCGGTCGTCAGCGCTGCACTCACGGGGTGCAGTACTTTCAGACCACCGTTTCCATTATTACCAAGTGAGCACTGCCCTCCTGTGATCCGGGAATCACATTAGGAGCTTTAATATTTTGGTTAATTATTCCTCGAGTTTCTATTCCACTGTAACGGTTCGACTCTGACTTCAAGCTGAGGCTCAATAACTGAATTTTATCGGTGGAACAATAGGCGACCGCTGCTGTCTTGGATATTAAATTTTACACTTGGATTATTGTCTCAGCATCATGAGCACGAGTGGTGAGTAAATTCTTGCTATTGTTACCATGGTTTAATTGCAAAGATTAATGAAATAAAATTAAGCAGTAATCGAAGCAGATAAAATAAATAAACTTTATCTTGACCATGTAAAATAAAAGCAATTTGTCTTATTTAAGCATTTGACCTCTTGCTCCTGACCTGTCCCAAATACATTCTTACTGAATCAGGGATTTGGGTTAATAATAATAATAACAATAATGCTTGACGTGACGTTTATAAAAATAAGAAGTTTATTATAATAAGGCTGCTATTATTGTTACAATTATTTGTATTATTCTTTAAATAAGCCACATGTGCACAAACTGTCAATTTAAAAGGCATCAGAAAATGATTCTGACAAGTTATGTCAATTTGCAGATAGAGCATGTGGAGAAATGTTAGAAAACTTCAGTGTCTAGTTTAATTCCAGTCAAATACACTTGTTTGCATTCATTCAGCTCTCATCCATTCACAATAATGAAATCATCATTACTGATTACATGCTGTAGAAATGTGTCGGATGAAAACACACATACCAAGAGAGAATGAGAGACTGATACAAGCTCATATTGGGGACTGGCTCTCTTTTGATGCTTGTGATTCAGTCAGCTGATGTTGCAAGGGCATGACCGCTACTTCTCATAATGATCCTTTTATGGGAAAAGTTTTGCAGAACCTTAAGAACAAAGCCGATGGGCAACAGAGCTGTTTTTTCCCGGTTTGTTGTACCTACTTGGCAAATACCGTGCTGTTCTGCGATTAGAAATGGTTTGCATTCTTACAGCAAGCTGCTAAATTGCATTCTCAGCTGATGAGCGGATGGACAAGCTTTGCCCACATGTGTCCAACGCTCTGAACTAATCCCCCCACTATTCTTCCCTTAGTTCAGGACACAGCTCACAGTACCAGCACACTCTGATAAAACAATGTCACATCAGCCAATTGAGCTTGCCTTGTTCATTCTTTCAAAGCGTTTTGCCTGTCAGCTGGGGATGGGTTTGCTACCAGCGTGCTACCGTATGGAAAGCGAGTGTTTTCAGCTGCAGACAGATGGCAAGGGAATGAGTGCAGTGGCCGGGTTGTGTCTCATGGCAAAAAAGGTCTAGCTGGAGAGCTACCAGCAAATGAACATGCATGCTTGGTCCACAAGCGACCTGGAGCATTTGGTAGAACATGCACATAATCAGATATTTCTGCTTTGTAAATTGGCATGCTCTTTTTTTTTTTAGTAGAAAGTCCCAACCAAATTGGCCTCTGACACTGAGCCTCAAACTTACCTGATAGCCGCTCATGCAGGCATATGGCATTTGAATGGAGTGGTAGCTGTGCACAATGGCGTGTTGTACACTACATTGAGCATGATTGCCTTGAGCCAGTGAAAATGCCGAGCAATTACACTGAGGTCACTTGGTCTCTCTTCATTTGCTGCTCCTACATTTCTTATGGTCAACTGCCATTATCACCTGCCCTCTATTTTCTGCACCGCTGAGAGAACAGACAAACAATTGAGTAGCGGAGTGCTCTTTCAATCTGTTTTCCATTCCCTGTGCTTTCTGTCTTTCTTTGTTCTCCCGTTTGATCCTCCTGAGCGAATATCAAGGGTTTCTGAGCCTTAGAGATTCTAGTAAATGATACATAGTGATTGTTTATAATCAAGGGCATTGGAAGGATTCTAAAAAGAGAACAGGGCTACATATTGTACTGTATAAGCCTGACTCATGAATATTATTTAAGTGACATAACAGTCGACCAGTGAATGTGACTGTGAGTCTAGCCTAAGGTTCCTGAAGTCATCCTATTATGCTTTTCCAGTGTCAGCATTCATGGCTCGGCATCAATCACACGCTAGCACACACGTTTAAAGAAGTGCCTCCGTCACCACTGTCCTGTCATGCCAACCCTGTGGAGATCAATGAGGTGGAACCCAACTTGCCTTCAATGTTCAGACGTAGTCAACAACACTTTCCATACAGCAGTTATCTGCAACTGCAGCATCCTTTTAAGCCTTCTGTAAAATCAGTGCACTTTTACTTTTGACAGTTTGTGTTAATAAAATGAGCATGAATCAATATTAGGAACAAACAAAGTCATTTTAATTAACTGTCATTGTATTAGCATATAGAATTAGCTTATTGTGTGGTATGTGCTCAAATAGAAAATATTGGATTCATTTACTGTCATTATGACAAAACCCATTATTAATCACAAAAATTGGTTGGTAAATTATATGCAGGAGTGATTTGAAAAGTCGTTAGGGAGGGCACATGATTAACCGGTTTGGCTCATGAATATTAATTAAGTGAATTAAAGTTAGCTCAGTAGTTCAGTCTAAGGCTGAGCGATATATATTGCATGCTATATTCATGCCCATCTTGTCAGTTAATTCACAGAGCCGCAGTTTACTGACATTTTGAATATTGCATTCAATATCGCAAATGAGACAGTTTGAAACTGAATGCAATATTGTGTAGCTTGTCAGTTAACTATGGCTCTGTGAATTAACTGCCGCTTCATTTGAAAACAGGAGGTTTACAACAAATCAAGGAATCGACTTTACTGACGAGATGTGCATGACTATAGCATCTAATATATTGCCCAACCTTGGTTCAGTCTTAACAATGAAAGTTCTTTATTGTGACATTAATTACCCACCCTCTTGTCATTCCAAACCTAAAAGACCTTTGTTCATCTTCTGAACACAAATTTATTTTCTATAAAATCTGAGAGCTTTCTGACCCTGGATAGACAACAAGGGAACTACTATGTTCAAGGCTAGGGTGACCATGTGTGCCATATGTATTGCCTATAATAACTAGGTTTTGGCTTTGTTCGACTGTGCAGACCGATCGGTGTATGACATTGGTTCCTTATGTTTTAAAGATGCTCTTTGAACCACAGACATGGTAGTTGTGTTGCTGTCTATGCAGGGTCAGAAAGCTCTCAGATTTAATCGAAAATAAATACAATTTGTGTTCCAATAAAAGTCATTAAAAACAATATTTTTCACTATAGGGTGTTAAAGACTTAGAGGTCATTTGATTTAATTTTGGTTTTGCATGGTGGCCACATTTTTTTTAAATCTAATAATTACTTCCCCAAAGTAACTATAAGTGTAAAATTGCCTCCCTCAAGTTATAATGGTAGCTTCCCACATTGAATATTATGCACTATGCATCTGCATTGATGTTACTCTGTAGCATCTATCTGCATAATGCATAAACTCTACCTGGGAGTTGATTTGATCTGAGCTAGTGTGTCAGCAGACGTAGACCCACTATGGCACCGTAAACACACTCTCATCCCATCTGGAGTGCAGTCCGGCCCAGCGTCAGCACCCATTTGTCATTCGTGTAGCCCACCAGTATGATTTAGCAGCACTGGGAACAAAAGAGAAGCACCAGAATGCTAACACTTATCAGGGTTGAACTTCCTGCAGCTCCTTTCTAAAGATTTAATTCTCCATGCATTTCCCCTGGCTTGCATATAAGGGGTAATATCTTTGATGGAGCACTTTCTGTTGTGTCCACATAGAGAGCCAGTAGATGGACACAGAGTGACTTTTCACTCTCATTCCAGTACAATAACCGCAGGACATGTGCTATAGAAAATACTTTACAAAGAAATAGTACTACTTGTAGTGTCTAGATGTGCTAATTGGATTGAGGCTCCTTGCTATTACGTACAAGAAACTGCTACTTAATTAAGACACTTAACTTTGACAAACATATTTGTGTAGAGGGGAATAGTTGTGCTGTAATAACTACTTCATTGTGATCTCTTGATCATTGCTCAGCATTTTTATTTTCAAAACTGGTAAGGATGATATTATCTTGAGTAGATATTGTACTCCTCTGTGCTATTTATCTTCTCTATAGTCTCCTGATTCCTATATAACAGAGTGATTTGGGCAGGGTCTGTTAATGGGCCAAGTTTATCTTTGGTACAACATTCTGGTATTATCTTCCAGCTCAATGAGCAATAATAACAACCAGCTGATTCTCAGTTATTGTAGATGTTTGCAATCCAGCTTCCTCTCCATTAAAATATCCAAGGAATCTTCTCCTGTTATATTGATTTAAAGGTAGATTATTCATAGAGTGACACTAGGGATGTTCATCAGATAACCCTGACCCAACACATTTCTCTAAACTAAGTTGAAATCCCTAATCATTAGTAACCCTGAAAGCAGACCGAAGGCCGAAGCAAGTCCTTGAGGCCCTCAGACCTCATTCTGTCTGACCTTGGGTTTGGCTTATTTGAGTGATCATTTGTCTGACAGGGCTCCTGTCGCTACATCAGCGTTGGCTTGAATGTAACAGTAGTGATATATCATATTTGGTCAGGTTCTCCGGAGGCCCACGTACTGCAAACAGGTCTTTGAATACCCAACACCCCCACATTCCTTAAGCTTGTTTCAGGGGAAAATATTTCAATAGTTTTTTTTTATATATATATATAACAGAAATTATTACTATCAAGCAAAAATCCAAATAATTTAAATGCTAAACAGAACAATATTAAAAAACAAACAACAACAAAAAAAAAACATGCATCACCAGAACAGCATAAAAAAAATCGACTCCGGTTACTCATGTAACCTCAGTTCCCTGAGAGGAGGGAACAAGACATTACGTATGGGGAAACCCCTTTCCTTGAAATACTGAAGCCTGATAGAATCACTCTATTGCTTTGCAATAGCCAATGGTGTCCGAGGATTCGCTGGGGGGAATGCATATTTTCGACCCCGTGGGTCAGCGGCTCAGTAACATGTCTCCTTTCAGGGGGGCAGCTGTCAGTGAGAAGTACAGTTCGCCGAAGAGGCTCCAAAACTGTTTGAGGATGTAACCTCCACTCCCCGTGAACAATGCCCTCCCTGGACACCATATCCGTGCCACAGTTCAGGCTGCCCTGCACATGAGCTGCTCTGACCGAGAGAAGCATCCGATCCGCCCATAAGAGCAGGCGCGAGCACATACATCCTTGGTGATTGATGTATGCTACCACCGCCATGTTGTCCGTTCAAATTAGAACATGATTGTCTTTCTCAAACGGAAGAAAATCCTGCAGTGCCAAGCGAATAGCTTCCATTTCCAAGCAATTTATGTGCCAGCGCTTCTGTTCTCCCGTCCATGCGCCGAATGCTGGTCTACCATTGCAGAGAGCTCCCAAGCCCGACAACGACGTGTCCGTGGCCACCACTATTCGTCTGACCACCCTGCCCATCAACGCACCGTGCTCATATAATGCTGCTCCGAACCAGGGCGTCAGGGACTCGATACATGAGCGCGTTGCGACAAGGCGCTTCGTCCCTTCTCTCTATTCTTGTGGCAGGATTCAGCTCTGTATCCACAGCTGCAACAGTCTCATATGCAGCAAACCCAGCTGGCATGCAGAGGCTGCAGCTGCCATTAGACCCAGCAATCTTTGAAAAGTTTTCAAGGGAACTATCCTGCCCAGGACGAAAGTGTCCAGTGTGTTGCGAATCGACTGGATTCTCTGCCTCGATAAGCGCGGTCATTGTGCGCGAATACAAACGTGCTAGATGTGCGAGAAGCCTGAGCTTGTGCTCCTCGAGTACTCTCCTCGATTGAGCGATGACCAGCCAATCGTCGAGGTAGTTCAGCAGGCTAGTCCACTGAGCTTCAGGGGCAAAAGTGCTGCATTTATGCACATCGTAAACGTACGGGGGGCCAGGGCCAGGTAAAACTTTGAACTGGTATGCAACTCCTTCGAACGCGATCGCAGGAAGCGTCTGTGATGACCGGCTATCGGTATGTGAAAATAAACATCTTTCAGATCCACTGGTATGAAATGGTCCCCGGGCTGAATGTGCGTGAGGATCTTCTTCACTGTAATCATCTTGAACGTGCGTCTCGCGAGTGCTTTGCTTAGAAGTCTCAAATCTAGAATGGGACGCATACTTCTGTCTTTTTTAGGGACTAGGAAATAACGACTGTATAGTCCGCACTTCATCTGCTTTTCGGGGACTATCTCCGCTGCCTGTTTGACTAGGAGGGAGGAGATCTCTGCCCGTAGCAGCGGGGCACTCTGTTCTGACACCTCAGACATAATCACTCCGCTGAAGCGGGGTGGTCTGCGAGCGAACTGAAGAGTGTAGTGCTTTATAGTGTTTAAGACCCAATCTGACATTGACGGGAGTGCTGCCGACGCGTTTAAGTGGATTGCTAATGGAGACGCTGTTATTTGCTGCGGCGAGGGCTGTGTGCCAGTTGCCGGCAAAATATTTTTGCTCAAGCGAGCAACAGCTTACGTAACCGCGCACACGGGGACATTCGCATCTGGAATCTCAGGATGTCCTGAGTTTATATTTCACCAAACATCCCCAAAGGGGGAGGTTTCGCTTATATTGCGGGTACCCGTCAGGGGAGGTATGTAAAAGTATGTAATGATAAAGTATGTAATGTTTATTGGAACAGAACACATCGGTTTCAACATAACATTTAAACACACATTCCCGGGGTTGCCTTCTGTCCGCCGAGTGAACTCAAAACGAGAACGCGCTCTTTTTACAGCTTTTCCGTCTCCATCCATGGACCGCACCCTTTTCCTCCTGGCACGAACATCAGGAACGCTGCTCTTTCTTCTCTTCAGGTCGTACCTGCTGACAGGGGGGGGCGGCTTCGATCCGAAGCGGGACTTCTTAAACTGCCTCTGATGAAGCGCGGCTCAGGCTTGCGCTGCACACCAGCATATCCAGCCGGACACTGATCTGAAGAGGAACTGGATCTAGACCTGGGAGGGGTGTTAGATTGCATGGGAAGCAGGTGCGGCAGCATCTTTGACTGCTTTTTAGAGCCTCTGTATACTTTTCAGAGAAAGCCTCTATTGCGACTCCGAACAGACCCTGTGGGCTTGTCTTTTCTCTGCCTCTCGCATTTCAGTGAGTGTCAGCCACAGGGGGCGATGCAGAACTACGAGGCTGCCCATGTTATGTCCAATTCCCTGGGCGACCTTCTTAGACACGGCCAGGGCCAGATCGGCCGCCGTATGCAATTTCCTGAGTGACTCTGGGTCCGGGCCGTCATCATCTAGGGATCTCAGCAGTCGTGTCTGGAATACCTGCAGGATTGCATTTCTTCGGGACATGCAGCATCTTTCAGCGATGTGAGCTGTGGCTCGACATGGCTTAGAAGGCAATGAAGCGGTTTTCTAGCCGCATGACATAAGTGAGCCACGACGGCGTCCTCAATGGAAGGCTGCCACGCATAGCCCCTTTTCACAGCCTCCTCCACTGTCATTGACAATTAATGGCTTAACATATTCATTAGTGCTGTCAAATGATTGATCATGATTAACTGACAGAAATTATGTAAAATAAAGTAAAATTAGTCCTTTAAACTTTCTGTTCATCAAAGAAGCAAGAAGAATAAAACTTGGTTTCCATCCAAAATATTAAACAGCACAACTGTTTTCAACTAGATAAGATATTTCAGCTTCATGTGTTAACTAAATATATTTGATTCTGTTTTATATGGTTTTAGATATGCTAACTGATTGTACTGAGCAAGAAATGAGACAAATTATTAAATATTCAGGGAAACCATACTGTACAACCACATGAAACATATTTTTCTAGTACTTGTCAGTATTATTCTTGTTGCAAGTAAGTGTTCTGACTCTTATGGAAGCAGGAGTGTTACTTAGTCAGTAATTCTAGAACTGGATTTAAAGGTCTTCACCCAGTGCTCATTACTGTGAAGGATAAGTGGACTCTGTCTGGCCACAAGCTCTTGTTTACACCTTTCTTCTGCCTGGCTATGGAGGAATTGAGAGCAGCCTTGTCACCTCCACTCTCTCACAATCCTGTGTGACTATAATCCACAGGAGGCTCCTCCTTTGAGGACAGAAATAGCAGCGACCCCTTAGGTCCCGTGGTTATCACCTTACACCTTGGGCCGGATGTTACCGGTCCTATGCTATATATTGCTTAACATTAGTGCTCTGAAGATTCCCAGAATAACCAGGCCTCCCTGAATCTCATTTTTTGTATATCAAGCATTTCATTTACTAATTTACTTTTATAACTGAGGTTTTGTGTGTGTGTTTGTGTGTGTGTGTGCGCACAAACCAAGAGGCATTTGTAGCAACACATCTATAAACTATGGAAAATGCAAGAAATTTCAGAGTGACCTATTTTGGGGTTTGGGGATCTTCTTGTTTTTATTTAAACTGTGAAGACTGTCAAGTCTGTATTAATAATAGATGTTTTCTTTTTAAAATTCATTTGAATCTGGATTTTGTCCTCCATTATATCATTAGTTTCCACTAAAACATGAGTGCTATCATTAGGTATCTAATGTAGGTGCCATTAAAAACTTTAATCCTGTGTGCATGTCCTCCCATGATCTCTGTGCATGTGATATAGCAGGGATTACCCACCCTCCTTTAGGGCAGCGGCACCCATAAATGACAGATGAGTGATGCCTGAAAGACATATTGTCTTTTAACGGCATGTAGTTTATTCTTTTTTGAGCTGTCACCTCTGTTTATTTGAGCGTTATTGTATGTGAAAGCTTATGGGCTGCTTTGAGGTACAAAGAAAATCAAAGCTTTGGGGAAAGTAGTCTCACACATTACCATAAATGCTCATGGTTTTGTGATACTACAAAACATCCCGTATTTTCTCTTGTGCAGCTGTTATCTGTTTTTAACAGCATCACAACTGTATTGCACTCTACACTGACAAAAGACTGTGAGCTCAGAGTGTCTCACAGAGCTGAGGGCCACACACAGAAATCAGAAAACAGCTCTGGAAGTCGCCCAGGCAGAGTGACGCTCTGCCAAAGGAATAAGTGCTTACAAAATTACCAGTGTAAGATTGAGCCACTGGAGGAGGCATAACAGCATTAATGGATCATTGTTCTTCAGCTGTGGATGAAAAAAAGTCAATGAAACGCTCTATTCAAATAGAATGGAAATATGCGAAGCAATCTTATAGTACAAGTCATTGTTTGTTGAATTAAAATATGCTATTTTGAGTACTCAGATACTTACTGATATGCTATGTATTCATTGCACAAATATTTATATATTAAAAAAAATGTAGTTGATAAAATGCTTTTGATTGATTAGCACTCCTAATTTATTTTTTATATTTAATATTAATATTTAATGTTACCTTAAAGTATCAAATTTCAGTATATGCAATTGGTTGGTTATCTGCTTAAACAAGGAAATATTTACTGGCTTATATGTGTTGGGCAGAATTATAATATTGTTGCATCCCTAACAACTCAGGCTCAGGTGTTAACAATGATTTATTGTTAAAAATCAGGAAATTTCCTGCAGTGATCAGTATCACTTCCTGACTTGACACATTGTGCTCACTGATTAAATTTGTCTTTTGCTACATGCACACAAAACCCTCATTAAAACCGAGTTCCCAGTATGCTCTACCAGGTCGGCGACTATTTTAATCTGTGTTACTGGCTGTCGCCGTGCTTTGTTTCTCAGAGAGCTGTGGAAACAAGGCGATGGTGAATCTGATCGCAGGCCCTGCAGTTCTGCCCTGCTGCCAGCATTGTAGGTGAAACAATGGAGATCAGAGTAGGGCTTGTGCCCTTGCTGTTTTCAACATTTTCCCCCAGTTAAATCCGTTTAGACTAAAACAAGAGCAACAAGTAATTGATTTATTCACTGGCTGAGTGTTTAAACAACGGTCATGCATCTTTAATAGGAGAGCAATCGGCCCAAAACCTCCAGCCATCAATGCACAGGAAGAGAGAGCGAAAGAAATTATTTAGGTAACCCTCAGGCACATTATAATGACAAAAGCAGAACTCACAGCTGTAGTACAGGTACAGCAAATGCGGCGTAGAGGCCATTTTCGCTGTCACAGTGCAAAATACATCACTTTTGGCATAAAACATCGTACTCTAGACAAACGCATGAACAATATTGAAATTCTGGCTCATGCACGTAAGACTGTAATTTTTTGTATGGCTAATTTTACAAGATAACTAGTTTGATTTAGCAAAATTAACTGATTTTTATAGACCCTTTGAAAATAAGTGACATACTGTAAATATTTTTTCTCTAAATTAAAACTAATTGGTTTAAAATGCCACAGGTCGGTTTAGGCTCCACAACATCATATTACAGTATGAAAACAGTGTTATACAATGATTTGTATGCACTTTTGGAAAAATCTACTTATAGGGTGCATCCTTAATGTTTAGATTTTCAGTTTTATAGTTTTAGTTAACAACAAACTTCATTCAGTGTTACGCACAATAATAAATAATAAATTAATAAAAATGATTTTTTATGATTAATAAAAAAATGAAAAATCAGCCAACAATAAGGTTCCAATAAACAGTGTTGGCCAGTAACTTATTAATATTATTTTCCTTAGTAACTAGTAGTGTAAGGC
The DNA here is from genome assembly GCA_034779775.1 of Enteromius afrohamiltoni. Lineage (NCBI taxonomy): Eukaryota > Metazoa > Chordata > Actinopteri > Cypriniformes > Cyprinidae > Enteromius > Enteromius afrohamiltoni. The sequence continues at coordinate 13,170,765 of JAUYWG010000048.1, forward strand.
CGGTAGTAATAAGTAAAGTAATAATATTTGAAAGGACTAACTAGCAATGAGTAATATATTAGCTTTTTTGAGTAATGAGCTCATCTCTCCTAATATATCATGTAATGTTCGTTACTTAGTGCCTTTTTGTCTTTTTCCTAGTAGTACCCTATCAGCAAGGCTCATGCAGCAGTGAACGGAGCTCTGGACCAATCCACTGCTTTCGCTGCCGGGAGGTGTGCAAAGGAGAGGTGGTGCGAGTGCAGCATGTCCACTTCCACATCAAGTGCTTCACTTGCCAAGGTAGGTGTCTTTTGCCCGTATGCAATGCATTCTTAACTCAGTGACCTCTCAGAGTCATCTTTTAATTGTGGTAAAAGCTTACATACTGCCTTGGATTTGTGTCAGATATACAATTTCCAATTGATTCCATTCAGTAATGGCTCTTCATTAAGAACTAAAGCAGTGCTCTCTGCCTCTGACTTAATAGCAGTAGTGGTTAGAAGCAGTGGATTTTTGATTTAATGATGCTGGCTGTGCTCCTGGGGGAGTCTGAAGTAGGGACCTGTTGCGTAACGAGATCCTCTGGCCTCACATTGTCAAGATGGTAGCTTTAGTGATGCCCTATGGCACTGGCCTCAATTATCAGTGACATTAGTGACGTCAAGCAATTAAAATCTAAAATGATTGTGGATATAATGTGACCAGGTACTGTCACCTTTAGATTATGTTAGATTAAAAATGTGGACGTAAAACCCTTGAGAGATACTGTAGGCTCATTTGCAGTTTAATGAAGGTTGCGTTTGTGCTACTTTTCCCTGCTTGAACTCAAACTAGTGTTGCCACGTGGTCCCTGCGTTGCATTTAAAGGGTTGCTGTGGAAACCGTGTGGAGGGGCACCCTGCCTCTGGTTGGTGGTTATTCTCAGCTGCACTATCAAACCGACAGCCAATAGCAGCCCCACATAGTGAACCCTAGGGCATAGTTTGGGGGGGGGGGCTCATAGATGGAGAGATGAGACGGGAGCGATTGAAAAAGAATGCCAGTTTCTCCCCCTCCATTATGACATCACAAGTTGCCTTGGAGCACATGAAGTTACCCAACAATAACAGTCCCCCTATGCTTCCTCTCTCTATCAAATTCACCCACTGTCCTTATCCTTCATTAAATTTGCCTTGAGCAATATGTATTTCACATCTTACTCAACCCCACCCCTTATCTCAAGATTCACTGTATGTATGTGTGTGTGTGTTAGTCGTGCACTATACAGTATGTGTAGGAAGTCCAAATGCTGCTTCGACAGCTCGTATCTCCAACATCATTGGCGTTTCATTGTTGCACGGTGGTTTGTTTACAGTTCTGTGATTGACGGCTTGGCTGCTGTGCGTGCTGTGAGTTTTGTTTGGATGGGAAAACCGAGTGTGCTGATGAGCTGTGGGGCCTTGAGGCCCAGTTAATTGGATAAAGAGGCAACATTTGTGGGGTGCAGCTCACGCAGCATGTGCTGTCACAGGTTTAGAGGGGCCACATTGGAGTCACAGTTGCCAGTGTTCGTAAACAGGTGACAGTCTGCATACAGGCCTTTTGTTGAAGATAAAAAACAATATTTGTATGATCATGATGTTATTGCATGTTTACTAAGTTTGCATGTTATTCAATACAGGTTCAATGGTTTGACAGTTCTGCAAAATATTGCTATTAAGCTGGTTCTAGCTTGTTTCGCAACACTTTTAAAGTGAAATGTCTAGGGTGTGCAGAGTTAAGTAGATTATTGTAGTTTAATACTGATTACCAGATTACCAGATTACCAACATCGTAAAATGAGTGATTAAATATTACATTAGTGGGCTGACAGAATAGTAAATAGTGAGTAGATAAAAACCTACTTAATATTAAAAAAATGCTAAATTAAATGCATATACAATTTTAATTTGTTTGCTTGCACATCAATGTGACCATTAACTGACAATGTAATCCAAAAAAAAGGATCTGTAATCTGTAAAGCTGTCCTCGAATAGTCGATGATTCAATGCTTTGATTCGAGGAGCCTGATTCAACCTCCAATCTCTCAATCTCCAATATTCGCGGGGTGTTATGATCAGGGGTGTCGTAATTGGGTGAAAAGTGGGACTAAATTATCAGGGCCCCAAGTGGGGGGAGGGCCCCTAAGGAGTGAAATTTTATTTTATGGTAACAAATGTAAATGTTAATATTTTGGGGAAATGATTGATGTATTAAATGGTGTCGTAGGTAGTTGTGAGCCTAGAATTTGGTGCTACTGTAACAGACTCTCAGAATCAGTCAGATCCATGTGCAAGGCTTTATTGTGAGATGATAACAGGCAGAAGGTATAATCCCCAGCAAACGGGTATGGCAGAGGTAATACAGCAGAATGGTCAAAAAAACAGGCACAAATAAACAAGGCAAGCAGCAATAATCACATTACATTCGGGGGAAAACACTCCAGGGTCATACACAGAGAGGCAAACACGGAAAAGAACCCTCAGAAATATCACCATGGGGGCAGATAAACTTCGCAAAGAACAGAGAAAAGTCCGGTGCTGTGTCCGAAATTCCCTACTATATAGTATGCAAAAAAGAGTATGTGAGGCGAGTAGTATGCCCGAATTCATAGTATTCGAAATTCAGTAGGCGAGAAGTACCCGGATGACCTACTGCTTTCGCCCAAATTCTGTAGTACGCATACCATGGAAATGTTCCTATCCCATGAGGCTCCGGGCGGAAAGTACCTCAGATGTAAGTACCTCAGGAAAAAAAAACCCAACATTTTATTGTTTATTGTGATTAAATTAAACTTGTTTAACACAATCTAAATAAATGGATGACATATTGAAAGTTCAAATTTACACGCTGTTGTGATGATGTAAATTTAAAACGATGTAACGATGTACTCACATTCATACTACATAGAACGTACTTTTTAACGTTCGGTTAGTACAGTTCCTAGTTCAATTTTAAATGCAATACCTACTTAAGCAGTATGTGATTTCGGACACAGCACGGGCTTTATAAAGGCGCGATAATGCCAAACACCTGTGGCGAATCAGCCGAGGTACGTGGGGAAAAGGAACCTTAGTACGCGCAGGCGAAGGTTCCTGCTTCTGTCGGTCAGTTCATCGATCGACAGTTCATCGATCACATTTCAGTTGGTTTATATATATTGTGTGTATTATTTTTCTCGTATAAGATGAATTTGGTTGAGTTACCCTGCGGTAAGGCCCTTATCTCTTCCGTGTATAGTGCGAACAGGACAAACAATTACAAATATTAACCATGACTGGGACTGTCATACATAACATTATAATTTTTTATAATTTTTTTAAAAGAACACCATTATAATAAAAAGCTGTGAATTTTTTCAGTTTAGCTGTCGTGTTTCTGTACGTTGTTGCGTGAAGAACGCGTCCACAAAAGGATTATATTTGAAGCCGCACAGACACGATCCCTTCTGCATTCAGGGCATTTTGTTCAGATACAAGTCCTTAATATTAACATAACATCGTCTTGCATAAATAGCGAAGCGTATTCTGTTATGAAATAAATGAAATCCCACTGACTAAAATCATTCTACTGATCATCTTCAGCACGCACAGCTCAAAACAGAAATGCAGAACATTAATTGCCATATACTGTACATAAGCCTAATGTTCTAATGAGAGCACTTCTGTAAAAAGAATGTTGTGAATTCTTAGGGTTTCAATGACGTTTAATGTTAACTAGCAACATGAAACACTATTAACTCCAATTGTATCTGTGAGGCGTCTGTTACTCATTTTCCCTGTGTGTTAACATTACTAATGATGATTTGACTCTCAAACATATGATTCGACTATCAGACGACTATTAGCAAGATTCGACTCTGAAAATCCTTAGTCAGGGACAGCCCTAGTAATCTGATTATAAGCATTTTAAAATGTAATATTCTATAATTACAAGTATTCATGTTTTAGAATCTAGATTACGTGTAATAAATGACTAGCAGCACTGAATGTGTACCACTAAAAGCATGTTTAGTTTAATCTGAAACAGATAAAAGTGAATCTGACAATGGTTTTTTACATTGGTCCTTGTTAGTGTATTTCGAAAAATTAAATGTCTGGCGAGTGGCTCAGAATGGTTAATGCTCTATCGTGTTTGAAAACTGTACCACCAATGTATGTAATATATTAGTTTGCAAAAGTCATTTATGAAGATAAAATAATATTGTGCAAAAAAATAATCAGCCTCTGTAATCACTTTGTGTTAAAAGTTAAATTGGCTGGTGTTCATTTCAGTATTTACAGGTAGGTTTTTTGTTGTTGTTGTTTGTTTTACAAAAAGGGTATGTTTTTCATTGACCCCTAGTTTATTGATCTGACTTGTGCTTTTATTTCAAAAGGCATGCAAGATGTATGCTTTGGCTGTTGGAATCTATGACTGACTTGGAAACCGGTGTAAAATCAATAGTTTGCAATAGAACTGTTTGGTTTGGGCTACAATCAAGTAGATTACATTGGTTGGCTTTTGATGACGTGCCTTTACAAACAGGAGTAGATGAAGAAAAGGACATGCCTTTGGAATTATAGTCTAGTTAATTGAAACAGCAAGCACTCAAGCACACATGTGGGCCAAGGTCATGTAGATACAGCTGAAGCTGAGGCAGTGGAGACAATTTCTGGGGGAGTTTGCACAGGCTTTGGCCATGAAAAGAAGAGAGGTCTATGGAGTGATATTTGTGGTGAGTTGCTGAGTGTAGAATGTTAGAATATTTATTTATTTCCTTTTTTTCCATCATTTTGTGTATACACCCTCTCAAACATACACACATATGCATTATGCATGTGCACACGTTATAATAAACGTGTTTCTGCATTACTATTGTGGGTCTTGTTAGATGTGCAGGCACAGAAAACTCATTAAATCTCTATTTGGTTGTGCGTTTATTTCCCCTATTCAAATAAAAGTCAGCTAGGAATCTAACAGCTCTCAGCGGGGAATGGAAGTCACACACTTGTCCTGACCTTCTGACTCCTTTCTAGCTTTCTACTTGGCTCTTCTCTCTCTCTTACATACATGCAAAGAGATAATGAACACAGCTGTGCAACTATTGATACAATAGAAACATGCATTTTGACAGCACGTATAAAAGTATAAATGTCATTGACATAATGACATAACATGAGTAAAGTTTTGCAATTTACTTGTTTCGAGAGAACGCTGAACGAGTAAACACACACGGCTGGCAGCCCGTTTACCTAATCATCCCTTGTTTACTGCACCCAATCAAATCTTCTCCCCTTACAATAAATTCTCCCAGCTTTCATTTCCCTGCATCTCGCTTTTCTTGCATCCCTCCTCCTCCCCTTCTCCACCATTTCCATTTAAATTCATGACTTCCCGGGGGGGCAGACGGTGAACGAGCCGAATGCCGAACTCTTGCCCACACTAGGGTTCTATCCATTAGGGTTCGAGTTCGTGGTTCTCCCGGCTCGCTCCCCAGACAGCATGCCAAATTTGCTTTATTATTTATTACAAGGAAAGCGTGAACTCTTGAAATATCAAAATAAGTGATATGTATGAAAATGGGAAGCACAAATATACTTTTTAAAGCTGGAACGTTTAAATGCTCATCATTCACTAAAGGTGTGCTGAAGTACTTGTAGATATGGTGTTGTTGTCAAATAATTTACATTTTGAAATATTTAAAATTATTACAAAATATATATTTTACATAAAATATATTCACATGTAACAATTGAAAAAAATCTGGATTTGTTGTCTAAAACATACATATAGTATGCAACACTGTAAAATCTAATTAGTTGACCTTAATCAAAAAAGCATGCAAACTAATTGCCTTGAAAAAAATAAGTGAAGTCAAATAAAAATGCTAATTTTTACTTTAAAAAGTTAATATAGGCCCGGTTTCACAAACAGGGCTTAGCTTAAGCCAGGACTAGTCATTAGTTTGACTCTGACATGTTTTAAGATATTTTAATTTTGAGACAGCTCAAACATGCAATTTAGTCTGGGACTAGCTTAAGCCTTGTTTGTGAAACTGGGGCTTAGTGTTGTAAACTTACAAGTTCTGCTAACTCATGTAACAGTTCCTGCAACTTGGGATTTCTAAGTTATATTTACTTAAATATCAGTCAAATTTACTTGCTAAGTAATATTACTTTTACATTACTAAATTATCAATCATAAATTCGCAGACTGAGGGATTTCAATATATAGTATTTGAGGGCTATAAATTAATTTTTTTTAATGAATAATTTTCAGCTAGTGGCCACTTGCTGTTTAGATCCATTTTAAAAGGCTAATTAATTGAGTAGACAGCATGAAAATTGCAAAGATAAATACTTTAAGAGAGAATATGTTTGAATAATCTTATCTTCTCTCAGTAATACATTTTCCGGTCTTTAAGCAAATCTGCTGCTTTTTCAGTGGAAGTGTGTGGCATTTGAGCTGAATGCTTGACAGTATGTCTGAGTGAAACGTCATGGAACAATAAATATCCAGACCAGCTCCCCTACGCTTCTGCCTCTAGTGAGTGACTCACAAGTATGAGCACCATCCATAAACTGTCAGACAGGTTAGTATACAGAAAAAATATATATTATGTCATCATTCACTCACCTCCGTGTGGCTTTCTTTCTTCAGAGGAGCAGAAAAGTTAATATTTTGAGATATCCTTCAGTGTTTTTATCTATAAGTTAGACGTGTTTGTAACCACAACTGTCTGGTTACCAGCTTTTTCAAAATATGTCAAATGAAGAGTAATGATTATGGAGTTATGGGTGAGCTATCAGTAGGTTCCCTGTCAAAACAGGGAAAACAGTGACACAGTGATAACTGCACGGCCATTGGCTAGAGCTGTGCCAACCAAGCTTCCTGACGAAGCTCGCCTGAGTGGGCGGGGCCGTGTATATAAGCGCCCGCTTCGTCGCAGGACTTCAGATTTCTTCTCCTTCAGTGACGTGCAATTTTGCTGTCCTGACTAAAGAAGTCAACGTCATTGAAGACGCCCTTGCAGCTGGATAATTCCCCTGCCGGCATCCGGCGAGAAAGAAAAGTCTCATATAGAGCTTGCTTTTAATAGGTAAGATCTTAAAGCACTTCTACCTACTCAGGTAGCCTTTAAAGTGTGAATTTATTAGCGCATTGTGTTTGACCATCAAAACGCTCAATCCGCGAGTTCAGGCTCACACGCCTCTAATTATAGGATGATATGAATTCTTTCTGATATGAATTTCTCTGTATGCTTATTTGACTGTACGCCCCGGCTTTCACCCAGGCTCTCTGACATACATCAAATCGTTCTTAACTTACAGTGCGGCGGGATTGAACGGAGTTCCCATAGCCTCTTAGCAGACACAGTATGTGTGAAGTGTTGGGAACGAATAGGTTACTTCCATAACCCAGGTTCCTGGAGACATGATAACGAGTACTGCATTCCATGCTGCGCTGTAAGTGCCCGTTGTTTCAGTCGAAGTAATCTGAAGTCCTGCGGCGAAACGGCCGCTTATATACATGGCCACGCCCACTCAGGCGAGCTTTGGCAGGATCCGCGGCCATTGGTTGCCGCAGCACGGAGGACAACTGATTGGTTTGCCCAGTTGGCACTGCTCTAGCCAATGGCCGTGCAGTTTTCACTGCGTGATTAAAAAAGGCTTCAATGAGTTTTTCCCATAGGTCTTAGCAGACACAGTACTCATCCCGTGTCTCAGGGAACCTGGGTTATGGAAGTAGCCTCTTCGTTACTGTTACACTTGAAATCTTGTCTGTGATAAGGACATTGTTTTGAGCAAATTGGCAAAGTATTACCTGGAATTCCAAGAAGGAGAAAGTTTATCTGAAATAGCCAATGTTTTTATGGACAGTTACAGGTGATTATTGCAATATGCAAGTTTATGGTATAGATTGGGGTAATTTTTAATTACATTACAATTGTATTATTATTTTTTTTTATCTGTATTGTTCAACACTGAATATTTATTATAGAAGAGCCGAGCCGTCAGCGCGACCTCAGAGTCGTGGCAGGAGAAAGTGTAGAACGTGGGCTACGTTCGTAACCTAGACGTTACCCTTTCAGTCGAATCACTTCGACGTTACATATGGGAACACCCATAGAACAGGCCACGACTCTAAGGCCGCGTTACGTGGAGACCCCCCGCCAACTGGCAAGATACTTTAAGTTCGTCAGCAGAGGAGTCTGCACGTAACCTTCTCAACCTCTCC